>SJYA01000729.1:775302-943642 GCA_006410615.1 Neotragus moschatus | reverse complement strand
GGTGGGAGGGGGGTTCAGGATGGGGAACAGGTGTACACCCATGGAGGATTCATGTTGATGTATGGCAAAAGCAATATAATATTATAAAGTAATTAGCCTCCAAATAAAATAAATAAATTTAAATTTAAAAAAAAAGAAAGAAAAGAAAGCTGAGTACCAAAGAATTGATGCTTTTGAGCTGTGGTGTTGGAGAAGACTCTTGAGAGTCCCTTGGACTGCAAGGAGATCCAACCAGTCCATTCTGAAGGAGATCAGTCCTGGGTGTTCATTGGAAGGACTGATGCTAAAGCTAAAACTCCAATACTTTGGCCACCTCATGCGAAGAGTTGACTCATTGGAAAAGACTCTGATACTGGAAGGTATTGGAGGCAGAAGGAGAAGGGGACAACAGAGGATGAGATGGCTGGATGGCATCACTGACTCGATGGACATGAGTTTGGGTGAACTCTGGGAGTTGGTGATGGACAGGGAGGCCTGGCATGAAGCAGTTCGTGGTGTCGCAAAGAGTTGGACACGACTGAGCGACTGAACTGAACTGAATCTACCTTTGCTTAGCATTATATATTTTCACACATGTAATCTTATTTGTTGTTGACCACATCCTGGGAAGCAGGCAAGGCAGATAGAATTCCCTCATTTTGCAGGTAAAAAAAAACAAGTAAAGTGCTTTTTATGTTAGTGAAGTGAAGTTGCTCAGTTGTGTCTGACTCTGCGAGCCCATGGACAGTGGCCTGCACCAGGTTCCTCTATCCATGGGATTTTCTAGGCAAGAGTGCTGGAGTGGGTAACTGAGCTCCAAAATCTTTCAGCCAATAGACAGTTCAGTGGGATTAGAACCCAAGTGGGTTGTTTTTCCACTTGACCACTCTACACAAAGCTATAAGACTGGAAGTGAAAATATGATTTGTAAATAACTTATTCTTACACAAATCAGTTACTTTTAAGTCTGTCTTTCAAATTAGCCATAAAAGATTTTCCTTGCAATATCCAGTGAATGATCAAATTTGCTATTCCTTTAGATCACACACTTAATCCCAACTGAGACAAGAGAAATGTACACAGAAAATTATAAGACACTAATGAAAGAAATCAAAGATGACATAAACAGATGGAGAGATATTCCATGTTCTTGCGTAGGAAGAATCAATATTGTGAAAATGACTATACTACCAAATGCAAACTACAGAGTCAATGTGATCCTTAGCAAATTACCATTGGCATTTTTCACAGAAGTAGAACAAAAAAATTTCACAATTCATATGGAAACACAAAAGACCCCAAATAGCCAAAGCAGTCTTGAGAAAGAAGAATGGAGCTGGAGAAATCAACCTTTCTGATTTCAGATTATACTACAAAGCTACAGTCATCAAGCCAGTATGGTACTAGCACAAAAACAGAAATATAGACCAATGGAACAAGATAGAAAGCCCAGAAATAAACCCATGCACTTATGGGTACTTTATCTTTGACAAAGGAGGCAATAATATACAATGGAGTAAAGATAGCCTCTTCAATAAGTGGTGCTGGGAAAACTGGATAGCTACATGTAAAATAATGAAATTAGAACAATTCCTAACACCATACACAAAGATAAACTCAAAATGCATTAAAGACCTAAATGGAAGACCAGAAACTATAAAACTCTTAGAGGAAAACAGGCAGAACACTCGATGACATAAATCAAAGCAAGATCCTCTATGATCCACCTCCTAGAGTAATGGAAATAAAAACAAAAGTAAGTAAGTGGGACCTGATTAAATTTAAAAGCTTTTGCACAGCAAAGGAAATGATAAGCAAGGTGAAAAGACAACACTCTGAATGGGAAAAATAATAGCAAATGAAACAACTGACAAAGGATTAATTTCCAAAATATATAAGCAGCTCATACAACCCAATGCCAGAAAAGCAAACAACCCAATCAAAAAGTGGGAAAAAGACCTATACAGACATTTTTCCAAAGAATACATACAGATGGCTAACAAACACATGAAAAGATGCTCAAGATCGCTCATTATTAGAGAAGTGCAAATCAAAACTACATTGAGATATCACCTCACACCAGTCAGAATGGCCATCATCAAAAGTCTACAAACAATAAATTCTGGAGAGGGTGTGGAGAAAAAGGAACACTTTTGCATTGTTGGTGGAAATGTAAACTGATACAGCCACTATGGAAGATGGTATGGAGAATCCTTTAAAAACTAGGAGTAAAGCCACCATATGACCCAGCAATCCCACTCCTAGGTATATACCCTGAGGAAACCAAAATTAAAAAAGATACATGTATCCCATTGTTCATTGCAGCACTATTTACAACAGCTAGAACATGGCAGCAACCTAGATGCCCAGATGAAGGGATAAAGAAGTTGTGGTACATATACACAATGGCATATTACTCAGCCATAAAAAGGCTGAGTCAGTTCTAACGTTGCGGATGAACCTAGAACCTATCATACAGAGTGAATTGAGTCAGAAAAAGAAATATGAATTTTGTATTATAACGCATATATATGGAATCTAGAAAAATGGTTCTTAAGAATATGTTTACAGGCCAGAAATGGAGAAACAGACATAGAGAATAGACTTATGGACCTGGGGAGAGGGGAGAAGAGGATGAGTTGTATAGAAAGAGTAGCATAGAAACTTACATTACCATATGTAAAATAGATAGCCAACAGGAATTTGCTGTATGGCTCAGGAAACTCAAACAGGGGCTCTGTATCAACCTAGAGGGGTGGGATGGGGTGGCAGATGGGAGGGAGGTTCAAAAGGGAGGGGATATATGTATACCTATGGCTGATTCATGTTGAGGTTTGACAGAAAACAACAAAATTCTGTAAAGCAATTATCCTTCAATAAAAAAATAAATTCAAAAGAAAAAAAAAATCCCAACTGAACCAGATTAATGTTTAGGTATTGGAATGCTCCCTCTGTAGCTGTCAACTGTGTGGAAGGATGTGGTCTTAGGAAGGACAGGTATGTCATTCATTCATTCAGGAACATTTGAATAGTAACTACTATGTGCAATGCATCATACTAGACTCCAGTGCTGCTGTGTCCAACATAATAGCTGTGAATCACAAGTGGTGAATTAAATAAATTAATTAATTACAATTTAAATTAATTACAATTAAAAAATTCAGTTTCTAGTCACACTAGTCACATTTCAAATGCTCAAGAGCCACATGTGGCTAGTGGTTACTGTTGGACAGTGCAAATAAAGCTTTTTAGAGGAAAAACGTTCCTTTTAATGCTTTCCATTTTTATACTGGAAATAAAGCATTTCTCTACTCAAATAAAGTTCATTGGATAGCACTGCTCCAAAGTGACAGAGATGTAAAGGGATCAGACTGGGGCCTACCATTTAAAAAACTTATTATTACTGTTTTCCTATGGCTGAACAGGGTACATTGTGGTAAGTTCAATCACAGAGTGTCAGTTTAGCAGATATTTATTATCAGTCTTTATGCTGAGCTCTATGGCTATACAGATGGCTAAACATTGGTCTCTGCCCCATAGTAGCTTACAGTTCAGTGGAGATCCGAATAAAATGTTCCAAAGCCTTGAGGGCAGAGCAACTTTCTCTGCCTGGGAAAGTTACAAGAGGAAAACAATTATGTCCATTTTCTTTCGGCTTCTCTATCCATGTACATGCCCCATTTTCTGAGCAACATAGAAAGTACTTTAATAACTATATTATGTAATAAGCAATTATTATAATTTTGCATTGGCATTCTCAAAGCCCTGGGCTCCCTTTGCTTTCTTTTACAAATAATCCTGGTCTATAGGGTGGGAACCGTGACAACTCCCAAATTCGCTTGGAGACATTATTCATAAGCAGGCAATTAGACCTCATGCCAGTGACACTTCTCTTTGTACTCTGCTGCTTAAAGCTGAGAGAACCTTCTTCCCATCTTCTCTTCCCCCTATGAGTCAGGTGCAAAAGGCATTTATGTTTAATATGGTCCCAGTGTTCTAAGAGTGGCCAGTGGTGATTTTTTATTGAAATTTCTGAGAGCTGCTATTTTGTGTCTCTTCTCCTTCTATCATGTGTTGTTTAAATGTGCACAAATAATGAAATTGTTATGTCTTTTAGAGTAAGATAAAACCTCATTTAATTTGAGGGTAGTGGCTGAATATTAACTGTGTTTTCTGAGATTTATGAAAGAGACATCTATTCACTGGTTGAATTATTGGATGGGGTGGGGGAAGTTCTCCATTGCCCTCTAGGGTTAGTGCCAAGGATTTAACCCTTAGGTTCTTTCTGACTGGCATGAATATTCCTCTACAGAAAGAAGTTGCCCAGGAGTGAAAGCACAGCACTGTTGAGACACAAGTCCATGTCAAGGTGATTTTTTCCCCTTACTTTAGTGACTTGGGGTAGTTCCTTCTAGTTGTGCCTATATTTCTGCCTGTAAAATTGGTACTGATGCAATTGGTACTGTACTTGTTGCCCTTGCTGTATTTAGAAATCTTTGCAATCTTAATTGTTAAAAAGAGACCAGGCTCCCTAAGCTCTCAGAAAATCTGGATTTATTTCCTGCTCCATCAGTCACTCATTAAGTCACTCACTTACCCTAGGTAAGTCATTGATCCTTGGTGTTTTATTCTTCCCATATGTAAAATGAGATTATGAGGTTACTTCCCTTCCTATCTCTTGGGAACATGGAGGACACACATGTGGAAGAGTTGGAAGATTATAATTTTACAGATATTTAGGTTATAAGAGGCATTTGGCTAGTTTACTGGTCATATCCCTATTTCTAACTAGCTTCCCCTTCCTTCCATTACACCTTAAATGGGTAACTTTTCAAACCAGCTGACACTGATGTTGTAGAGACCACTGATAGGTTCAGAATGGACAACTGATGTAGGAGAAGCCTATCTATGATCTAGTCTGAGCCAATCAGAGATATGAATATAGAGACAAGAAATGGGAGTCAGACAATGATAGGTTCTTGAAATAAAATGTCAGATATATTTGGGGCATTTTGACTCAGTCCATTTGATAAGCACGAGAAGAAATATGGTCATGAATACAGCCAAGAGAATGGCTTGGATGTGTTAGGAAAATCAACTGACCCAGAGGCACTGGAAAGGATGAAATTGAGTGGTGGATTGAGAGACTGTTTGAAACCTATTTCCCATGAGGCCTGGCTCTATTTTAGTCATTTTTCACATTTTTATTTGAAGCACAATCTCATGAGATTGGAGACATTATGACTGCTGGTTTAAGAGACTGTAGTTATGTGACTTATCCAAGGTCTCATAGCTATTTGGTTGCAGATTTGGTTACAGTTCCCCACTTCTGTTCCAGGTTTTTTTCTGCTACAGTATGGCTTATTATTCACACTCATTATTATTTAAGGTTGATGGTGAAAAACAAGGACTAAAGAAGTTGTTCTAATCCAGTGTAGATACTGAAGGCTGATTTTTTTTTTATAAGTTGGTTGAGCAATATTTGACATCATCTCAGATATCTGTCCTAATGTCATAACCTCACTATTAAATGTGTTTCCTCCTCAGGAATATAAATGACACTCCCAGTTTTTTTCCTATTCATCCCACTCAAATTCTCAAATTATTATTCATTTCTGTTAGATCTGGAGTATGAGATTATGCAAGGCTATTATATATTTATTCGTGGTTTTGATAGATCTTGTCTGAGGTTTGTCTTTTCAGTTGAGCCTGGATTTTCAAAGAATATTGTTAAGACATATTTGAGTAATAATCACAAAAGCAAGCACCAGTCTTTCATAAGATCTAAGTTGGTATAAAAGATGTATTTATTTCACCAAGGCAGAGGTTTTCAAATTTTCTCAGTGATGGAACTGTTTAATCAAGCAAAATATTATGCTGAAAATCAATGAGAAAAAAATTTAAATGGAACTTGTTTGTTTGAGAGAAAGTATTTGATACTGTTCCTCTTGTCTCTACTTCTAACCCAACCTTGTTCTCTTAGGAAAGCTATCAGTACTTCTGGATTCTATAGTTCTGTGTTCTACAGTTTTAAGGCCATTGTATTGAACCATAAAATTTATTGTCAGTAACTTTTATTTTACAAAAAGCTTATTTTCTCGGAGAAAAATAGCAAAATATCAATTCTGTTGTATCTTAGAGATGACTTCATTTGGTGCTTCACTGAGCTTCCTTGAAGACAAAGGCCTTTGTCCTACCCATCTTTGTCTTACTTATTTTTCTATTCCCTACTACACCAAAGAGTTGCTTCCTGCTGAAGGAATAAAATAAATAACTATGTGAACAGATACCTGGATCACAGAGTATATTATCTGCATGACTTTTAACCATTTATTGTCTTTTTTTAACCTTCGAGGACACAAAATGCTATTTTAATACTGCCAAATGGCGCTCCACTTTAGCACTTTCTCCCAAGATCATAGTGAGTTTCTCTATAAAGAAAAGCTTTGGGACTAATAGTTATGGGTGTTAAAGTGTTTGGGTAACCTTGAGCATTTAACTATTTAATCCATCTGAGCTTCTGTTTTCTGATCTCAAAAACAGAGCAGTGGCAACAATTTGGCCTAAAGAAGGTCACATAAGCCATAGGGATGTTGTTAGGAATATTTATAAAATGCTTAGCATACTGCTTTGTGTGTGGTGGTGTAGTCACCCAGTGATATCTGACTCTTTGTGACCCCATGAACTGCAGCCCACCAGGCTCCTCTATCCATTGAGTTTTCCAGACCAAGTACTGGAGTGGGTTGCCATTTCTTTCTCCATCATGTGTGGTATATGCTCAATAAAGCAAAGGCAATGAGCAAAAGGACAAAATCACAGTGAAAATGCAAAGTCAGTCTCAAGCCAAATTATATCCATTAGTGTGAATATTGTGTTGTGCATTTCACAGAGTGCTTATTTGTGTTATGCAGTTGACAGAAATTTACTTCAGAGTTAGACAGGTAACTAAATCTTACCTTTTCCAAGAGGTTGTGTACTGTGATAAAGACTTTAAGAAATGTCCTCTCAAGAAGGACATTGACTGATACCTGGGACAGTTATTATTTTGTTAATATTTGGCATGATAATAATACAAATGAAGTAGAGGAGTAGATTTCTTTGCTGCCCATTCATAGAGTGGCTCAGACTGGCAGCTGCTGCCTTTTTAAATGACTACCTTCTTCCTGCTGAAGGTACTCTCCCTACCTTTTATGCTAGTTTCCACATGTTTTTAGTTGTTCTGTTAAAGTACTGGGTAGATTATGGTTTTTTCCTTTTGACATATAAATTACTTAATTTTCTTTTAAAATTTATTTTTTAATTGAAGGATAATAGCTTTACAGAATTTTGCTATTTTCTGCCAAATATCATCTATCAGTCATAGGTATACATATGTCCCCTAATTACTTAGTTTTCTATAGCATCAAATCCTTTATTTTTGTTGATTTTGTTCACTTTCCCCATGTCTAACTCTTCCCACTCCTCTCTGATCACAATAAGAAATCCTCTTTCTTGCATGTAACTTTCTAGCTCTGCGGAAGTTTGAGTGACTCATAACATAGTGGAATTGATGAAGTCAACAGCTGCTGGCAAATCATCTTTTTTCTTCATAACTGTATCAACATGTGTTTTCCATTATTCAAGTAAGAAAAAATGTATATCAAATATCCATGGTAGTCCTCATTAGAATTTTCATTTGGAAAACTCATATTTTGACATATCAAAGTGTTCAAATGGGTACAATAGAGAAAGTTTCAATGGAGGAAAATCACGGAGGAAAAAAAAAATGAAGTTGGGGAACAAAAACAAATGGCAAGTATGTTTTGATAATGCTGTACTTTACTTCAGAATGGATTAGAAGACCATCTTTAAGACACTATTAGTGGTAAAGCAGAAACATGGCACTTCATGCCTTCATAGTCTCCCTTTCTATAGACCACCCTTTCTACCCATCCATCCATCAATCCATTCATTTAACAAATATTAATTGAATGTCTATTATGATAAAATCTCTGCTTCATGGAGTTTATATCCTAAGGAAGACAAAGACAAAATATTATAAACAGACAAAATAATTTCTTAATATGGCACATGCAGTGAAGAAAATAGGCAAGAGGCTAAGACAGTGACTAAGACAGGAGGACTTGCTTCAGATATGGAAGACCACTCTGGGCAGTAGTATTGAGGCTGAGACTTAAAGGATGAGCAGGTAGCAAAGTAGAGAGGAAGGTGTAAGAGCATTCCAGTCAGAGTGAACAGCTGTGCAAAGTCCTGTGACCAGATAGGACTTCCCATGCCCTTGGGAATGGAAGATCAGTGTATCTAGAACACAAGGGTAAGAGGAGGTGGTGGTATGAGCTAAGATAGAAGATATAATTAGGGTCTAGGTCATGTAAGACTTTGGGGGTCTTAGATTTTATACTGAATACAGTAAGCTACTGGAGGTTTTTAAGTTGTGTGTATGTATGTGTGTATGACAGTTGTGTTTCTGTATCACAAAATGACCAAATGAGTTAGATTAGGGGGCAAGAGTAAAAACAGAAAAACTAGTTAGGATTGTTCAGGATTTAAATAATGGTTGCTTACACTGAGGTAGTGACAGTGAAAATGAAGCAAGAGTTCAAAAGCAAGATAATAGTGAAGATGGAACTGACAGAATCCAATGAATTAATGATAAAAGGGAAACCATCCTAAAGAAAAAATGGCTCATGATATATAAGTGATATCATATATTTGTCTTTCTCTGACTGACTTAGCTCACTTAGTATGATATTCTGTAGGCCCACCCATGTTTCTGCAAATGGGATTATTTCCTTCTCTTTTTTTTTCAGACACAGCAGTAAATTAATTTATTTAAAGAAATTTTATTTTATATGGGAGTATAGTTGATTAACAATATTTTGTTAGTTTCAAGTGTACAGCAAAGTGATTCAGTTACATACACGTGTGTGTGTGTTAGTCACTCAGTTATGTACAACTCTTTGCGACCCCATGGACTGTAGCCAGCCAGGCTCTCCTGTCTATAGAAATCTCCAGGCATGGATAATGAAGTGGGTAGCCATTCCCTTCTCCAGGGGATCTTCCCAACCCAGGGGTCAAACTTGGGTCTTTTGCATGCCAGGCAGATTCTTTACTGTCTGAGCCACCAGGGAAACACAGTTATACATATACCACATTCTTTTTCAAATCTTTTTCCCATTTAGATTTTTAAAGAATATTGAGCATAATTCCCTGAGATATACAGGGAATTGTTGGCTATCTGTTTTAAATATAACAAAGTGTACAGGTCAGTATGGCTTTCATTGTGTGTATGTATATGTCTTCTTTTTTCCTTTATCCATTTTTTTCTATTGATGGACATTTAGGTAGCTTTCTCATCTCGGCAATTGTAAATAATGTTGCTATGAACATTGGGATGTGTGTTTCTTTCCAAGTTAGTGTTTTTGTTTTTCTTGGATGTTTACCCAATAGTGAAATTGCTGGATCATATGGTAGTTCTCTTTTTAATTTTTTGTGAAGCTTCCATACTATTTTCCACAGTGGTTGTACCAATTTCCCACCAACAGTTAAAGGCGGGTTCCCTTTTCTCCATATCTTCTCCAGTATTTGTTATTTGTGTACATTTGGTAATAGCCATTCTGACAGATAGGAGGTGATATCTCATTATGGTTTTGATTTGCATTTCCTTAATGATTAGTGATGTTGAGCATCTTCATATGTCTGTTGGCCATCTGCATTCCTCTTCAGCAAAATATTTATTCAAATCTTTTATGTATTTTTCAATTTATTTTTTGATGTTGAGTTGTATATTTTAAATATTAACTTCTTATCAGTCATATCATTTACAAATATTTTCTTCCCTTCAGTTGGCTGTCTTTTTATTTTGTCGATGGTTCCTTTGTTGGGCAAAAGCTTTTCTTTAAAGTCACTTCATTGATTTTGCTTGAATTGGTAGAATAACTTTGGCCAAGACATGACATCCTGCAATGGTCAAAAGCAGGTCTTCACACTGCATACTAGAAATGGATTTGCTGGATAAACACAAATACCATGCTGCATTACTAAATAATGAGCTTCAGTGCATGCTTGAGAGCCAAGCAAGAGGGACTCTGTAAACCACATGAAAGGAGTTTCAGGGCAAAGAAGTTAGAAGATTCCTTTGGACAATTTTATTTGCAAGTTATAATGGTTAATTTTATGTGTCAAATTGACTGGAGTGTCCAGATATTTGGTCAAACTTTATTTTTGGTGTTTTCATGAGGGTAATTCTTGGATGGGATTAACATTTAAATTGGTAGGCTGAGTAAAGCAGATTGCCCTCTTTAACATGGGTGGGCCTCAGCCAATCAGATGAAGGACAAAACAGAACCAAAAGCTGATCTTTTCTGAGTAGGACAGAATTGCTCCTGCCTGACTTCCTTTAAACTAGAACACTGGATTTGTCCTGCCATTGAACTCAAATTGAAACATAGGCTTTTTGTGGGTTTCAACCTGCCAGCTTTTGGACTGGAACTATCCCATCAGTTTTCCTGTAGCTTGTTGACTCACCTGCAGACCTTGAGACTTTTTAGCCTCCTTAATTTGGTGTGGACCAATTTCTTACTCCTGTCTCTCTCTCTGTACTTTCCTTATATATTCACATGGCTATATTTCATATATATGTATGTATATATATATATATATATATATATCCTATTGGCTTTTCTGGAGAACCCTGACTAATACAGAATATCTTAATGTAAACTTAGCCAAGGCCAAAATAAATTACTTCTGAAATGCACATCTTAAAAAATTCCAGTTAATAAACGGCAAAGAGTCAAAGCATAACTGCCTCCCTGAATGTGTCAATTACCAATGGAGAAAGTTACCAATCACATAAAGTTGTTAGTGGCTCAAATTAGGTGACAAGTAACAAAATATTGATTAAACTGCTAAACAAATATTTATTAATTATAACTTTTACCTGAAGTAACTCATGATTGGTGATGACCTTAGAAGAAAGATCCCAACTAAATGACTTTTTAACAGTTGAAAAGTGGAAGACCANGTAAACTTAGCCAAGGCCAAAATAAATTACTTCTGAAATGCACATCTTAAAAAATTCCAGTTAATAAACGGCAAAGAGTCAAAGCATAACTGCCTCCCTGAATGTGTCAATTACCAATGGAGAAAGTTACCAATCACATAAAGTTGTTAGTGGCTCAAATTAGGTGACAAGTAACAAAATATTGATTAAACTGCTAAACAAATATTTATTAATTATAACTTTTACCTGAAGTAACTCATGATTGGTGATGACCTTAGAAGAAAGATCCCAACTAAATGACTTTTTAACAGTTGAAAAGTGGAAGACCACCACCCCCCAAAACATACTACAAATATGTACAGACTCTATGTACATGCACTTTACACACACACACACCACACTATAGAAATCAACACATGCAGGCCTGTTTTGGGGAAAAATAATAAATCTGACTATTTAATTGTTAAACATTTTTATTGTGTAGACTTATTACAGGACATGCAAGATAAAAAAAGTGTAAAATATCAGTAAGCATATAAAAATTTCAGCAGTCTTTTGGACCAGCACTTGATTTGCACAGGGACTAAGCATCTATATAGAACAGACATGTCTTGGGATACACAGTTTACAGATTGAATCACAAAACAATTTCCCAAGTGATTTTCCTCATATAAAGATAAAAAAATCTTTGCACTTAAAAATTATTCAGTATAGTACATTTTCAGTTATGTACAGAGTTTAAAAGTAAAACTATGTCCATGCCAGTGTCTGTTTTAATGCAAAAAACCTAAATAGGTAACAGGTTGGCGATTAAAGTGCCAGGAAAACTGGAAGAGGCGAGAAAAGAAACCAAGCAGAATTCCAACAGGTGTATGGAAATAAAAGCATAACTGAAGGTTAAAAATAAAGTCCCCCAGGGAAGAATCTTACTATGAGCAGGAGGAATAAAAAGCTTTTGGATGTACCAGGCAGCTTTCTGTATGACTCAGGTTTACAGGTAAAATTCCTCAGTTTGAATTCAGAATTTGAATTTATTCCAGCAAAATTACCTCCATCTTTTATACTGCCTCCTCCCCCATCTTCTCTCTGAGCAAAGTGATGCTTGGCTTAAGTCCAAAGCTCGTGGCAGGGGGAGGGGCCGTGTGTCACAGCATAACAGACAGTTGCAAGTGCTTTAATTTGAAGGGGTCACATTTGCAACAACTCTGACAGTCTCACACAATGGCCTCCATTTTATGAGCCCTTCCCCGGAGGCCCACTGATCAGCTGAAAAGGGAACACAATGTTCAGCCACTAAACCACCCCGGTGATGGATTAGTTTGGAGTCAGGAAAGCGTGATTATTCTTGAAAATAAACGAAGCTGAATAGACATGCTGACCTCATTCAGCTAGTGAGAGGCAGGGAAATTTGGCTTCCACTTCTGCCAGCCCAGAGGGCTTGGCCCCATTTATTCACCTTAATTCATTTAATGGGGCTGATGTGGACCATACTCAATATGGATAAAGATGTTGTGTGATCAAGTACAGACATGAACTTCATCTGATCCCATATCTTGGAGTCAGAAATAAATGTGAAGAACTAGGTAATGGATTTTTCTAATTTTGGTCTTCAGGAAGGCTGCTGACCTAATGAAAGTTGATGAGGTGGACCCTATTTTAAAAGGAAAACCTGGAGAACAGGAAGGCACTTAGGTGTCATCATGTATGTAACAAATATCCAGGCATACAAGTATCTATCACAGGTTAAAATTTCAAGAAAGTAAGGCAATAGATCATGTGCAGATTATGTTTTCTAACTTGATGAAGATCACTAGATCCCATTGAATCATTACAGTGAATGGCAGCAATTCACTAAACACTTCAGAGGGAAGAGTTTGCTTAAAACTGCCCACATATCTGTACACTCAGTGACAATAGCCTGGAATACTTGAATACTTCCCTTACCATAAAATGATCGACATTTTAGAACAGACAGTTGAGGTTGTTAGTTCTTTTTTTCCTCCTCAGTTCTTTGCATTTCTCTGAAGTTATCTTTAAACAATAGATTCATATCTCGGCCAATAGAACAATGATCCAAATGAAAGAAAAACATTTTAAATGGGTTTGAAAAGTTCAGACAACCCCCAACACAGACAACCCAATAGCTCAGAGGAGAAAAATAATAGTTATGAAGACTGAGAGAGTGATATCTTTGTTCTGAACCAGGAAATTCATTCATATGTTGTTGCTGTACTAGCAACTTGAAATTGGCACTGAGAAAATTAGAAGGGAAAAAGAATCATATATACTGCTATCCTTGAAATGTCATTTATATTTCTTTCTGCATGTTGATGCGGATATTGCTGAATATTTTGCCAATAGCCTCAAACAGCGGGTCACAGAAGGTGTGGACGTAGATGGAATAGACACGGCTGATGCACTGAATCTCAATCAGGAAACTCTTAATGCATGGTACAACTGCCCAGATGTGCAGGAAAGAGAGAATGGCAAAGTAAATGCCCCAGATGAGTGCCATCGGGATGCCAAAGAGGGCAGACAGCAAACGGTAAAACCAGTACTTTGTCACAGTGAAGGTGGTGAAGCTGGCCTTCCAGATGCCGTCGAAACTGTGTGTTCCTTCTGGTTCTGCAATCACGTCTTCAAAATCAATCTGAAAAGAAGGAGTGACAGAACATGAGCATGAAATAGAAGAAAAAAAGAAAAATCCTATTTCTGAGTATGCATAAATATATATTAGCTTTTATGTACAGGTTCTGTGTAAAATGCTTAAAGGCACCCAGTGGCATCAGCCTCACTCAGAATTTGTGGGAAATGCAGATTTGGGCTCCGCCCAGACCTCTAGGGGTGGTGTCAAGGTGGATTTCTAACATGTTCTCTGGGTGTTTCTTTGCTATGTGAAAGGTTGAGAACTGCTGCTCTAGAAAAAACTAAAGGTATATGATAAAATTCATGCCTTCAAGTAAAGCCCAGCAATATGGATAAGTATACTAGGCGTTCAGTAAAATGTAAATAACATGACCTAAGTTAACTGCATTCCAAGACAACTACACAAACAATGTTAAGAAGTAGTTAGTTCATATGTGCTAAATCACTTCAGTTGTATCTGACTCTTTCGACCCTATGGGCTGTAGCCCACCAGGCTCCTCTGTCCATGGGTTTCTCCAGGCAAGAAAATGAGTGGGTTGCCATGACCTCCTCCAGGGGATCTTCCTGATCCAGGGACTGAACCTACATTTTACATCTTCTGCATTGGTGGTGGGGTCTTTACCACTAGCCCCACCTGCGAAGCAGTTCATGACTGATTATCAACTCTCCAACACTCAGCTGGTAGAATATCTTCAGGAAATTAGATCATTGTGGGCTCTGAGGATTCAAGAAATCTTCATTGTGTGATGGGATTTGAGCAGGGATTGGAAAATGGGGTATGACTTGGAAAGGAAGGAAGAAGGAATCTGGAAAACACTGTGATCAAGACCCCAGGACAAGGAAGGATGATGCAGTGAGTGTCACAGGCAGATAGACCTGTGTGGCCATGGCTAAAAATAAAGGTTGAGGACAGACTCAGTTTTACTTTATATACAGTGGTGATGGGGGTGGGGGTGGGGCGGTGTCTGTTGAAGATGTTGGAGCAGAGGAATGCAGCCACAATCCAATTCAGTCATTTACCAACATGAATTTGATAGCAGTGTCTAGGCTGAGGGAAAAGGAAATGAGACTCAAGGCAGAAAGATTCTTGCAGCATCCCAAGTTTGAGATGGCAGGGCCAAAACTGTAATAGTGACCATGAAAAAAGGAAAGAAAAGAATGAATTTCAGGAATGTTAAAGGAAGAGTCCCCAGGAGTTGGTTACTTCAAGGATAAGGAGAGAGAAAAGCCTAAGATGAACTTTGAGCTTCAGGTTTGCCTGCTAGAGAGAGTTGTGCATGCATGTCAAGTTGCTTCAGTTGAGTCCAACTCTTTGCAACCCTATGGATGATAGCCCGTCAGGCTCTTCTCCAGGCAAGAATACTGGAGCTTGTCTGGATTGCTGCTTTAAGGATCTTGAGCTTTAAGGATTAAAGCCATGCCCTCTTCCAGGGGATCTTCCTGGCCCAGGGATTGAATCTGCGTCTCTTATACCTCCTGCATTGGTAGGCAGATTCTTTACCACTAGCACCACCTGCGAGGCCCAGTACAGGTTGAATTTGTCTTTATTCAAAACTTTACTGTTTCTTCAATTCAAAAACTAAGTTCTCTCTTAATATTTTCTTAACTGCCTTCCTAATTTTCTTCTTGCTGTTAATGTCACCTCTGCTCTCTCTAGGGGTTTCCCAGGTGGTGCTAATGGTAAAGAACCATTTGCCAGTATAGAAGACATAAGAGATGTGGGTTCAATCCCTGGGTCAGGAAGATCCACTGAAGGAAATCATGGCAACCCACTCCAATATTCTTGCCTGGAGAATCTCATAGACAGAAGAGCCTGGCAGGCAATGGTCCATAGAGTTGCAAGGAGTCAGACACCACTTAAGCAACTTAGCAGCAGAAGCAACACCTGTACTAGTCCCTTTTGGTAGCCGCTAGAAAATAATCAAATTAGTTTGTAGTCATGTAGCAGTTAACTGTTACTAAGTGCTTCTACATGTATTGTCTCCATGTGATCTAGGTTTCAAACCAATCTGGGAAAGTAGGTTGTCATTTTACAAAAGAAGATACATAGATTCGGAGACATAATGGTGGCTTGCTAAAGTCAAATACAGCAGAGATGGGGACAGGATGCAAGCCTGGCCCCTTTCCCAATAGCATTCTTTCCCACAGAATTAATTTTCAGGAGCTTTTATCCATCTGGAAGGATTATACAGACTAAAGCATGGGGTAAAAAAATTACCACCAGAAGTATAGGACAGAGCCAGTTTAACTGCGGAGTGGTGGCAGCTATATGAAGGAATCTTACGTGGTTTGAAATATAAACACGTTGATGACTGCCAGCAGCAATCCAATGGCACCCCACTCCAGTCCTCTTGCCTGGAAAATCTCATGGACGGAGGAGCCTGGAAGGCTGCAATCCATGGGGTTGCTGAGGGTCAGACACAACTGAGCAACTTCGCTTTCACCTTTCACTTTCATGCACTGGAGAAGGAAATGGCAACCCATTCCAGTGTTCTTGCCTGGAGATCCCAGGGATGGGGAAGCCTGGTGGGCTGCCATCTCTGGGGTTGCACAGAGCTGGACACGACTGACACAACTTAGCAGCAGCAGCAGCAGCAATCCAGGAAAACTCAGGATTAAGGAATGAGGACTTATGTGACTCCATGGAGCCTCTCAGTGCCAAGGAGCCACTTTTGGTTAAACACAATAAACTTCTTTTGGAAAAAATACATGATGCTTACCAATAGTTAATGTTTATTTTCTAAAACATTCTGTTTCTTGATCTGTTGTCCAATGTCCTAAGAATATGTAATACATAAAAAAGCTATGTCCATAATTATCTAAAGGAAGTTAAATAACTTTATTGTTGTTCTAATGTTTTCTTTCCCTGTTTAGATCTAGACTCAGAAGTAAACATTTGTGTGTTTTAAAAGATTGTTCTACAAGTGGTGCTGGGAAAACTGGTCCACCACTTGTAAAAGAATGAAACTAGATCACTTTCTAACACCATATACAAAAATAAACTCAAAATGGATTAAAGATCTAACCGTAAGACAAGAAACTATAAAACTCCTAGANCCTTATCTTCGACAAAGGAGGCAAGAATATACAGTGGATTAAAGACAATCTCTTTAACAAGTGGTGCTGGGAAAACTGGTCAAACACTTGTAAAAGAATGAAACTAGATCACTTTCTAACACCATACAAAAAAATAAACTCAAAATGGATTAAAGATCTAAAAGTAAGACAAGAAACAATAAAACTCCTAGAGAAGAACATAGGCAAACACTCTCTGACATAAATCACAGCACGATCCTCTATGATCCACCTCCCAGAATACTGGAAATAAAAGCAAAAATAAACAAATGGGATCTAATTAAAATTAAAAGCTTCTGCACAACAAAGGAAACTATAAACAAGGTGAAAAGACAGCCTTCTGAATGGGGGAAAATAATAGCAAATGAAGCAACTGACAAACAACTAATCTCAAAAATATACAAGCAACTTATGCAGCTCAATTCCAGAAAAATAAATGACCCAATCAAAAAATGGGCCAAAGAACTAAATAGACATTTCTCCAAAGAAGACATACAGATGGCTAACAAACACATGAAAAGATGCTCAACATCACTCATTATCACAGAAATGCAAATCAAAACCACAATGAGGTACCATTTTACACCAGTCAGAATGGCTGTGATCCAAAAGTTAACAAGCCATAAATGCTGGAGAGGGTGTGGAGAAAAGGGAACCCTCTTACCCTGTTGGTGGGAATGCAAATTAGTACAGCCACTATGGAGAACAGTGTGGAGATTCCTTAAAAAATTGCAAATAGAACTGCCTTATGACCCAGCAATCCCACTGCTGGGCATACACAGAGAGGAAACCAGAACTGAAAGAGACACGTGTACCCCAATGTTCATCGCAACACTATTTATAATAACCAGGACATGGAAGCAACCTGGATGTACATCAACAGATGAATGGATAAGAAAGCTGTGGTACATATACACAATGGAGTATGACTCAGCCATGAAAAAGAATACATTTGAATCAGTTCTAATGAGGTGGATGGAAGTGAAGCCAATTATACAGAGTGAAGTAAGCCAAAAAGAAAAACACCAATACAGTATACTAACACATATATATGGAATTTAGAAAGATGGTAATGTTAAACCTGTATGTGAGACAGCAAAAGAGACACAGATGTATAGAACAGCCTTTTGGACTCTGTCGGAAAGGGAGAGGGTAGGATGATTTGGGAGAGTGGCATTGTAACATGTATGATATCCTAAGAGAAACAATCGCTGGTCTAGGTTCGATGGAGGATGCAGGATGCTTGGGACTGATGCGTGAGGATGATCCAGAGGGATGGTGTGAGGTGGGGAGTGGGGGTCAGGATTGGGAGCTCATATACACTCGTGGCTGATTCATGTCAATGTATAGCAAAATGAATACAGTACTGTAAAGCAAAACAAACTAAAAAATAAAAATTTAAATTAAAAAAAAAAAGGTTAGAACAGTTAGGATAGTAGCTTTTGAAATACACTGTGGTGCGTGCCCCCCACAAATTATTTTCAAGGGATAGGTTAGAATCTTAGAATTCTGCCTTTCTAGACTATATTGTTTGTGAATTTTTATCTACCTTCAAGTTTGTGAGAAAGAAGCAAATATTGATACATAACACCCCAAATAAAAATATTGTTCCTCTTTAAACTATTTCAGAGGAACGGACTACATTTGGCACGTGTTCTTTTCATTCTCTCCTGATATGTTCCTAATAATGTATGTGCTTGCAAATACCATGTGACAGTATGTTCAGTGGAATTGCCAGTTTCAATCTAAAATTTCAGTAATGTGTCCAAACTCTTACGTATGTCTATATATACACACATACTCACACGTATCTGTGTATGTATGTATATCTGATTATATGTTAATTACTGTATTCTACAAAACATTACACAGGTATGTGAGGGGAAAAATATTCTGCTCAAAAGCAAATCCACATATTGTGATTTGGGTTAAAAACTTGAGTATAAGCTTTCCAACTTCACAAGCCAAGAGCAAATTATCAATGCCCTGTTTCTTCAGCTTATCCTAAGAGACAGAGGGTTCTGATCACTTAAAACTTAGCAAAATTGAGGTTTAAATCAAGTTTCACAAAACACTTGCTACAGTAATAAATTTGAACCCATGAGGAAATAGCAATTCTGCAAATGCCAACTCTTGATTGCAATCTACAATATGGTCTGGGATCAACTGTTGTTCACAACAGGTGCAACAGATGGTGTCACCCTCCGGCACTCCCCAAGATGCCTTTGTTCTGCCCTTTTACTGTTGTTATTGTTTGGTCACTAAGTAATGTCCGGCTCTTTTGTGTCCCCCCTCCACAAGGCTCCTCTGTCCATGTGATTTTCCAGGCAAGAATCTGGGTGTGGGTTGCCATTTCCTTCCCCCTTTTAATCAGCGGGCAAAAAAGCCACCACTTAGTTTGGTGAATTGTGTTCATCTTGGAGGGCAGAAGACTTTACTTTTGTCTCCATTTTCAATGGCTTGATGGTCCACAGTGAAGCAGCCAGGAAGTGTTTAGGTCATGCTGCTGTCTCTAGGCTAAGAGAAAAAAGAATACAGCAGTCTCTGCAGTGTCGATTTGGGATCTGTTGAGATATGCTAGGTTTTGTGGGTTTTTTTTTTTTATATAAACTCGTTGGAATGTAATTTCCTCTGCTTTGGAAATATTGATGTCTGTCATATGGGATGAGAGACTTTCTACCTATTCAGTCATGGTGATGTTAGCAGAATGCTCTGAGCAAAATCTGCTAAAAGGAGGAGTGCTGAAAATATATGATAAAGAAGCTCCAATTTAACATGATAGAAAAATCCAGGTCATTTGTCTAAATGGTCAAAATAATCTTGAGGAAAGTGAGTAGAGGCTTAAAAACAGGATTTATTTAAAAAGTGAGAATTTAGAATCCCTGATTTGAAGTCTGAATCACCACTTAAATGATTTTAAATACATGAATTGTTT
Source organism: Neotragus moschatus (assembly GCA_006410615.1). Classification (NCBI taxonomy): domain Eukaryota; kingdom Metazoa; phylum Chordata; class Mammalia; order Artiodactyla; family Bovidae; genus Neotragus; species Neotragus moschatus. The sequence goes on along the minus strand of SJYA01000729.1, from coordinate 924,002 downwards.
TAATAATTTCAAGATGTAGATAATCACCTATTTTACATACCCATTACTTACAGATTATAGCAGGGAGGCTTCAGGATATGAACTACACAAAGAAAATCATTCTTACCATAAGCAGTACTATACTTCATTGATTTACCAAAGGAACAGGCAGTGCAGGGACACAGCACAGAATTTTTGCATAGTTAAGATGCCTTGTGAATTTGCAGGAATCCCTTATACAACCTGCTTCATGGACGTCACATAGCTTTTCCTTAAATGCTTTCAGTAATAAGAAAATCACTATCTCAAAGGGCAAGTCATTCTGTTTTCAAATAACTTGAATCATTAAGCTATTCTTTCTCATTGTAAGGCAAAATCTACTCCTGGAAACTTCTATTCCTTGGTATTCTCTCTGGAGCTATAAGAATAAGATTTGTTTCCCTTCTGTAAAATAATCCACTAGATACTCAAAGTTCACCATTATCAATATATTTAACCCAACTCTCTCCTCCTTCCTGGATAAATACCTTATTTTCTCAAAGCACCCATGATTTAATCAATAATTTTTGTTTCTTACCCATCCTCTCCTGATTGCGCTCAGATTTGTTTTGAAATCTCTAATTTGCCTTTTCATACTGTTCATGGGGTTCTCAAGGCAAGAATACTGAAGTGGTTTGCCATTCCCTTCTCCAGTGGACCACATTCTCTCAGACCTCTCCACCGTGATCTGTCTGTCTTGGGTGTCCCCACATGGCATGGCTTAGTTTCATTGAGTTAGACAAGGCTGTGATCCATGTGATCAGATTGGCTAGTTTTCTGTGATTATGGTTTCAGTATGTCTGCCCTCTGATGCCCTCTTGCAACACCTACCATCTCACTTGGGTTTCTCTTACCTTGGACATGGGGTACCTATCTCTTCATGGCTACTTCAGGATTCTTGCCTTGAGAAACCCATGAAAAGTATGAAAAGGCAAAATGATAGGATACTGAAAAAGGAACTCCCCAGGTAGGTAGGTGCCCAATATGCTACAGGAGATCAGTGGAGAAATTACTCCAGAAAGAATGAAGGAAAGGAGTCAAAGCAAAAACANACCTATCTCTTCATGGCTACTTCAGGATTCTTGCCTTGAGAAACCCATGAAAAGTATGAAAAGGCAAAATGATAGGATACTGAAAAAGGAACTCCCCAGGTAGGTAGGTGCCCAATATGCTACAGGAGATCAGTGGAGAAATTACTCCAGAAAGAATGAAGGAAAGGAGTCAAAGCAAAAACAATACCCAGTTGTGGATGTGACTGGTGATAGAAGCAAGGTCCAATGCTGTAANTGATAACATAAGTGAAACAAATCGCCGGTCTAGGTTCAATGCAGGATGCAGGATTCTTGGGACTGATGCACGGAGATGATCCAGAGGGATTGGGAGCTCATGTACACTCGTGGCTGATTCATGTCAATGTATAGCAAAATGAATACAGTATTGTAAAGCAAAAAAAAAACCTGAAAAATAAAAATTGAAAAAAATAATAATTGAAAAGAAAAAATAAAGATTGTTCTAAATGTGTGGCAGGTCAGATCAGTCTTTCAATGAAGTGTATGTGCGGATACTTGGTTACTATAGCGTTTTGCTCTGGTACTGGATTTTCCCAAAGCTGTTAAAAATAAAGGTCTGTGCTTTTCCTTTGAAAGGTCCCCAAAGAATTTTATTTTTAAAGATGATCCTATTTTGTAACAGGATTTGGTGAAGTCAAAATGAATGCACTAGAGCAAGGTATTCTTAATCTGACTCAAAGGTTGGGCAATGGTGGTCCATGAATGCCCTGAAGGGGGTACTTTATAGAAGAGGGCCATCACTTTTATAGAAAATAGTCTATTGCCAAAGGAGGCTGGTAAGGACTTTACAGGAACCAAGGATTCCTGTCTCTTTACAGAACAGAATTTAAACATGTTTGCCTACAGATTCTTTTCCAAGGGAATAGTTACTAACATTTGTTGACTGGCTATCATGATCAGACGCTGTTCTCATTTAACTCACAGCAACTCTGTAATTTATTATTGCCATTTAATAGAAAAATGTGAAATTTAATAAATTGTCTAGGTAAATAAGAGGTAGATTTGAATTTCCAATCTGATTTGAAAGATATTGATTCTTTAATACCACATTGCTTAAAAAATATTTTTCAAATTTTCTCTAAGGCAATTAGTATTTCATAATTAAAAGGCACATTGACCAAAAAAAAAAAAAGAGAGAGAGAGAGAGAGAGAGAGAGATTATTGAGTTTAATCCTCTGGTAACTGTAAGAATTCCCACAGCCTAGTCTCTGAGAACAGTGTTAGGATGAGGTCATACACATATATACACAATTGGTCCTTAGTGAAGATCTATAAACATGTGCCATATATGTAAGATTTCTTACTGATAATTTCATTTTTCTAAATATAAATGCTTTTTTCAGTGAAAATTTTGGAAATTCTTAATTTTTAAGTTGCTTAGAAAATTTGAGTGGCTACTTTTTTAATGCTTTCCAAAACTGCAGTGAGTATGATTTATCTTCAAATATCCAAGTGAATTTAGAGCAAGTCTCTGGGGATGGAAAGCAACATGACAAAAATAACATGTTATATAAATATATTCCTTAGTTAGTTGCTGCTTTAGTCTTAAGAATGTAATGTGGCTTAAAATAAAAGTAAAGTCAGTTGAAGAGAGAAAAGGCAGTTGAGGAGAGAAAAGGCAGGTTAAAGAAACACAGTGAAGCCAGAAATATCTTTAGTTTCTCTCTACTTCCATTTCTACAATAGTAATATTAATATTGATAGGTGTTTGTGAGGAGGACTTAAGAAAATTTATGCAAAGTGCTTGACATGGGGATAGAGCTTTGCAGTATAGTAAATACTCAATAAACAGCATTAAAAATTACTTGTTCTAGGTGACTACATTTTTAAATAGGCAATGGAAATAAGAGAAACTATCCGTTGCAAAGTACATGGTGGCTGTAAATTCAAACCTCATCAGTGCTTCAAAAGAACTAACTTCCATCTGTAATCATCTTTACCACAGCCTCTGAGGTACATGCTATTATTCTCATTTTACATAATGAGGCTACTGTTGGAGGTTAAGAAATTAGCCAAGGTCACACGGATGATAAGGAGCAAAACTGGAACTTGTCCTTCTTCAAGTCTAACTTCCTTTTGCTTTTGTATCCCTGGGACTATAAGCTCTTCTAATCAGACCTGTTTGCTTTATTTTCACCCAGAATGAAATGCTTCCTAAAACATTCACATTTTGATTATTAAAGAAATTACTCTTGTTAATGTTTCTATTTTAAGTTAGGACATCTAGTAACTAGGATGTTTTGCCTTTTTGGTACTGACTGAATTTCCATGGCCCTGCACATCATGTTCTCACAATCCTGGGTACCTAGCCAAGAACTCGCTCTCTAATTGGCAGATAAGGAAACTGAGGCACAATTTAAATGGACCAGATTTCTTAAGGTCCCAAGTGAATCAGTGGAAAAGCTGAAATTAGAACTCTAATTTCCTGGTTCCCAGGCCTAGAGCCACCCCTGCCCTGCACACTATTTCCCTATGAATGTACATCTTTCTCCTTATGTCCCTTCTATGCCTACCCCATTCCTATTTCTAGGTCTCCTGTAAGTCCCTCATTGTCTTCTAAGACACAGACTTGAAATATATCACTGTGTGAGGTTAGGAGAAATGTCCTTTTCTCAGCATGAATATAGACATTTCTGTATACCTATTTAGGGTGAATAGGTGAAAACCAGAGGGAATATTTTGAAAAATATCCTCATTATACAGTTTGAAACATTCATAATCAATTGAACCCAACAAAGTCATTCCATTTAAAGGCAGTTCACAATTCCATCCAAGCATAGTTGCCTTAACAGATTCATAGATTCTTAAGTTCATAAATCTTTAAATTTAAATTCAAATTCATAAATCTTAAATCTGAAGGGATTCTTAAAGAAAAGGAGACCCATTTGAGACAGAGAAATTGATGCACAAAGCTGTCAGATGACCAGATCAAGAATACTTTTCCACTTAATGGCAGGCACAGGCTTGGAATTCAGGCTTAGAAATTTTCCTGGGCTTTTCCAATTCTGTCTGCTATCATCACACACCGTCCATCATCTGGATGCTACATTCCATAGCCAATGAAAAAAGCAACTAGGCTTGAATGTGAATTTGAACATCACTGAGTGAAAAGTGGTGCCTTTTTCTGATTATCTCTAGTGTGCTCATTGTTCCTATGCATCATTGGTTTGATTTATCCCTCATCAAAGCTGTCACTCTGGAGTCCCATTCCTCAGGGACATGACCTTCTTACCCCTCTAGAGGAAGTCTCAGAGCAGGTGTTACTCAGAATAAACTGTATGTGCTCACATAAATTTGGAGCAGAGCAAGAATTAGAGGTTTCCTTTTGGACAAACACAAAAGCCAAGAAGCGCAGGTGCCATTTAGTTTCTTAGAATGGGGATGCTTCAGATGAGGTTGGGCTGCTCCTCCATGAGCTGATTTTCTGTTCTGTAAACTATGGAACAAGTTGCCCTTCTGGCAAGAATCAGACTTCAAAATCAAAGGCATAAATAAACTTCAGTATTTGTATGTCTTAATAGATGCTTTATAAGGAGTCAAGAGTTTACGTTATTAGATTTTTATAAATGACATTAAATACTTTTGTACAACATTGACTTATGATGCTATAATTTTTGCAGCATAAGTTAGCAAAAATCTAGCAACAGATGTCAAGAAAAGCAATCTGTCTCATTGTGTTTTAATAATAGTTGTTGGCTAGTGCAGTAATTCATGTTGTTAAATGTATGTGATGGAAATATTAGAATTTTCCATGTACACAGGATTAAAAAACACAGGCTCATATTTTTTGTCTCAAAATTTGGACATTTTATTTCCCAATAAAGAATTTCCAAGAAGGAATCTTTAAGTACATTTGGGATTTAATAAGCAAAGATGCTTGCCTATTCTGTTTCCATGAGAAAATATCATTTTAGATTTTTGTGAAAATTGTGATAAAATTATGAAACTGTAATTATACTGGATATGTGGAACACATAAATAATAACAAACAAGATGTTTATAGAAGATGCGTGTTGTCTGCCTGACACCCACAGCCCCACTTTTCTGCCAGTGAAACTTCATTTGTTCAGGTCATGGAAATAATTCTTTTATCTAGAGATAAGTTATAGATGGTTTAGCCTTGCCATGGTAATCTTAGTCTCCTTGTCAAGTGGTCAGTTTAGAGAAGACATGTGACCATGTTCTAGCCAATGAGATTAAGTGGAAGTCTGCTGGGCTAGACTTCCTGAAAACTTTATCTTTCTTATGAAAAAAAAAACAAAACAAAACAAAACAGAGGCATGTGGTATGGCCCTTTGCCCTTTTCTTCCTACTTAGAAAATGATGTATTGCCTTAATGTAGAGAAGTCATCTTTTGGCCATGAGCTGACATATATAATTAAAAGACCAAGAGAATAGAAGAAGATGCTGCTTTTGTGCTACCAATCTACTGAAACAATTCAGTAGCTATCTGCCTCTAGACTTCTCCTTATGCACAGCTATTCAGATTTTCGGTTACCTATATCAGAAAGCATTCTGAAGTGATATAGTAACTAACACTCTTTCCTTTTGGTTAGCATAGTAGGTGTACAACTCCTCATTTAGAAACCTAAGTTCAATTAGAAACTTCAGAATCTTTTCAGTACTACTATACTATACCCCAGAATACACTCCCTAACCTGTATCAGAAAAGTTTGTTTTACATTTAGTTTTAGCAAACCATAAGTAGAATGATAAACTGACAAGAAAAAAAGAAAATTCATGTGTTCTGTGATAGACAACATCTGAGATGGCTCCCAGTGATTCCTCCTCCTCAACTTCTTGGTATTTATGCCTTTGTGTAACGTTCGCCCCACTTTAGAGTGGGCTGGATTTGTTGATTTGCTTCTAAATAATAAAATGTGGCAAAAATGATGGGGTAGTCACTTCCATGATCAGGTTACAAAAGACCATGGTATAATCTTCCTTCCTTTCTTGCTCTCTTGCTTGCTTGCTCTGTGGGAAGCAAGGTGCCGAGTTGGAGAGATGTGTGAGGAAGTTAACTGAGGCAGAACTTTAGCCAATAGCCATTGAGGAACTAAGTCCTCAAACCAGAAGCCTGGGAGGAACTGAATCCTACCGGTGGCCCTGTGAGTGAGCTTGGAAGTGGGCTTTCCCCATTTGGGCTTTGAGACAAACTCCAGCCCTGCCACGTGCATTAAAGCCTGTGAGAGGCCCTGTACAGAACCATTTAGCTAAGTCACATTTGGATTTCAAATACACTGTTAGATGACTTAAATATTTGCTATACTAGGCCACTGAATTTTGAGGCCGTTGGTTATGCAGCTATAGATGACTAATATAACTCTAAAACAAACCACCTTTATTTTGATGATCATGTTTTATTTTTCATATTATTCTTTTTCTTATATAATTCCATTTTCATGCTTATAGAAAAATATACACAGTCAGTTCAGTTCAGTCGCTCAGTTGTGTCCAACACTTTGCGACCCCATGAATCGCAGCACGTCAGGCCTCCCTGTCCATCACCAACTCCCGGAGTTCACTCAGACTCATGTCTATGGAGTCAGTAATGCCATCCAGCCATCTCATCCTCTGTTGTCCTCTTCTCCTCCTATCCCCAATCCCTCCTAGCATCAAGGTCTTTTCCAATGAGTCCGCTCTTCGCATGAGGTGGCCAAAGTATTGGAGTTTCAGCTTTAGCATCAGTCCTTCCAATGAACACCCAGGACTGATCTCCTTCAGAATGGACTGGTTGGATCTCCTTGCAGTCCAAGGGACTCTCAACAGTCTTCTCCAATACCAGTTCAAAAGCATCAATTTTTCAGCACTCAGCTTTCTTCACAGTCCAACTCTCACATCCATACATGACCACAGGAAAAACCATAGCCTTGACTAGACGGACCTTTGTTGGCAAAGTAATGTCTCTGCTTTTGAATATGCTGTCTAGGTTGGTCATAACTTTCCTTCCAAGGAGTAAGCATCTTTTAATTTCATGGCTGCAGTTACCATCTGCAGTGATTTTGGAGCCCCCAAAAATAAAGTCTGACACTGTTTCCCCATCTATTTGCCATGAAGTGATGGGACTGGATGCCATGATCTTCGTTTTCTGAATGTTGAGCTTTGAGCCAACTTTTTCACTCTCCTCTTTCAACAAGAGGCTTTTTAGTTCCTCTTCACCTTCTGCCATAAGAGTGGTGTCCTCTGCATATCTGAGGTTATTGGTATTTCTCCTGGCAATCTTGATTCCAGCTTGTGCTTCTTCCAGCCCAGTGTTTCTCATGATGTACTCTGCATATAAGTTAAATAAGCAGGGTGACAATATACAGCCTTGACGTACTCCTTTTCCTATTTGGAACCAGTCTGTTGTTCCATGTCCAGTTCTAACTGTTGCTTTCTGACCTGCATATAGGTTTCTCAAGAGGCAAGTCAGGTGGTCTGGTATTCCCATCTCTTTCAGAACTGAGTGTATATAAATATCCTGCAATTTGATCCTGGAGCAAAGTCCAGAAATATATGAGAAGGAAATATAGCATTTTAAACTTTCAACAATTCTTATTAAACTGAATATTAGAAAAACTGTACACAGTTGAGAGTGCTATCAGCTCATTTTGCTAATGTGCTTGGATTTCTACCCAAATATGCACCAAAGACTAAGAGTCAGCTCCATCTTGAAGATATGCCACTGAATCTGGACTTTTGAATATTTGTTGAATGCACCAGCACAGGGGTAGTGTGGCAAAGGTTAATGGGAGGGAGGGAGGGTACGTGTTAAAAAGCAGATTCTTAGGCTCCTTTCAGACTTAGATCACACTCTCTGGGGTGGGCCTGGTGAATCTTATACATAAACTGAACTAGTGAATGACAACATCTGTATGGATTTAATGACAGCTTCTTTCTGTTGTCAGTACTCTCTTCCCTCTGTGCCTGGAAGCCCTAGTCTGCTTCCTGATTCTTTCCTGAAACTCCTCCTGTGCTGGCTGACATATGGAAGTTGGTGGATAAAGAATGAATGGAAATTCTCTTGAAAAGCTTTCCCTAATTTAAACCTATAAATATTTATTGGACAAGGATGAATGACTGTTATTTATTATGAAAAACACAAAGACTGGCAATAGAAATCCTGATTTATTTTTTATGATTTTAAACCCAGTATAAACAAATGAATGTTTTAAAAATCAAATACGTATTTCTAAAATCCTACCTACTACATGAACCAAGCCCACACATACAGAAAGGGGGCTGAAACTAATTTCAAACTCCACTCAGTGTTCTCACACATATTTCCAACATGTTGAATGGCCTTTGAAGTCAGTGGAATAAATGTGGTCCATGAGTGTGTGGGTGTAGAGAGGGTTGAGAAATAGCACAATTAAATGTTATCAGAACATAGAACTCTGCCTTAATGCCTATGTGTTTTCTCAGGGGCAAGGGCAAATATCCATTTGTTTATTGAACTGAACTGGCATCATTGAGGGGAAAAAGCGGCAGTGAAAGCTGCAGTGTTCTTGCAGCCTCAACTGAAAAGAGGAGGCGTATATTGTATCCTTAATGCTTGTGACTGTTTGGACTTCCAGAGAATCTACACAGAGAACTAGGAAGAATTTAAACCAAGGGTGGGAACAGTGAAGTGTTCTTGGATTGCCTTGGGGTAACAGGTGCTAGGTGACCTCACCCGGTGGGAGAGCACTGGGCTACCTTTGGACCTAAAGGGAGAGGGCTGCATTAATAATCAGAGTTTCAAACTGGAGAACAGAAAGGTTATTTTTTGCATACTTCTGTGAGTGACAGGAGAGGGCTGGATGTACAGGGAAGGGTGCAAAGGGGACCTCTAGTCCTTGACCTGGGCTTCTAACTGGAACCCTTGAGTCTCTCCCTCTGGATTGCTTCTCAGACATTACAGAGACCTCAGAATAGATATTATACACATTTAGTGTCCTATTTCACTCATCTGCTTTTCTTCACAAACTTGTAAAGTTCTAGGTTATTTTCATAATAAGAATAGAAAATAATCTTTTATTTCCCTGACAAGAAAAGGTCACTTAACTAAAGAATGAATGGAGCAAACCAGGATCTAGGGTAAGCTGGTGTCCACTGCACCCATCTTGGTATCCTCCACAATTCCTAATAGTATTATGCATACATTAATTAGAAAATATTGCATCAATATATATATTTTTAAAGTGCTATAAATAGCTATTGAAAGGATGTAGGCATACATTAACCATCATATTATCTACTATGAATTCTAATCCTGATTTCACAAGTAAATTTTTATTTATCAATTTTTTTGGTATCCTATTTTATTCAAAATTATATTCTTTTTTTACCATACCTCTGTAAAACTACGATTTGATCAAAATGAAGTGGAGGGCAAGTTACTTGAAAGGCATGGAAAGCCTATAGAGGAAAGCCTCCTTCTACAGAGGAGGAGGCAATTTGGACTCAGAAGTTTTCAGATTTAAGGAAGAATGATTTAGAAAATACTGATTATGTTGTTGCTTGGTTGAGTTTTGCTGCAGTGATCTGAATAACTATAATTGTACCGATCTGGCGCAAAAGCAAGGGGTGTGCACTGGAGTATGCCGAGGAGGGGAAGCAGAGGTAGAAGCAGAAATAGCAGCCCAGCTCTTCAGAGAATTAGCAGAGCACACCAGTGTGGATGAGATAGGGTGAGAAGAGTGAATTTGTTCTTTGGAGTCTTTAGCCTCCACTTTTCCTCGTGTGTGTGTGTGTGTTTCTTCAGTGCAGGAGGCCTACAATGCAATTTGTACTTTAGAATGAATTTAGGTGACTATGTTGTCTTTCCTGGCAGAGGCATAGGGGGATGCACAGAGTAAGGCAGAGCATCATTTCCAGTTGCCTTTTGTTGTGTTATTAATGGTCTCAGGGCATGAGTGTGGCATATATATTCTGAGTCAAGAGATTTTTAGAGGCCTTAGAATAGCAATAATAGACTACTATGTCTCAATGAGTTCACATCCTGTATGTGAGGACCTTCAAAGCAGGTGTTATTTCCCCCATTTTACAGATCCAGAGCCTGAGCCTCAGGGAGGCTATAATCAGTGACTGAACCAAACACAGGACTTAAGTCTCTTGGATCCTCCATCATATCACTTGCTTTAATCTCACACCAGTACTCTTTCTGTTTATGAAACCCTGCTCATTCAAATAGAGTCAGAGTAAGAATTTCTGAATCTATGTGCTCTGGTTGCTCTCCCTTGCCTGCAACCATGCTTTTCATCCAAATGAACAGAAAATGCTATCCTGACTCAGCAAATAACCATTTCTAACAGGACAGGGCATGTGCATCCAAATCAGAGGCTGGGGCTGGCCTATTTCTGCTATCAAACCTCCATGTTCAGCGTTACCTTCACTCTCCAGCAACCAAGTTCTTCTCTGCTCAGGAACCCCTGAGTCATTTGACCATTGATTACAAGGTCCCCATTGCCTTCTCACCTCTCTGTGGCTTTTTCTAGTTAACCTTAACATTGGACTTTTCCTTATTCCGTTCCTATAGGGCCAGTGGTTCTCAAACATTAATCCACCCATTTGTTTGTCAAAATGCAGATTTCTGGCCACTGAGATTCTGAATCAGTTGTGTCTCTCATTTTGATACAAGTGATACAGGGAAGACACTTTGAAAAACAAAAAAACGGCTGTCTTAGTTCTCTACTGAGAGGATTAAATATTCTAACACTCCGATCTAAGTGGGCATGATAGTAAGGTAGTTACTGTGTTTTTCCCTACTGTTGAAAGGCAATATGGCAACATGGTTGATAGCTTGAGGGCCACTTTGGATCTCAGCTTTGCTAAGATTATTAAATCTCCCTGTGCCTTACTTGTAAATTGTAAGTATAATAGTATCTACTTCATAAGATTATTCTGCGTATTAAATAACTTAGGCAAAATAGTTGGAACAGTGTCAAGGGCAGTGGTCAATACTACCTTGGGAGCTTCTGGCCCAGGCACCCAAACCAGGAGAAGTGGGTGTCAGGGTTTCAGTAACAGTGTTAGGAGGATGGAGGAGCTCTTTTGGAATGACAGACCCTCTTGGCACTCCTGAAATCATTTTGTGCAGGTGGCTGCTTATTCTCCATTCTGCCATTGAGCAAATAAGAAGAATTAGTTCATCTCTTGCGTGCACATTAGCCTTCTGGAGTTTATTATAAACTTGAAGCATACCTGCCCTGGGGGAGAAGGTACTCCAGCTGACTGAGTTCATGGATGTGTCTGAAAGTGGCAGCAGCACCAGGTAGACACGACTCTTTGCTTTAGATTAATTCCTTTTTGCCTGATTCTTCCTTCCTTTTCACCTTTAGCCTGAAGGGAGCCACCAGGTGTCTCCATCTTTTGCTCTTTGTAGGAGGGAGTATAAGTGATCCTTGGGTTTGTATTAAAGTTAAATTTCCCTGTTTTGATAAAAAAATATATACATTCATAGTTTACATTCTGTTGTGCCTTGAATTGTGTTCCCTGTCAAAAAATATATTGAAGCCTGAGTCCTGAGTACCTTGGAATGTGACCTTATTTGGAGACAGGATCTTGTAGATGTAATTAGGAGGAGGTCACTCTGGTGTAGAGTGGACTTCCCATCTGAGACTGCAGGCATCCTTCTAAGAAGATGGTGTAATGTGAAGACACAAGAAGGCCATGTTATTAATTGAAGTTATGCAGCTGCATGCCAAGGAATGCCAAAGATGGCCAGAAAACCAGGAGAAGTTAGGAAGAGATAAGGATGGATTCCCCTGCAGGTTTCAAAGGGCACATGGTCTTGGGTCTTGCTGACATGTTTGGACTTCTAGCCTCCAGAACCATGAGACAATAAATTTCTATTGCTTTAAGCCCCTAGTTCGTGATACTTTTTAAGGCATTCCTTTGAAATGAATATATATTCTTCTGAAATTGTTGAAAACTGTCCTCAATGATGAGATGATTTGGGGGTTCCATAGCATTTTTATACCTCCTTGAGTAAGCTGAGTACTCTTTCTTCTTGGGATCACAAGCAAGAACCTAAAACCACATTCGGTGCACTGAGACCAGTTAACCATGAACCTTTTTCAGGAATCTGGAACCATCTCTCCCATCCACATGGCCTCACACTTTCATTATTACAAAAAGTACCTAGCTTCAGATGGCTTGGTACAAAGCAGGCTGCGTGTGTTTTGATTCTTTTTAAATTTTCAGGCTTCTGGTATTGATGTGTTTGGTGGCACTTGTTGATGTCAAGTATTACCAAATAAATGACATGGAATAGTGAACAGTGTAAAAATAAGTCAAGCAAGGTCTGGTGATAGGAGCACTGAAACTAGAGTGCTGAGCTTGAATGGGGAAGGAGTCATACCTTGGGGGAGTTTATGTTTGTTATCCTTGAGAAGTAGCTAGAGCCCTTCAAAGCGGTGGAAGCTTATTTCCCAAATCGAAAGTCTTGTACTGTTTAATGCATGGAAATCTTGTTTTATCCAAGCATACAATGATAAGGATTCATCCAGAGGTCTCACTCGCTCACAAAATTCTGTGTTTACCTTTGGGAGCTTGTTATTCTTTAAGCTTTTAGGGCATGTCATAGGATAAATATGAATGATTACCATGCTAAAGAAAATAAAAGCTCTTTCCATTCTATCAAAGACATAAGAAACGGAAATGTCTTCACTGTTTTCAAGCTACCCATTGGTTCACATAGACATTTGTTTGAACCAGAGCTTTTTAAACACTCTTAACTTTTTTTTCAGTTTCTACAATTTACTTCCTGATGGCAGATGTTGTTTCCTACTATTCGCTTTAAGTCAAACTAGGGTTACTAATAGCTTTCATCTTACTTCATTGCTGGAATATTTTTCCCTCCAGTGCTTCCAGTCTGTTTATTAAACAAATAGAAAATGAATGAAATAAATCTCTGCAGGTTTGAACATTGCTTGGCGAGTAAGGAAAAGGATTTACACTAGGGTCCTTGTAAGGCCTAAGCAAGGATAATCACAGCCCATTAAGTGGCTCCCAAGACACAACTTCCAATCTCTCTTACAGGATTTCTTCATCTGGGCACTGTTCGCATTTTGGGTCAGCTAATTCTTTGTTGTTAGGGTGAGGGTTGGGGGGCTGTCCTGGGCACTGTAGTATGACTCTCAACATTCCTGTCTTCTAACCACCAGATGCCAGTAGCACCTCCTAAATTGTTACAACTAAAAATGTTTCCAGACATTGCCAAATGTTCCCTGTGAGGGGAGAAAATATTATCCCTGGTTGTAATCTGCTGCTCTAGAAAAATCAGAATACAATTTGATAAGGCTGTAACCTAAACTTTAGAAACATTTATAGCCTAGAATGCTTGCATATTTATTTCAGGCACTTTTGGTTTACAGTACTGTGGCCTTGTGAGTTTATTCAGTAGTTAAGAAGTACCTACTTTTTAAGGATGGAATAAATGAAATGAAGAAACAGAACCAGGATAGGATCTATGATTTGGGTACGAGTGTCTTTGAAAAGGGGACAGTGCAAATGAAATAGGGATGGCTTCTGGCTGCTCAAGCTTGCTCAACAGTCATTATTAAGGAGGAGTGATGTCTTTCTGTGGTACACTTCCTTACTTTTAAGGTAATAGAAGAATCACTTTTTTGCCCCTCCCCAAATCACTAACCTCTTGAATTTAGACCAGACCATTTTTTCATCCAACATACCCTACATTTATTTAGTGGTTTGACTGTGTGTGTTTGTGAGGTTATTTCTGCTGCTAGGCTATAAGCTCCCTGGAATGTAGTAGATACTAAATTAATGTTTGTTGAATAAATGGATAAATTAATGAACGCTTCTATTTGCCAAGTTATATTTTTCTCTTTCTATTTATAAGAGCACAAACTTGATAAAATCTCCTTTAGGAAATAAAGTTTGGAATGTGTTATCTGGCCAGGGGCTAGTGATTGCATTTGTTGAGTGCGTTCTATTATTCTAATGCAGTCATAGTAATTTTGGAAAAAGAATGATCCAAGACAGGGAAGACAGATCTATTCAGTTTTTGTTTATTATGAAATTTAGGTTGAAACCTACAGAGTTAGATTTAGATTTAAACCTATAGCTTTAGCTTAGGGAGCTGATGAGTTTCCAGAGAATGTTCAGGGCATCTGGAATTCGAACAAATTCACGTTTTCCTTCATATTCATACAGCCAGGGTGCTAAGTGATAGGATTAAAATCACATTGGGTCTTAAATGCTGAACTTTATATGGGTCAGAGAGAAACAGACTCTATAGCTGGGTGATGGGAAAATCTGATTCAAAGTCATAGTGCTTCTGCCCTGTAGTTGTTAATCATCTGAGCCTATTGCTCACAGATGGGCTGTTAAAAAGAACTTCAGAAATGTGGCCATATGAACTAGGTGAATTTGACAACTGCATTCAGCATTCAGAAAGTCTGAGAATTTTCTATTTAGCCAGACTTATTAACACCATTGCTTTAACTAAAGTTGCAAGTGATGATGCACTCCTCTGTTATGTGAACCAAGAGGAATTGGCTGTTAAAAAAAATAAAAAGTACGGAAAGTTTGTAACCAACTTTGGAACTGATCTATCTTGGAGCACAAACAGCCAATTTGGAGGCATGGGCAATAAAAAGAAAGACCACAGAGTTTTGAACCCAAATGAGAAGGGGAAATGAACTCCAGTTCTTGATCTTCTTCAGGACCAAATGTTTGTTTGTGGTATATTTGTATTCAGCATGCCATCTGTTGATAGCTCAGTATTTAAAAAATGATTAATTAAGTCCCATAGCCTTAATATTAAAAGTGAAAATGACAACTAGTAAAATCTAGGAAGAAGGTAATAAAAATAGTATTGATGAGGGGTCCTCCACCCTTCTCTCTGCACGGACTTTTATGCGCTTTTATAGTGTTCCACACTTTTATAGGTACTGGTTAACTGGAATCACAGAATTTTAGAAATAAAAAGTGACTTAGCAATCTTCCAGTTCAACTTCTTGATTGCTATAGATGATGAAACTTCTGTCTAAAGGATCCAAGTGACTTTTCCAAAGCCCAAGGTAATACTTGAGGTCAGTGTCCAAGAGAGGGCTGCAATTCAGGTTTCCTCTGAGACTCAGTTTCCCCATCTGTTCTGAGGAATGATTGGCATCAGTAAAGTACTTCTCAGTGACTTGGGGTCTCTTCTCTGTGCCAGGTCTGGAGAAATGTGGGACACTGCCATCCCTAGGTCCAGTGAAGCTTCCTGTGGCCTCTACACCATTAGGAGAGAAACCAGTGCAGGTTGTCAGCTCCATTCCTAGTATATGCCTGAACCATGAACCCAAGTTAAAAAAAGGATGACAAGGATGATGTTCTGATACTCTCAACTAGCTGACCATCCTCTTGGGAAGAATAGAAAGAATGAGCAAAGGAAAGGGAAAAACATCAGGACTTAATTACATAAGTAACACGAGATTTATCCTACGTACAAAGTCTATCTTATATAGCTGCTAGAGCAGAGTTCCAGAAAGCATTTTTTAAATAGGAATTTGAGTGACAAACATCACATTCCAATAAAAATTCTAAGGACTCTGTCGGATGAAGACCTAGAGAAGTAATAATTTTCCCACTGTAGTGCTTACAGTTTTGTCATGATGCATGTTTTTATTATATAGAAATTCTGAGTTGAAACCAGACTCAATTCCAGCTGTACATTAGCATCACCTGGGGAGCTTTCCAAAAAATAAAATTAATAATACATAGGCCTAGGCCCCATCCTAGACCAATTCAATCAGAATTTCTAGAGATGGGGCATGCACAACAGTATTTTTAAATATTCCCCAGATGATTTGCAACTAGTATAAAGAACCACTGGTCTAAAGTCACAAAACAGCCACCCTCTGCAGAAGCCACACTGTCTCATGAGTTTAAATCACAATAGGGGTTTATACAAGCTACAAAATTGTGTGAATATGCAATGTGTAGGAGGGAGTGGATGGGCAGGCTTGCCATAAAGATAATGTTTCATACTGACCTTTTGGAACATACAATGCATGCATTTTTCAGTGTTCTACTTTCAGATGTTTACCACTTGCATTCTCAACCACTGTTAACACAATGCCACATCAACTCCTCTTTGCCCCCAAACAAACCAGGTATCCTGCAGGAATAGAGGAAAGTGTTCATACATATGCGTATGCCTAGTTATGAGACTCTGTGTCAGTATTCTTAAACACCAAATTGTAATTGTAGAGATAGAAGGATTTGAGAAGCTACATAGACAAATTAGGAATTTAACACACAACTGTTACAAAACAACCTCTTGTGACACATTCCTGGGATTAACCACTCATTACTTGGAATTTCTTCTCCCACGTAATTTAACTTTTTTTTTTTTTAAACTAACTCTTTCCTCCTTTTTCCTTGTCCTGAGTGGTGATTGCATGTGAGCAATAACTCCCTTGTAAGTTTCATAAGATCCTAGCAATAACTAAAAGCAGCTGACATTTTATGTTCCCTTTCAACTCTTCTAACAAAATGCCAGACAAGACAGTCCCTCCTCAGCCCTACCTGGGCGTTTCTCTTCATCCTTGTCTCTTTCCTTTTGCTCTTCTAGAGGATCTTCCCAGCATCTTCACCTCCCTCATAAGCTCAAAACAGAACCCATATTTAGTAAGTCTGATTCATAGCAAATAAAGTAGAGAATCTTGTCTATGACTTTTTTTTTTTTTTGGATTGCATTCTCCTTTTGAGTCTATTTATTATATTTCCTTTAAAATGTCATTAAATTATTGAGATGTTTAATGTTAAGGAACAATTGATAAGACTTAGTTTGAGACCCCTATTGCCCAAGAGGTACGGGACTTGATGGATTCATTCAAGAATATGTTTACAATAGTGATTTTCACCCAGGAGATCTTGGTCCCTTAGCGGCTAGGGAATTATTACAAAGGGTTTCCATATCCATTGTGTTCACCAAGCATCTTGATTTTTCACATCACAAGCTCCCACAGAAATACCAGGAGAAATCCTCTCCTGGTATTTTCTTATTCTTCATATTTGTGCCTATTTGTTTCCCAGTTAATAGCTATATGTTGTATTCCTAGTCTTTTAACATTATCTCACTTTGTATTGGTTTTTAATCTTGTTTGTATAGAATATTTGTAACTTGCCAAAAATCACTTTGGTATTATTTTTATCGAAGATGTTAACAAGGTTGCTATAATTAATGTCATTTGTAAATTGAGAGTCCTCTTAACTTGCTCATGCCACTCATTGATAAAATGGTAAATATGCTAAAACTGTGTTCCTGGTTGTGTATTAGATACCAGTCACATCCAAAATTCACATTACACATCAGCATCCTTTTTTAATGGCAGCTTTCTAGTTCTACCTATGCTTAACTGAATAATGGTTTATATTATTATTTAATTTATATTAAATTATTATTAATTTATATTAAATTATCCTGATTTCCTATACTTTCTTGATAGGGAAACTATTTGGAATCAAATTGACATGTCTTGGGGCTTCCCTGAGGGCTCAGATGGCAAAGAATCTGCCTACAATGTGGGCAAACAGGTTTGTTCCCTGGGTTGGGAAGATCCCCTGGAGAAGGGAATGGCTACCCACTCCAGTGTTCTTGCCTGGAGAATTCCATGGACAAAGGAGCCTGGTGGGCTACAATCTATGGGGTCACAAAGAGTTGGACACAACTGAGCGACTACCACTGACATGTCTTACTCTTATCCTTATTATAGTAAATCCACTTTGTATCACAAGAGATGAGAGAAAGAAGTGTGTCTGGAAAAGGAGCTAACATTTACTCGGCCCAGATATCAATAATGAAACAAATAATGTCTGACTCCTAGAAATACTGAAATGTTTTGCTTATTTTTGTTTGTTTTATTTTGTTCTGTTTTGCTCCTGAGAAGAGATCTGAAATCTCTAAGAGACCACCTATGAGGTACAAAAAAACTTCTATGCTGTTGAAATGATAGATTAACAGCCACCACCTCCCAGCTAGTAAAATCTCAGAGCTCTGTATAATTAATATATAGAAGTAATAAGATCAAAGAGCAGGAAGACGAGGCTTGGGATTTTCAAAGCTGTTGTCTTCTTTAGGCTTTGTTTTTTTCTTCAGGTTTTGGATTTTGCTTCAGGGCTCTCTCCTGACCTAGTCATTCCTCTGATGTTGACCCCTGCAATTGTCCAGAGGTATATGGAGAGCCTGACAGGAAGACCTCCTACCCCTCTTTTGGCAGGGGAGTTCTCATGTAGCCTAAGACCCAACTCTCAGCCTTCATACTTCTGGCCGTAGGAGACAAGTGCCAAGCGGCAGCAGTGGTATCTCTTGGTATTCTAGGAATCTGCCTGCCCTGCCTGCCATCTACTTAGGAGATTCGCCTTATCCTGCAGGCCCTGGGAGATTGTCCAGGTGTCTTAGCTTGCTTATAGGAAGGCTCGGGAGAAGCATATTTGTGTCCTCTTCAAACAGGATTAAAAAGAATTTTTAAAAATAAATATATATACATGTTAGAAAGAGTTTTCTCTTTACCAGGGATAGAGTCAATGTTTTTAGATTTATTTCTTAATTATTTGGAAATGTTTTTCCTTGTAAGGCTTTAAATGTGGCCACCACAGAGAAAAGGAACAAAGGAAGACAGTGACATAATCCTACTGTCTTTTCACTCACTTAAAACATTCAGTTAAAAAAGAAATTTAAGATTCTTTTCAGCAGATTCAGTTCGGCATCTGTTTTCTGTTAGCAGACTCAGTGGGGGCCCTGGGTAAGCACCAGGCAGCCACAGTCCTGAGACCACAGGGAGCCACTATTCTGTTCTGAAGGACTCACATATGATGTGGGAAGAGGAGCGGAGCGAGAGCCATTAGGATAGGGAAGCAGAATGCTTAGAGGGCGGTGGCTGCTGCTGCTGCTGCTAAGTTGCTTCAGTCGTGTCCGACTCTGTGCGACCCCATAGACGGCAGCCCACCAGGCTCCACTGTCCCTGGGATTCTCCAGGCAAGAACACTGGAGTGGGCTGCCATTTCCTTCTCCAACGCATGAAAGTGAAAAGTGAAAGTGAAGTCACTCAGTCGTGTCTGACTGTTTGCAACCCCATGGACGGCAGCCCACCAGGCTCCTCTGTCCATGGGATTTTCCAGGCAAGAGTACCGGAATGGGGTGCTATTGCCTTAAATACACACAAAACCACAGTGTGGTGCGAGCCAAGAGAAGAGACGATCAGTTCTGATGAGGGCTATCAGGGAGGGCTGACAGAGGCCCAGACATCTGAGGTGAGGGTTAGCAGGTGGCTGTGGTTCTGTCAGGCAGGTTCTGGTGTACCGGGATGCATGGCAGGCTCCATGCATGGTGCAGAGTAAGTGCTTCCTAAACATTTGCTGAATGGGCTTTCTGGGGAGCACTTTATCTGAGAATGATTCTCATTCCTACCTTTATAGCTAGAATAAGAGAAAGGTTTATCCAAAATATTTTGGTGAACTGGTGGTTGTTAACTGTTTTAGACAATTTCTCCCTACATATGAGTAATAAGCCTGACACTAAGAACAACTGAGAAATGGGGATCTGTTGACCATCCAAAATAACTAGTAATGAAATCCAATGAATGCAGTTCCATTTCCTGAACACGTCTTGGTATGCCCATTTCTAGCTATATATTATTGCTAATAATATAGAAAAGGCAAACAGTGAGCTATGATTGACAGAACATTTTAATTGTTTTTGTGAGAGATTAATGGTGTCTTGTAAACTGCACTATTAAGTCTGTTCCTTACTTCTGGTATTTGTTTTGGGGAACAATTACATAATTACAGGGAGGAAGTCTCAGAGAAACTTCTTTCAGGATTAAATAGGCATTTCTCCCACCAGCACAAAACTAGGGGTTTTCTCAACTGTTTCCTATTTTTACAATATATTTCTGTAATGGCATGAATATCTGAGTGGACAACCTGAGAACCTTAAATGAAGCTGTTAAATGCAAACTGCATGTCAGGACCTGCTTCATTTACTCATACCTACCCCTCCCTGCACATCCAGGCAGGATCAGTTACAGCCCAGGAGCTATGGCCAACCTAGGCAGTCAGGGTGCTTTAAAGGTTCAGGTAATTCAACACAAGCTAGCGTTGCAGCTTGTCTCATCCCAAACGTGTATTCCACTTCTAATCACTGGGACACATCCCTATTTTGTACCCCACATCTGTCTTTGGGATTTGACCTTCACTGCCTTGTTGGGAGCTTCCTCACCCACCTGGTATATTTTCTTGAAATGTGAGGTTTTATCTTGTTCTTTACATTGGTCCTTTCTCCTCCTCCCACAACTCACCTACCAGGATCTAAAGTTTGGCCTTAGAACTGTAGGCCTGTCTCTTCACAAATAGACCATGTCTGGAACTCCCCTGCCAAATGCTGCTCAGCTGCTATGAGAACACGGTCATGTCTTTCCTCGCTATGGAGACATCATTCTCTGCTTAGATCGTGATCTATTACAGAGAGGCACTGGAGCACAGTGATTGAGAACCCTGGTCCTGAGGTCTGGGTTCAAACTCTGAGTATACCATTTCCTACCTATGAAATCCTGAGCAAATGGTTAGACCTGAATTTGCTTATCTACCAGGTAAATATAACTGAAAATAATACTACCTCCTCACAGGGCCATTGAAAAAGTAAAATAATCTTTGCCAGCAAGCTAGCTTATAGAAAGTACTGGAGAAAGCGCTCCATGCCTATTTCACTACCACCTGTACATCTGGCACCCCTTGGTTTGCCCAGGGCCAACCCTTTCTATTAACAGAGCCCTTTCTATTAACAGAGGTCTTATCTCATCAGGTCACTTCCTGGCCTAAAAACACCTGTGTGGGTTGCTGTGGACTGCAAAGAGACAAACGCTCTGGCTGGGCACAGAAGGCCTTGCTGCTCTGGCTCCTGCTCGGATCCCTTGCTCTGGCTACACTAACCTGCCACTGGTGCCCAAAACACGCTAGGTGCCCTCAGGCCTCCATACCTTTGCTCCTGCTGCTCCCTCTGGTGGCATCCATTTCCTGCCACATGTGCCTGGTATTCAGCTTTAGAGACTGTTGTGAACTCTCTGCTTTGTGCCCAGCTCTAGGCCATCCCCAAGTTACGGTGACCACACTATTCGTTTGCACGTGTACTTTCCTGATAGCCTCTAAACTCCTTGGGGGCAGGGCTGAGAATTAATAGTCAGTGCCTGGACCTGATCATGTCATTAGATATGCCAGCACTGTGCAAAGCAATGGATGTGGCTGGTCCTGGAGTTGGCACAAGTAAAACCTAGTCCAGCAGAGAGTGAGTGGCAGGGCAGGGAGAAGGGGCCTTGTTGTCCTTTCTTTATCTCTATTTATTTCCCTCCCAATTTCCTAGTTTCTCACTAATTGGGTTCAGAAGTCAGCATCTTTTTTAGTTCTTCACTATAAATGAGAAATTGTGTTTGATGCCTACATCAGTGAGATGACCTAGTGCAGTCTCTGGATGTAGTTTATCTTTTTACATAGAATATATCAATGTCTATTTGAATTATAATGCCCTTGCTGGGCTCAAGAAAGGTTTATATACTGAATGCACTTTTTAAAATTTCACTTTTAAATTGCTATAATAAAGGAAGAATTGGAGAACCCCAGAGTAAGTAGAAGGAAAGAAATCGTAAAAATTAGGGCAGAAATAAATGCAAAGGAAATAAAAGAGACCATAGCAAAAATTAACAAAGCCAAAAGCTGGTTCTTTGAAAGGATAAATAAAATTGACAAACCACACACACAAAAAAATAAATAAATTGCTATAATATATTAAGCACATTTATACACTATCAACACTTAAGTCTTATAAAAATTAAAAATGACTTGCTCTTCATTACCTAAATAGCTAGTAATGACTAAGGGGAAGCTCAGTTGTTTAGGAACATGTACTTCCCCTGCTATGAAATAATGACTGACAAGAGACGTCTTCTCAAGGCTCAATAAAGAAAACAAAATGTAATTTATATCTAAAATATCAACATAGGAGAGGCAGGAAATATGTATTATGTGCAGGTGTAAATCTGTTCTACCAGTTAAATTCCCTTGGTAGTTGCACAGTACATGGATCATGCAGATTTCCTTTAGGACAAAATTAAAAGCACTTCCCCCACACTAAACAATGGCTCATATGAAAGCACGCCATTTTATGTTTCCTGGACTGAATGAAAAAAATCAGAACTATTTTAAACATTTTAATCTTTGATTGCTGCTGCTGCTGCTTCTACTCTTTGATTGAGTAGCTGACAAAATATGTGATGGAAGGATGTTGGTTTCATTAACCCTGTGTTGTAGGGAAAGAAACTTAAGGTCTGAGGGTAGAGTAGATTGGTACTTAAGAGCATGTCCTCCAAGTTAGAGTGCAGCTTGACAGCCCAGTGAAGGATAAGAGAAAGGTGACACTGGAGACTGGAGAGGAACAAAAAGTGTGACATTCCTAGAACGTGGAAATTTTGCCCATTTGCTAAAAAAAATAATGTAAACAGGGACTTCTGGTGAATTCCAGGTATAGGAATCAGTTACAGGTCATTGCCAATTCATTCATGAGCATATACTTTTTCTTCCAAACTGGGACAATTCTGAGCATGAAAAGAGTACTGTTAATAGTTACTCAGGGGCATGGGACAATCTAGAACATATGGTTACCCCAACCCTAGGTCATCCTGAGGCTCTAAGCTTGCAGCTGGTTGTAAGCCCAAGTGGCCTCATGGGATGAAGGACCATTGCGCAAGGCTGATTTGGGAATTGTCTATGGTGTTTCAAAACTCCCTGGGGTGCTTTTGAACTGTGGTGTTGGAGAAGACTCCTGAGAGTCCCTTGGACTGCAACCAGTCCATTCTAAAGGAGATCAGCCCTGGGTGTTCATTGGAAGGAATGATGCTAAAGCTGAAACTTCAGTACTTTGGCCACCTCATGCGAAGAGTTGACTCATTGGAAAAGACTCTGATGCTGGGAGGGATTGGGGGCAGGAGGAAAAGGGGACAACAGAGGATGAGATGGCTGGATGGCATCACCGACTCGATGGATGTGAGTTTAAGTGAACTCCGAGAACTGGTGATAGACAAGGAGGCCTAGTGTGCTGTGATTCATGGGGTCACAAAGAGTTGGACATGCCTGAGCAACTGAACTGAACTGAACTGAACCTTCAAGTGGGGCTTCCAGGTGGCATTAGAGGTAAAGAACCCACCTGCCAGTGCAGGAGACATAAGAGACACAGGGGCTGAGAATCAATCCCGGAGTTGGGAAGATCCCCTGGAGGAGGGCATGGCAACCCACTCCAGTATTCTTGCCTGGAGAATCCAATGGACAGAGGAGCCTAGCAGGGGTTGCAGAGTCAGACACAACTGAGCTGCTTAGCATGCATGCACACAACCTTCAAGTATTCTGGCAGGGAGAACATCTAGACTACATACTACACACATCTGGTCACACTAGAACAGTGTGACTGTGCTCTTAGGATAGTAACATCCAGGTGTATATCTTTAAGCTGACCTTGGATACAATCATTTCTAAACTTGACTTCATAATCTAGGGAACCAAGAGCCCCTAGTTTAGGCCTCATTCCTATATACTCTTAATTTAGTAGCTCTGTAGTGGGTCCAGGTATCTGTATTTTTAAAAACTCCTGTGATGACACTGATGCCCAGGTAAATATGAAAGCCCTCTTGGGTTTGCAAAGAGGCAATGAGGTTTTTAAAAGGTTGAAAATTTTAAATTTTCAATAGAAAGATTAAAGGTTCAGGACTAATATGGGAAGAGACAATATTAGAGAACTGAAATATTTTCTATAATAAGTTAGTTACAATTTGTATAGGACCAAAGCAAGGGCAAATTGTTTTAAAAAATATATGCTCCTTATTTTCTGCTAGCTTTATTTACTGGCTCAGGAATAATTTGAAGCATTATTGATGAGGCATTTTAAAAAGACAGTCCTGAAGGTTTTAACATTTTAACAGATAGTTCAGTTCAGTTCAGTCGCTCAGTTGTGTCCAACTCTTTGCGACCCCATGAATCGCAGCATGCCAGGCCTCCCTGTCCATCACCAACTCCCGGAGTCTACNATATGCTGCTGCTGCTAAGTTGCTTCAGTCATGTCTGACTCTGTGCGATCCCACAGACTGCAGTCCACCAGGCTCCCCCGTCCCTGGGATTCTCCAGGCAAGAACAATGGAGTGGGCTGCCATTTCCTTCTCCAATATATACAAAAAAAAGTGGCCCAAAAAGTGGAAGAAGAGAGTGTATTTCTTGGTTTAAATCATCTTCGTATGAAAAGAGCAGCCCTACCCTTTTCCCACTGCAAATTTGGCCAGAAGAATCACGAAAGAGCGCAGGACCCCACAGTTCAGGGCACACAGACCTCTTCATCTTGGGACCAGCTCACTCTAAACATTTCATCATAGAGAATGATAACTTATGCTTAAAAGTAGGGCAAACTGAAAAGCAGTTTCATGTGGAATATGAAAGTGGTATTTTATGAACCTGAGTGGGCAGGGTGCATAAGCAGGTGGTTTTACAAATTACTGAACTTTCCAGATGCTGCTTACTCTTGCAGCTGTTCTTACTGCAAGCCACTTTAAAATGTAGCCAACACTGCTATTAATTGGAAGAAAACCCCACATCATGAGCTTTTTAATAATTCAAGAATATTTGGTGTATTTTGTCTTAAATTTTAATAAATGATATGAAAGTTTATTCAGTTTGAACCAAAGTTGAGCTAATGCTTCAATAATTTTTGACTGAAATTATGAGGTAGAGAAAGAAAAAAAATAACATTTTCTTTTAATAAGCATTTAAAATGTATATCATTGTTGACTAATCTTGAAAATATTTCAGATGGTTAAGAATGAATAATGTCTCCCATTTTAATATCGTAATTTGCTCAGTGATGTAAGAATAATTTCCCACCAAACATGACCACAGTGCTCTTTTACAAACTGGGGATTCTGAATGCCATGCATGATCTTACATGTGGCAGAGTATTAATAACCATCTTGTGTGCCTATCCTAAACAAACAAATAAACAAAACCAATACCAGTTCCAACAGAAGAGACTATTAACATGGTGCTGAGTGCTTTGGGTCGATCTGATCTTTTAAATATTGTGCTCTGATTATAAGTATAGTAAGCAAACATAAAATTTAAAATCAGTTATGTTGATATTAATCACTAATGGCTCTAGAATGCTTTATAGTTGAAAGGGATCATGGTGGCTTTAGGCTGTGATTTTGAAACCAAAACTGGTCTGATTACCATTTGTATATTTTTTCCTTGATTGCTAAAGAAAATTTTGTATCTGTGTATATTTAATAATATTACATTAAATTTTTAGAAAAGAAAGTTATAAATGCATTATTTTTATTTTCAAAAATATCTTCTCTAAGATGTCTTGATTTGTCTCAGAGCTAGGCTCAGAATTCTCCTTTAATGACGATAATCACATAATCTTATCTATTCATCCCTTATGATATTTGAAAATATCTGTTTTTGTGCAGTAACCATGTGAACATGTGTATAAAAATTTAACCTTTCTTAACACTTAAATTTCTCTTAATGTTAAAAAGAAAGGAATGGGAGGTTAATTTGATAACCATTACATTCTCTTCTATTTCTAAAATTCTGTCCTTTTGTGCTTATGTGGTTTTATTCCAATGTCACCACATCCTATTCTTCTCATTTCATGTCTGGACCCTTATGCAGTTACATCATAACTGCACCTCATCCAGACTGGCTAAATTTTTATTACATCTTGTACCTTCTCCAGTCATCTTCCAAAAAGCCCCACCTTCATCATGTCATCCCAAGCCTGAAGTTTTCTTGGCTCCCCACTGCTGACATAATACAGTACAAACTTATCAGGAATACTGGACGTAGGGCTCTATCATCTGGCCACACTCAGTGTTTTCATCTTTATGACCTGTGACTATGCCACATGAACTCTAATGTCAGTCAAAATGGGCTACTAAACCTCCTAGTTTAGCTACTAACCCTTATGTCCTGTGTGGGACATTCCCATCTCCATGCTTTTCCATTAAGAATGTTCTCCTGTAATTTTCTCACCTATTTGAACTCCATCTGTCCATTATTACCCAACTCAGATTGTATCTCCTTCATGCCCTTCTCCATTAAACTTTCTATAATATATCCTTCTTCTCTCACCTTATTGCCCTATCCAAGTAGGGTCTCCCTAACAATATCAGTTTCATTCACTTTTTAAAAAACTTAAAAAAAAAACTTTACTGAGGAATAATGGACAAATATAATATTTAAAGTGTACAACATGATGACTTGATATACATCCATATTGCAGAATTATTACTAAGATCAAGATAATCGATATGATTCACTTTTAAATAAACTTTTTATTATGCGATGCTCAATACTATTTTCTTTTGATTTATTATAGTCTCTGAGTGCATATGCTAAGTCGCTTCAGTTGTGTCTGACTCTTTGTGACTCCGTGGACTATAGCCTGCCAGGCTCCTCTGTCCAGGGGATTCTCCAGGCAAGCAGATTGGAGTGGGTTGCCACACCCTCCTCCAGGAGATCTTCCCGACCCAGGAATTGAACCCAAGTCTCTATGTCTCCTGCACTGGCAGGCAGGTTCTTTACCACTGAACCACCTGGGAAGCTCTTATTATAGTAAATATTTGGTCTCTTTCCAAAATGATGATGAGAAGCATTACAATAGAAGACACATAAAACAACATGCCAGTTGAAAAAGTGAAAATTCAAAACCATATGTGAGAGAATAAGTAACATGGATTAATGAAACTTAAAATCTAGTTATATGTTTCCTGGCAGTCAAAGTAAAAAAAAAAAAAAGGACCAATTAGTTAACATTTGGCAGTGACTTACTGTTGTGATAGTGTATACGTGTGTGTGTGTGTGTGTGTGTGTGTGTGTATTTTTAATCTATATGCATCTCATCTTCATTAACTCTAATCTTTGTGATTGCTAGGGCTTATTTTAGGAATTACCCTTGTAGAACCTAGCACAGTGTCTATTCTAGCAAATGTTAGGAATTTAATAAATTGATCAATGGCTATTGTGATACCAGAGTAATAAATCTGAAGCCATTTTCTTTATTAGAATATCAAAATAGTACACAGTAAACATATGAACGAAGAAGACAGAAATCTCAGATGGAGAATGGAGGGTCTGGAGGTATAACCATTTTAATTAGAGGAAATTTTTAAAATAATCTATCACTGACTTTTTTTTGATAAATACCTATACAGACATCTTACAGCAAACCTTTAGTGAAAGAAGAAACCAGTTTTATTGGGACTAAATTGTAGTCTACCTTATGTCATTATCACCAGTGGAATAGGTAATAATACTCCACCTTCATGAATATAAATTCATGGCACCTCTAGCTTTTGAGTTTTCTTCTCCACTCTAAATAGCTGTTTTATGAGACTAAAGGATACTGTGGAGACACACTGGGCTGCTCCTTACACTTGTATCTATGTTTCATTTCTTCTCCATCTACAAGTTTCTAACTTTGGTATGGGAAAAATTTTAATATAAAGAGAAGAGTGTGGTGCTGTCCAATAGTAATTTCCACGAAGGTGGAGATATTCTATATCTGTGTTATCCAATATGGTAGCTACTAACTTTAAGTGTTGAGAACCCAAGATGTAGCTAGTGTGACTGAAGAACTGTATTTTAAATTGCATTTAATGTCAATTACTTGTAATTTAAACCGAAATAGCCACAAGCGGCTAGTGACTATAGTATTGGACAGAATTGGCAGCTTTTACAGAACTGCTTGCTTTTAGAATAGACTTTTTCTTACCTGACTGGGTAGCTCTAACAGTACATTCATTTGACTACCATTTCTTAATGAAATTTTAAGTTACCAGGCATTAAGAGTAAAGCTTTGAGCGCCTTTATTATTTTAAGAAATATATATTGTCTAAAGTAAAATTTTCAGAGATTCATTATTTACTGTCATGGTAACACGGAGAGGATGGTCACTGTTTCTATCCTTACATTTATGATTGGACTCGAAAAAAAATATGATAGGCGTCTCCACTGGGCATAGGCTTCCTTTCCCAGCCCTACTGGCAGATGGTACTCTTTGGGTCTTTCTTTGCAAAGCATTCTCAAAAAGCCTCTTTAAGCAAGAACTCTAAGTAAGTGGGCCTTTGAAATTCTTCTCAAGGTTGATTTTTCTGTCTGATTGTCTTGTTTTGCTCATAGTTCTATGAGCAAGTGGGTGGGATTTGCTTTCTCTAAGCCATCAGAAGCTTGCTCTATCTCTTCCTTTTCATTTCTTTAATATGAAGATCCCCACACTTGCTCTTTGAAATGCTATTTTGTAAACTGCTGTTTCTACTAAGCCTGTTATGCCTTTTTTCCATCTGTGTTGAAGTCTCTTTTCCCAGTGGGGCCTTTCTTTCTCAACTTAGTCATGCTATGTGTAGAGACCCACATCCACACTACTGGCCTCTCTGACTCATCCTGGGAGGTTCTCTTGCTCCAGGAATCCCTTTCCACTGCAGGGGAACAACAGGGAGGCTGAGATGAAGCTAGGCCTTTCTGAAATCTGCCTCTTTTCCTGACACTTTTCCTTCTTGTTCAAAGCTACATGAGAAGGGAAACAAGCAAAAATGCCCTTTTCTCCTTTAAAGTAATGTTTTTAATAAATAGTTTTTAGCAATTCTAATTTCCAGTTTATAAGCTACTTTTGTTGTTGCTGCTGTTTTTAAGTATTCCATAATCTGGCTAGTAGAAAAGTCTGCTAAAAGCTCCAATTTTCCTTTTTCCTCCAACAGCAAGCCAAGAGACTCAATTCTGACTGTTCCATTTTCATTCCAGTTATAGATTAAATTGTTCCCCTTTTTGAAATATATTATTCATAAATGTGAACAGTCTCTGAACTATGGCTCCTCCCATCCTGGATAGGATGCTGGGTAGGTGGAAACTGCTCATTCACCCCATTGGCTGCCCCAGGGGTCTTCACACTTTAATCTGGTCAAGGGCCAGGAATTCCCTTGACCTTCCCTTTTCCTAAAAGAAAATACTCTGCCAAGGATGGCTCAGGACTATGATTTCCCAATCAAGATGGGTTCAAGCAACAAATTCCTCTGATAAAATTTACTAAAAGGGTCAAAGTTGAATAACAATGATAATTAAAAACTGACCACCCAGTCAGATCTAAGTTTAGCCAATACCCATTCAATGAGTCTGGTTTTAATCTCACCAAGCACATCCTGGAAATATAAAAAGGAACTCCAGCCTGAATGTCCCATAAGCTCAAGAAGCAACACTCCACAACTAGCTAGAGGTCTATAGGAGAAATCAAAAGGCACATATTATTTTTGGCTGTGTAAATATGCTTAGCTGTGTACAACAAACACCATGTTTTTTCCAATACCCTTCTTATAAATATTAAATATTCAATTCTATTCTGCATATATATGCACACACACACATTTCATCTTTAGTCAGGAGCATTTCCATCCATATTTTTAAGAAAATTATTTCAGGTTATCTTAATTTTAACTGGGGGAACCTGCCCCGTTAGTACTCCGGTTGCTACCTTTGGCATAATATCTTACAAAATCATCTCACTGCTATTAATCTATATGTAGTGGAGCACCACGCTTCACTTAGACTTTCAACCTGAAGTCGGCGAGAAGATGACCTACAGAGCAAATACCTCCCGCTCTCGAGGGGTGCGGAGCTGTCTATTAACTGAGACTGGAGGTTCATATGCCAGGAGAAGGGTGCAGTTATATGAACTCCTCCAAAACTCAAGTTAACTAAATTCCAGCTGAATTAACTGGCAGGAGCGGGTAGGGGAGATGTGACATTTCTGACGACCACGGTTCCCGCACATCAAGCCCCAGAAAATGGTGAGTGTGTGGCAAAGACAGGGAAAGAAACACAGGCTACTAGTCAGACAGAGCTGTCCCGGACCTGTCAGCGTCTCCTCGGGGCACATCCCTTCCTTGCTGGCTACCTCACCTTACCTTGACCACGTCGTCGTTGAGATGCTTGGGGTCGCGGTTGACCAGGTCTATCTCCTTGGTGTGCGCGTCGTACACTTGCTTCTCGTTCATCTCCTCTGCCATGGCCTTGTTGTTGGGCTTGTAGATGTTGCCCTGTTCCCGGATGGGAACAGTGTAGAGATGTCCCTGCAGAGGGCGGACGGCCCGGAGGGAGAGGGTGACACCGGCGGTGGGAAGGAGATTTCAAAAAGAAAAATCCGCAATCAGAAAAGTTAGCCTTGGCAGCGAGGCAAACCTCGAGGCTCACAATCGAACTAACCGATTTCGAAGCGGTGGCTCCGCGCACAGTAANGGTTTGTTCTGCTCGCGGTTGGCCGGGATGTGCGCTGAGCCGGGTCTAGGCACATCCCCAAGGTTATGGCAGCAGAGGGCGGAGAGAGCCCGCAGGGAGTCAAGAGCAACGAGAAAGCGTTTCACTCGCACTGGGCTCCTTGGGCAGATATTTTAAACCTGGGGCAACATTTTCTCAGCTATAAGCCACTGAGAGGCGTACTGGGGAGAGCTAATGTTTTCTCAGTGCATCATCCCAGCAGGGGTGGGGACGGGAGGAGGGAGACGAGGACCGTGTACGGAGATCTGCCCACTATGGGCAACCGAACTTCAGAAAGAATTCTGCCTTGTTTTAAGCCGTTTCTTCCCGTCGCCCAAGTTCCGTCGCTGCCTAAGATACAACTATTAGGAAGGGATGAAAAGTGACCCAGAATCTTCAGGTGTATTTCATACCTAAACACAAGGAAGGAATCTGTGTGGGTGCGTGTGTAGTGTGCTTTTGGTGACATTGGTTTACATCTAGTCTGTGTGAATGGAAACTTGGAGAAACAGGCCTGCAGAATTTAACATTTACCAACTGCCACTGTGTTCTTGCCTGGAGAATCCCAGGGACGGAGAAGCCTGGTGGGCTGCAGTCCATGGGGTCGCACAGAGTCTGACACGACTGAAGCGACTTAGCAGCAGCAGCAACTGCTTCTGAAACTTCTCCCAAATGCTTTGAAATAAGAAAGAAAAATGTTTAACTTTTCTATAATTTTATTTTCTGGAACAAAGGAAATCTGTGCCAACAGGTTATGCCGTGTTTACAAAATACATAAAATATTTACAGTTGTACAAATATTTAATTGGAATTTCAAGTTTTCCAGACATTTTTTAAAGTACTTGACTGTGAGTTAAAGGAGGCTTTTTTTTTTTTTTTTTTAGTAATTGATTAGAAATTTTAAAAAGTTTTTAGGAGTTAAATATCTCAGAAACTTCCTAAATCGGGAGCTTCTCTCTTTACCTTATTATAAATCAGCACAAGATGAATTGAGCAATAATCAGTCATTTTACTTTAGGACAAGTTCACTTATTATTGTTAGGAAATTCACTCTCCAAAAATGAAAGGACAATTTACATTATGTTCCACATGCTATCAAAAGTCAGATTATGACTTGAAAAAGTTAGGACTATACCAGAAATGGCACAGGATACATGGCAGTCTAGAAAAGGGAGTATGAGTACAAAAGGAGGAGAAGGAGAATTAGTGGATGGAACTCCTAGAGTTGATTATGGAGGTGGAGAGAAAACATAAACACATAAAGGGAATGACAAAGCACAGGCTTTTGTTATTGTTGATGGCAGAAAGGCAATATAATTTTTTAAGAAAAGATAAATTTCAACTATAAGGGAGAAGTGTCACAAATGTTGGCATGAGTAATTATGCTGACTAGTCATCATTAGAATACTAAAAATCTTCCCAAAGTTGGGTTTTTAATTTTGCTTCTAAATGCTTTAAACAGATTGCTGCTGCTGCTGCTAAGTCACTTCAGTTGTGTCTGACTCTGTGTGAACCCATAGACGGCAACCCACCAGGCTCCCCTGTCCCTGGGATTCTCCAGGCAAGAACATGTTAACAAACAAGATATTCTAGCAAAGGGGAGGAGGTTTGTGTGTGTCAGGATCAGTGTGTTGTGTAGTGCCTGCATGTGTGTTTAATCGCTCAGTCGTGTCCAACTCTTTGCAACCCCTTAGGCTATAGCCCACCATGCCCCTCTGTCCATGGGATTCTCCAGGCAAGAATATTGGAGTGGTTTGCCGTGCCCTCTTCCAGGGGATCTTCCCAACCCAGGGATGGAACCTAGGTCTCTCACATCTATCTGAGCCACCAAGGAAGTACAAGAATACTGGAGTAGGTTGCCTATCCCTTCTCCAGGGGAACTTCCTGACCCAGGAATTAAACAGAGGTCACCTGCATTGCAGGCGGATTCTTTACCAGCTGAGCTACCCAGGAAACCCTGTGTAGTGCCTAGTCTACCTCTAATAATTGCTGAAAGATTACCGTTCCTCTAACTCTTCCTGTTACTGAGTCTAAATTCAGTCTGCTCCCTACATGGGAGGCCAAAAAATATGAGAAACTAGGGGGTTAAGACAAGGAAGGGACTTTATTCAGGGAGCCGACTAACAGAGAAGATGGCAGGGTAGTGCCTCAAAATAACCATCTTGACCGGGTCTGGATGCCAGATTCTTTTATAAAGTCAGAGGGAAAGAAGTAAAGAGGAACTAAAATCAAAAGGCAGAAAAGAGAGA
The DNA here is from genome assembly GCA_006410615.1 of Neotragus moschatus. Lineage (NCBI taxonomy): Eukaryota > Metazoa > Chordata > Mammalia > Artiodactyla > Bovidae > Neotragus > Neotragus moschatus. The sequence goes on along the minus strand of SJYA01000729.1, from coordinate 891,358 downwards.
GAGAGAGGCAGTGGGGAAGTAAAGTTCACAGGTCTTCAGTCTTGCAAAACAACTCCAGGGAATGGCCAGCCTTTGTGAGGGGTGTGTTAATCTCTTCTATTCACAGGTGGGCAGGGTCAGATTATCTATGAATTTAACAAAGGCACTTTAGTTTCAGGCAGAGGGGCAGCAGCCTTTGAAGCAAGCCCTTATGTATGATTATAATAACAAAAGCAATGAAAAGCAAGTCAAACAGTTTCCAAAATGGAGTCAGAATTGGCTTCTTCTCTAAAACACTCCTTTGTAAATGTTGGCTGCAAAGCAGTTGAGTTTTGTTCTATGGAAAAATGTGGAAGCTGTTTCCCATCTATTGTTATCCAGTCTTCAGCTGCGATGAGTAATCTTGACTGTGAAAAAAAGTCAACAGGAACAGGGAGACAGCATGTCCTGCATTCCAGCAAGGAATGGACTTTGTGGAGAGGCCTGAGTGAATGCTTAACTAGCACTTAAAGAAGGGAAAGCAGCCTTCCTGGGGATTCCACCCCAAAGTCAGCATAGCACATAGAATCATAATGATCAGTGAAATGTTGTCAAGGCCAAAATGAATTCCTAATGAGAGGAAAAACCACAAATTCTTCAATAACCTGCCCCAACAAGAAGCTGGCACCAAAGAGAAACAGATCATATTCTGGTTATAATAGCTGACTTAGATACTAGGCTGCATCCAACTTTATGAGATATAAAGAAAAGATGAAGTATGACATTGTTAGCAGAGTACAAGATTGAAATGAATAATCATGTTAAAAATATTTATTTTTTTCTTTGATACCCACACAGCTAACTTTAGGCTTAGAGGCAGGTTAATAACTTATCTAAATCATTGACTAGGAAAAAAAAAGGGGGGGGGTAAATGGGGACTCATTTGCCCCCTCTTTTTTTTTTTAGTAAGAAGTTGTCTTAAAGGTCAGCTCATGCATTCAATGTTACTCTATAGAGAGCTACAGGACGTAGATCATCAAACCAGCCATCTTTGAAACGGAAAAACTGAAGTTTAAAGACAAGAAAATGATCTTAAGGAGTTTTGTGGGGCAATGAAACATTTTAAAGTTGGTAAATAACTATGGTACCTGTTAACAGCTCATGGGGTATGGGATTCTTAAGGAGTGCAGTGAGGGCCTGCTCATGGCAAGACTGTGAAGTTCATTGCCTTTTATGTTCTCTCACCTCCTTCTCTTGGCCTCCTAAACCCCTTTGCTCAGCTTCCTCTTCCCATCCTTACCTCCCTGGGTCCTCTTCATACTCTCAGCTGGCTTCATCTGATTCCTACTCCAGGATTAGGAGTCTAAGGTCTGACCACTTATAGTGATAAGAAGGTTTGAAAATGCAGTCATCTTTCCAAGATTTCTTAACACACAGAAAGTTGAGACTGCCCAAATGTGCCTTTGTTGATGAGTTCAAAAAGAATATAGCTTGGATTATAATAAGGATTATCACTAGGTGTGATATAAAAACAATTTAATAACCAGTATGCAGAGCCACCAAGGAGTCATTCCAGGCCTGGTCACAGCTCTGGAGCTGTGCCTTAGTGTCCTGCTGGCTAGCTGCTGGCTCACTAGGAGTTGGGACCCTTGGGAGAAGGACAAGTGAGGAGGGAGTACATTTTAGAGCAGTGACTATTTATACACAAGTACATAAATGCCAGTATCTTTATAGCCTGTATTTCCACTGAGTATTTATCCTGTTTTCACCACCACCACCTCACATACCGTTCCCTATTCACCCTCATACACCAGAACCCATTGAGGCCTTCTCCCCTTACCTGCTGTAACTTCTTCTATAGCTTTCATTTTATACATGGAAAAAAATTGCTTTCTAGAGAAGTTTTTGCTTCATTACCCAATCCCTTCCTGTTCCTGTGCTGGTTTGACGGCCTCACTGGAATCTTCCTGTTTGAGTCTTTTCATTTTGACTCTCTTAAATGATGTTTTTCTATTTATTTTCTTTAAAAAAAAAAAAAGATAACTATTTCTACATCTTAAAAATCTGACCAAGATGGCTGAGAAAATATTCTTTTTATATTGTTTCTTTAAATTAGCTTTCCTTTCTTTATTTGTAAAATGGAAAATATACTTGGCATCTACCCAAGATGGGTGCCGTGAACATTCAAAGAGGTGATGCACTTAAGAGTACTGAGGATACTGCCTAAATCATAACAGATGCTAGGGTTCAGGAGGCAAATTTCCGTCCATAGATTCAGGATTGGAATAAATAAAGTTTCTTCTGCAGTATTTCTTTTGTAAAATAGTTCAACCGTCTAAGATATACCAAATAGTATAATGAATACCTACCATCAGCTTGATGAAATAATTTTGTTTTGTCTGGTTTGATTCAGATTTTTAAAAGTAGAAAACATAGATTATTGAAGTCCTTTGTGGGATAAAACTTTCTCTTTTTTAAATAACTGAACTTAATTTCTTTTACAAACCCCCGTTCCTTCAGGTGGCAGAAACTTCATCTCAATCAGTTCCTAGTTTCTTCTATTTTGTTAAGATTGTAATGCATATAAATTCCAGGGGCTTATTGCCAAGGACTGTCAGGGTGGGTCTGTAGAGGAGAGTCTCTTCCTTAGTTTTCCATCTTGCATCTGCTGATGGTACAACATCTTGTCAGTCCTCAGTCACTGGTTTGTTGGGGATGCTGCTATAATGTCCTTCATGCTCATTCAATATGACCCTTAGGGCTAAAGACATTTTTTGGTACTTCTTTCCTTTTCTTGGGGCTCTGTGCAAGTCTGATAAATCTGAATGGGCAGGCCTGTTGCAGCATCATGGAGCCTCATATGATGAATGTGAAGAACAGAATAAATGCCCTGCCACTGTGCAGGGGAACTACTTGGAAGGAAGTACTCAGAGGGCCCTACTCAAGCAGGTGGCACATGTACCTCTGCTTTTAGACCCTCCCTCATCTGGAGATGCACATATGTCAAAAATTACTTTGCTGATTTTCCTAACTTCTTCTCCCTTGACCAGGAAGTCTTGCTCATATATCATTCAACAGTTCTTTTTCAAATGTATCAAAAATGTCATCATTCACTAGCTTTCCTCCTTCCCTTGGGATTTAGATGTGGGTAGTCAGGAGGTATAAACCCCTAGTTATAAGAGTAATAGAGATCTGATGTACAATGTGATAAATATAATTTATATTGCTATATGTTATATATGAAAATTGTTGAAAGAGTAAATCCTAAGAGCTCTCATCAGAAAGAAAAAATTTTCACACACCCCATTTCTTTAATTTTGTATCTATATTAAATGATCAATGTTTACTAAACTTTGGAATGGTCTTCCCTTGTGGCTCAGCTGGTAAAGACTATACCTGAAATTCGGGAGACCTGGGTTCATTCCCCGAGTTGGGAAGATCCCCTGGAGAAGGGAAAGGCTACCCACTCCAGTATTCTGGCTTGGAAAATTCCATAGACTGTATAGTCCATGGGGTCGCAAAGAGTCCAGCACAACTGAGTAACTTTTACTTTCAAACTTTGGGATAATCATTTCACAATCTATAAAAGTCAAATCATTATGCTATATACCTTAAATTTATATAGAGCTGTATATCAATTATATCTTAATAAAACTGGAAGAAAAAATAATCTTGGTGAGATACTGTTAGTAACATCTAAGATTTATTTAGATCTGTCTAGTCAAAGCTATGGTTTTATAGTAGTTATGTATGGATGTAAGAATTGGACTATAAAGAAAANTTATATAGAGCTGTATATCAATTATATCTTAATAAAACTGGAAGAAAAAATAATCTTGGTGAGATACTGTTAGTAACATCTAAGATTTATTTAGATCTGTCTAGTCAAAGCTATGGTTTTATAGTAGTTATGTATGGATGTAAGAATTGGACTATAAAGAAAACTGAGCACTGAAGAATTGATGCTTTTGAACTGTGGTGTTAGAGAAGACTCTTGAGAGTCCCTTGGACTGCAAAGAGATCCAACCAGACCATCCTAAAGGAAATCAGTCCTGAATATTCATTGGAAGGACAGATGCTGAAGTTGAAACTCCAATACTTTGGCCATCTGATGGGAAGAACTAACTGACTCATTTGAAAAGACCCTGATGCTGGGAAAGATTGAACGTAGAAGGGGATGACAGAGGATGAGATAGTTGGATGACATCACTGACTCAATAGACATGAGATTGAGCAAGCTCCGAGAGTTGGTGATGAACAGGGAAGCCTGGCATGCTGCAGTCCATGGGGTCACAAGGAGTCAAACACGACTGAGCCATTGAACTGAACTGAGAATCTATCTGGTCTTTTTGAATTATAGCAAATCCTTAAATTCCAAATATATAATTTATATAAAAGCTCAGTGGAAGAAAAACCATTAATTTTCACAGATTTATGGGTTGGTTTGGCTGGGTCCCAGCTGGTCTAGGTTGGGGTGGCTGGGGCACCTCTGCTTCCCACTGCAGGTCTGTGCTGACTCTGCTCTGTATGCCTCTCAGCCTCCTTGGACCAGCAAGTTAGTCAGGGCAGCTTCTTCTCTGGCTCAAGAAGTAACAGAGGCACAAGAGTCAGATAAAATATGCAAGACTTCGAGAAATCTAAACTTGGAGATGACATACTGACATTTCTATCCTGTTCTGTTGGCCATGGCAAGTCACCCAAAGTCAAGGGATGGGCAAATAAATCCCAAGACGAGGCCAAGGCAAGGGTGTGAATGCAGCAAGTTGTGAGGAGCCCAAATCTGCATCAACTGTGTGTGGTCATTAGAGACTGGATTTTCAAGTCTTAATCGAATTTCTGAGATATACCTTCTCAGTTCAGTTCAGTTCAGTCACTCAGTCGTGTTTGACTCCTTGCGACCCCATGGACGGCAGCACACCAGGCTTCCCTGTCCATCACCAACTCCTGGAGCTTGCTCAAACTCATGTCCATCGAGTCGGTGATGCCATCCAACCATCTCATCCTCTGTTGTCCCCTTCTCCTGACTTCAATCTTTCCCAGCATCAAGGTCTTTTCCAATGAGTCAGCTCTTCACAGAAGGGGCTCAAAGTATTGGAGTTTCAGCTCCAACATCAGTCCTTCCAATGAATACCCAGGACTGATCTCCTTTAGGATGGACTGGTTGGATCTCCTTGCAGTCCAAGGGACTCTTAAGAGTCTTCTCTAACACCATAGTTCAAAAGCATCAATTCTATATACCCTTTGCTTCTTTTATTTCATTCTCAGAAAGCTTTATGTATTATTTTAAAAAGCTATTACTCATGTACACCTGAGATGAAAAAATAAAAATTAAAATTAAAAAAAAATAAAAAGCTATTAAACCATTTGTAACAACAATAACAAAATCTCTTCATCTTAAATGAAGATTTTTTATGTGAAGATTCTTAAATATTATTGACTGAAAAATATAGTCACAACCTGGAAGTAGAGTTGTATTATTTGGTGGGAATGTTTAGGACTCCAAGCCCAGGAGACGGCATTTCAGTAGCTCTGAGAAAACTGCTCCAAGGAGGCAGGAGGGGAAGTCAGGTTATATACAAGTTTGCAGCAGAGGGAGCAGGCAGTCTGACCATCAAAGAGATCAGGTATCAAGTTAAGGAACTTAGCTTATGTATGTGGGTAGATGAAAGGCTCTGGGCTCACTGAATTCATTCCTTTCATATACACCTCAGCTATCTGGGGTCAATCCTTGTTCACCTTGCTTCTTGCATTCCCTCAGCAACTCGGCAGTCAGCATGGGGGGTTACAGCATCCCTGGATCGAAGTTTTGGGAGCCGTCACTCACATTTGGAAGCCAGAAATTACTGATGGCTGTGACATTTCTTATTTATTAATATGTCTAGAGATATTTTCATTTCACAATATGATGCTTGACAGAGGGCTTCAGATCGAGGGGCCTAGCAGGTCACAAGGCACATTCTCTTGCCTTAAAGCAGAATATGATTTTCAAGGCAGCTAAGAGTCTACCTTACCTTCAAAAAATTAGACCATCTTATTGTCATAGTCATTATTATTCCTGTGGCCTTAGAACTCAATATGATGAAACATGATTTTTCTTTGAAAAAGCCGCAAAATTTTGTCTCTAAGAGTAGGTATTCAAAATTTAAAGGTTTTTTTCTTTTATCAGTCAATTTTTCCTTGAATTTTTTTCCCCATAAGTTACATTAAAAACAAAATCATACTACAATCTGATTTGTCAGCATATAGATAAATTTAAATATTGAGAAAATACTGTCGGGAGAGTGTGTAATTTCCTTGGTTGTATCTTACTGCAACAAAGATTTGAAACAGTGGACCAGCTCAGTTACAGCTCAGACTTTTATTCAGCAAACAAGTTCAGTTCAGTTCAGTTCAGTTGCTCAGTTGTGTCCCACTCTTTGCGACCCCATGGACTGCAGCATGCCAGGCCTCCCTGTCCATCACCAGCCCCTGGAGTTTACTCAAATTCATGTCCATCGAGTCGGTGATGCCATCCAACTATCTCATCCTCTGTCATCCCCTTCTCCTCTTGCCTTCAATCTTTCCCAGCATCAGGGTCTTTTCAAATGAGTCAGTTAGTTCTTCCCATCAGGTGGCCAAAGTATTGGAGTTTCAACTTCAGCATCAGTCCTTTATACGTTTTGTTTCCTCCCTGCTGAGCCTGCCCTATGCAAATTGGGCTAGCCAGGAAGGGGTGTGTTTGTTTCACCTAAGGTTCTCACTAAGTCCTCAGATTTTCTTTTGTTCCATTTTCCCAGGCTTTTACCTTTCTTTGTCTTTTAGCCACCACCATTTTGGACTCCTTTTCCCTGTTCTAACTACCAAACAATACTAAATGTAAACAAACACAAATCACATTGATTTCTCTTTTTTTTAATGCTTAAAATCCATTTAAAATGCCAGGTTTAGCTCATCATTTCATCATGATGCCATATAAGAAATCAAACTAACTGCAATGAAATTGAGGGATCTACCTACCTTGACTGTTTAATAATTGGATTATAATAGCCCTACTAAAATCATCCTTCTAGCTTTCATTAAAAAGAGGAAAAGTCTTAGTGCAAACACTGACATAATTAAGAAGTAATATAGTTAGAAAGTGTGAGAAGAAATGTAAAAAGTACTTGGCTCATTTTTTTTTCATCTAGGTAGATTTATATCAATATAAAATTAATGATAATAGCAATCCTAGCTAATCCAGGATTGGGATTGTTTAATAGCAGGCTTAAGCATAGCAATTTTTCAGAAATATTTGGGTCAAGGTGTGAGCCAGATTACTATATTATATCTAGTTGAGAGAGGTAGAATATTTAGATATGTGGACAATGACTACATTTCCTCCTATTCAAGTGAAACAAAATTCTGATCACCCTTTAGGAAGATGGAAACTCCATAAATCTTATTCAGTGTGTGACCAACTCTCAGAAAACCTAATAAGACAACAAAATGTAATATAGTATGATTTAATATAATGTCATATATACCTGAGATATTTGGCATTTCATAGTATACTAGTATACTTATATTATATATGGTATACTTAAACAGCATATGAGAATATTTTATTTTAACAAATAATTTAATTTTTTATTTAGGTTATAATGAAATGATAAAGAATAAAATGATAGTAGTGCCTAAATATTACCATGAATTTATAAGGAGCCATACACAGTAGATCTTCTGTTTTTTTCTTAAATTAATGTAAATATTTGGGAGGAGTCCTTTACAAAAGCCCTTTGTTTTGTAACCAATCCATCTGGCTTAGTCAGAGCTCCATTATTTAACAAAGGAAACTCTCTTTCCTTTTGGCCCTTTCTCTAGTAAATAAACTATTTACCAGGAGTTGCTTTTACCTGGGGGAAATTTATGTCTACAGCCACTCCCTGTGAGGCAATGATGCTTAATCATAAAATATTTCACTCTTAAAAAGTGCATATCAGTTCATATCGACCATTTATTAAGTGGCTTGGTCTTCAAAGAGAACTTCTTTTTACTTACATATTGAGGTTGTTTTCTTTTTCTTTTTTTTAGCCAATTCCAGAGAAAATTCGAAACTGTAACATCAGCTTTTGTACATACTGGAGGATAGGTTTAATTCTGTACTGCTGACCTTTCTGTCGATTAATTTATCTTACTTCAGAGGGCATGTGAATGTGTTTTAAAGCTAGTATTGTTCCTGAGTGCGAGCTTGCTCTGCTTGCCTTGGGACAGGCCAGTGAATCCAAGAGATGAGGTGTTGAGGCAAGGAAAATACTTTAATTGGGGAGCTGGCAGACCAAGAAGATGGCAGGCTAGCGCCTCAAAATAACCATCTTGTAGGAGTCTGGATGCCAGCTTCTTTTGTAGAGTTAGAGGAAAATCAATGAGGAACTAAAGTCAAAAGGTAGAATAGAGGGGGAGACGCAGTGGGGAAGTAAAGTGCAAGGGTCTCCAGTCTTGTAAAACATCTCCAAAGCAATGGGCAGCCTTTGGAAAGGGTGTGTTAACCTCTTCTATTTGCAGGTGGGTAGGGACAAATTATAAGTGCCAGAAGGCACTGGCGACCCAGTCCAGTACTCTTGCCTGGAAAATCCCATGGACAGAGGAGCTTGGTAGGTTGCAGTCCAGGGGGTCGCTAAGAGTTAGACTCAACTGAGCGACTTCACTTTCACTTTCCACTTTCATGCACTGGAGAAGGAAATGGCAACCCACTCCAGTGTTCTTGCCTGGAGAATCCCAGGGATAGGGGAGCCTGGTGGGCTGCCGTCTATGGGGTCTCACAGAGTTGGACATGACTGACTCGACTTAGCAGCAGCAGGGACAATTTGTTTATCTGAGCTGAACAAAGGCACTTTTGCTTACAGTCAAGCAGAGAGGCAGGGTCCTCTGAGGCAAGCTATTAAATATGATTATAATCAAGTCCCTTGTGACTCAGCAGGTAAAGAATCCCCTGCAATGTGGGAGACCTGGGTTTGATCCCTGAGTTGGGAAGATCCCCTGGAGAAGGGAACGACTACCCACTCCAGTATTCTGGCCTTGAGAATATTTTTTCCAGGGCTTCCCTGATAGCTCAGTTGGTAAAGAATCCCCCTGCAATGCAGGAGACCCCAGTTTGATTCCTGGGTCGGGAAGATTCACTGGAGAAGGGATAAGTTACACACTCCAGTATTCTTGGGCTTTCCTTGTGGCTCAGCTGGTAAAGAATCCACCTGCAATGCGGGAGACCTGGGTTCAATCCTTGGGTTGGGAAGATCCTCTGGAGAAGGGAAAGGCTACCCACTCCAGTATGCTGGCTTGGAGAATTCCAAAGGGGTCACAAAGAGTTGTACATGACTGAGTGACTTTCATAATAACAAAAGCAATGAAAAACAAATCAAACATTTTCCAACATGGAGTCAGAATTGGCTTCCTCCATGCAATAGTATGGGGGGTTATAGGTATGGGACAGACTGTAGAATCTTTTCAGAGGGCCAAGTAATCTCTCTTTCAATTATTCTTTCCTCTGACAGAGAGCTACTTTATTTTCACCTCTCTCCATGTCTTACTCAAGTTAGTGACTAGAATCTTGCTACTCAAAAGGACCTGCAGCATCCAGGTACAAATCTGAATCTCAGGTCCAATTTCTAGATTTACTGAGACAGAATCTGCTTTTTAACAAGATATCCAGGTTATTCACGTGCACATTAAACTTTGAAAAGCAGTGATCTAGGGGAAACTTGAAAATGCTTATTTTCTCAATGTGTTTTAAAAGGCAGAAGTTGGGCAGCGAGACACACGTTGGTGAGTATGTGGGTGTGTATGAGATTGGGCCAGTGAAGCTGGTGGCCTTGGCACGTGATATCAGGCTGGCTCTGTTGCTTGGTGACTCTGTCTGTCTGTCAGCGGGTGCCATATTGTTGTACTTAGCCAGTCACGTGCTACTCGGTTCTGATTTCTCCATTCTGTTCCAGCTGCTTATGTATATGAAGCTGTTCAACCAGGTGGGATATGAGCCTCTAACTCCAGCCATAGGACAAATATTTTGGGGCAGCAAGTGTGTCAGCTTCCTGGTCTGTTTTGTTANAGTCACGTGCTACTCGGTTCTGATTTCTCCATTCTGTTCCAGCTGCTTATGTATATGAAGCTGTTCAACCAGGTGGGATATGAGCCTCTAACTCCAGCCATAGGACAAATATTTTGGGGCAGCAAGTGTGTCAGCTTCCTGGTCTGTTTTGTTATGCTCAGCACATTGTGAACATCTATGGGAAGCATAGGTTGTTCACAGGCTTAACTCCAAGACTGTTCAGAAATCCTTGGAACTGTGGTCCATGATAAAGTTTTACAGAATTACCAGAAGTGTAACAAGGTTGAGGAGTCAGGATCTGGAAACATGGAGAAAGAAGTTTCATCTTCCTTTGACAGAGTTATCAAGGAGACACCTTGAGAGAGTGCGTTGTGCTATTTGCTCTCATCACACATCCCTTTCACATGATCACTCTGAGATCTGTGGTACAATCCATTGGGAGAGAATCCAGGTATTATGGATTTTGTGACTCCATAGTAATTGTCTACCAGGAAGAGGGCATCCTAGGATTTTTTGCAGATCTTACTCCTCACCTCCTAGGTGACATCATTTCTTTGTGGCTCTGTACTCACTGGTCTACTCATCAGTGTCCATGCATTGGACAGTGGAGTTTCCACCATGAATGAAATGAAGAGTTGGTTCCTAGTTGTCACATGATTTTTTGCCAGTATATTTACATATTCCTCTATGCTTGTCTCTAGTCTTATGACTGTCAACAGCTGTGGACTTGCTCATGGATGCCCTCCTTACCCCCTAATATATACTTCTTATTTATATGGCTGGTGCATGCTACACAAAAGGGGATATATTAGCCAAGAAAAAATGTGTCTTTTCCAGAAGTTCCCCTTTGGGAAGACTTACTGTTGTGATCCAAGAATGGTAATTTGAAGATGTGGGGCAAGGACAGTGACATTTCTATAGTCCCAGATGCACAGAAATATGGGAGAGAGTGTTAATTTCTATAAAGTGTGGCATATTTTTTTAATAATCAGTAAATCTTGAGAAAATGAATAAAAATGGCAGACATTATGTCAGCAAATAAACTAAAAAGCCAAAAAAAAAAAAGTCCTCTACTGAATAAGAACCATGAATGAATAAAAACCTTCAAAAATATGTACATCATAATGGAAAGAGCAATAGAAAGGCATCCTGGATGACTTAACAGGGAATCCCAACTCTATAAAGGAAGTGACATACTGTTAGAGAAATATTTGTAAGCAAATTTGAAGGAAACATCATTTAAGGGGGAAACCAACAGGCTACATTTGCCAAGTTGCTTGCAGGGAACTGGCAGTTCTTTCCATTTCTATAAACTGAAGTCTTCTTGGAATGTGAAATCAAGAATTATAAACTGGGCAGCAGCCAAGATGAGGTTTTTTGTTGTTGGTGGTTGATTTTCTTTATTTATTTTCTCTGCTTGTTTATTTATGGTTTTTGCTACAAAAGTCGAACTGTTTTAAGTTCTCCCATTTTGTGCTAAGTTGCTTAGTCGTGTCCGACTCTTTGCGACCCTATGGACTGTAGCCCACCAGGTTCCCCTGTCCATGGGATTCTCCAGGCAGAATATTGGAGTGGGTTGCCATGCGCTCCTTCTGGGGGTCTTCCCAATCCAGGGATCAAACCTGTGTCTCTTATCAAATCTTGCATTGGCAGACGGATTCTTTACCGCTAGCACCACCTGGGAAGCCAAAGTTCNAAAAAAAAAAAAGTCCTCTACTGAATAAGAACCATGAATGAATAAAAACCTTCAAAAATATGTACATCATAATGGAAAGAGCAATAGAAAGGCATCCTGGATGACTTAACAGGGAATCCCAACTCTATAAAGGAAGTGACATACTGTTAGAGAAATATTTGTAAGCAAATTTGAAGGAAACATCATTTAAGGGGGAAACCAACAGGCTACATTTGCCAAGTTGCTTGCAGGGAACTGGCAGTTCTTTCCATTTCTATAAACTGAAGTCTTCTTGGAATGTGAAATCAAGAATTATAAACTGGGCAGCAGCCAAGATGAGGTTTTTTGTTGTTGGTGGTTGATTTTCTTTATTTATTTTCTCTGCTTGTTTATTTATGGTTTTTGCTACAAAAGTCGAACTGTTTTAAGTTCTCCCATTTTGTGCTAAGTTGCTTAGTCGTGTCCGACTCTTTGCGACCCTATGGACTGTAGCCCACCAGGTTCCCCTGTCCATGGGATTCTCCAGGCAGAATATTGGAGTGGGTTGCCATGCGCTCCTTCTGGGGGTCTTCCCAATCCAGGGATCAAACCTGTGTCTCTTATCAAATCTTGCATTGGCAGACGGATTCTTTACCGCTAGCACCACCTGGGAAGCCAAAGTTCTCCCATTAGCCAGACCCAAGAGGTACTGACTGTGACAAGAGGTGAGGCAGACCAATCTTTAACTTTACAAGAAGGCAGAGCAGTTTCTTAGGGAAAGCTTCAAGGTAGCCCAAACCCATCCTGCACTAGAAGTGTGTCATGCTGGGCCAACTTCATAGAAGATTTTAAGACTAGGAGGACTTTCCCTTTCCAATTCTGAATATTTCTTCAACTCTAAGAATCATGAAATTATGGAAATCTTTATGTGAATCTCTAGTTCATCACACATGATAGAGACTGCCTGCATCTGATCTGTCTCATCATTCCCTAAGTTCTTTCAGGAAAAATATTTTAAGATCTTCTTTTTGCCATTTCCCCTTGTTGAATATATTTAGGATCACAATTCTTTTTGTGTATGTCTACTCCAATGAAATTATCACTTAGGANCTGTCTCATCATTCCCTAAGTTCTTTCAGGAAAAATATTTTAAGATCTTCTTTTTGCCATTTCCCCTTGTTGAATATATTTAGGATCACAATTCTTTTTGTGTATGTCTACTCCAATGAAATTATCACTTAGGATAACTTCACTTAGACTTTCTCTCAGAAAAAAGATAGTTTAATAAAGGAATTTTTGTACAATATTTCTCATCTTTTAAGTGGCTCTTTAATCACCTTTAGACTTAATAATGCCAACAACTTTGTCTCTTTTTCAAGTGTCTGTTTTCAAATTTATGATCACCATAGGATCTTCCTATTGTCTAAATAAAATATATATAAATAATTCAGTTAATTGCTCGCTTGTTTTTTCTACATGATGAAAAAGGTTTTTTGGTGTTTTATTTCCAATGTTTTGATCATGGCCCTCCCTCACCCCTTCTGCCCTCTTCATGGCCCCTTCTTGCAGAGGATCCCATGAAATTGATCGACTATGCTAGATGCTCTGAGGTGATTTTAATTTAGTTTATATTACCAACCCCTAAATAATATGTGCTATTCTTGTGACTGCCTCAACAAGGTCATATCTAAACTGGAGAGGAAGGCTTGCTTGTATCTTATGCTTCTTTTTCTTATATATTCCAGTGACTTTTATATATTCCATGACGTTTCATTTTCCATATTGCTGCCTATTTTGGTATTGACTTTGTGAGGAAATATGTGTGTAATCTGAATCAGTGATTAAGTGACTGAACTCCATTGTCAGATTCTCTTGGTTTAAATTTTGACTTCCGTGTGATCTAGGGAAAATTGTTCAATTTAAGGGCGTCAGTTTTCTTATCATATTATAGAATTATTGTGCAAATTAAATAAATGCCCATGAATGAATACTCAGTCACTTCCATGAAATTCTCCAAGCAAAAATACTGGAGTAGGCTGCCATGCTCTCCCCCAGGGGATCCTCCTGACCCAGGGATTGAACCCACATCTCTTCCATCTCCTGAATTGGCAGGGGGATTCATTACCATTGAGCCATCTGAGAAAGTGTAAGTTGCTCAGTTGTGTCCAACTCTGTGATCCCATGGACTATAGTCTGCAAGCCACTGGGAAGCCCCAAGTAACTTCCAGCAGGTAATAAACGCTCAACAAATGGAACTATTATTTGTACCAGAAATCAGACTTCTCCCACTGTTGTAATATATGAAGGGTTCCAAACAGTTTCCTTCTCTGTAAAAGAAACATGTTATCCTTGCCACCTGCCTCCCTGGGAAATGGTGTTTATCGCTGCAGCTTTCCAAATGTCTCCTTGTTTCACTGTCCCAGTTAGCTGAGCCAGCCCTTGGCTGGAACTTATATGCGATTCAGTTAGACGTAGGTCCTGCCTCCTGCCCTTTTCTCCCCTTTTGTTACTGGCAGGTGCTTGATGACAAGTTACTCAGAGGCAGGGAGACAAAAGAATGCTCCAAAGATGACCTGTGGCTCCTATCTCTTCCTGGTCCATTTATGTCTGGGAGAAATATTTGCCCTTGGTTACGTGCTCTTTCCCACTATGAGTCATGTCTCTTCCTTTCTCTCTTCATTCTCCACCCCTACCTTTTCCTATAATGGCAAAACGACTTCTCCAGCTGTGCAGCCAAGCCAAATGACAAACAGTCCAAGTGCAGGCGGATAGGTGTCTGTCCTATTTTTGGATAAATGTTGAAGTGGTGTCCTCTGATTTCTCTGACTGCTGCCTGGTCTTTGCCACAGATACACAACAACAGTGAAAAGCACAGAGAGGTGAGGTGGAAGCAAGACAGATGGTCACAAGTTGTAGTACAGTTTTCGTTTTAACTTTTGCCATTGTCTGTAGGGCACAGGGTTCTAGGAGAGCCCTCATTCCCCCTACAGGGCCCTTTTCATTTAAGAAGACGTTAAGTAACTTTCCTTTATGGTCTTAGCTGACTTCAGCTCCTTCTACTCAGTTCAGTTTCCTTTGACCCAATTCCATTGACTAGGGGTTTGAACAGAGGTTTCCAGAAACAAATCTGTGAAGGGTGAAGATTGTGTCATTGGAACCTCCTGTTTTCCCTTTTCTGTCTTGATTTTCTCTTTGGTGGCGTGTCTTTTAATCAGTGTTGGATGCTCTCAAGTGTCACCCCACTCAAGGCCCTCCTGCTCAGGTCCCTTACATGGTTTTCAGCATTCTTTTTTTCAGATCATCCATTCACATTGAAGTAATGGATGTCTACTAATAGATTGAAATGTTACCTCACCCACAGCTACCTTTCATTTAAACAAGCATCACAGTGTAAAGTTTCAGAGGTGGCAGTTCAGATATAGTTTGAAGAAAGAAGCTGAAAAGTGGGTACAAAAATGATTTAAAAATACAACAGGGTGCATTCTTTTGCTCACTTGGCTATATGGGGGTTAACAAGGAGGAGGAATTGGGAAGATTATATATGGAGCCCAAACTATTTTTATTCCTAAGAAGTATAACCTGAATATTTAGTATATCCTTATCCTTTGCTCCATCCTGCTTCAAATCCTTCTCTTGTCCTCTCTGTATACATATATACCTTGAATGAAGGAAATATACCAAATTCTGATCTATGATAAGCTGCAGTAGTAGTCTAAGTTTTTCATTGCATCACTACCTATTTTTTATCTTAAAGTAATATGTAACCATGTAAAAATTCTTTAAACTCTTATCTTAAGTAAACATTCAAAAATGATAAGATTGCAAGCTACAGAAACCAAGATATTATTTATGTGATTTCTCCACTATGCTATTTAATTTGTCCTGGATTCAAATGAGACAGTGTATGAGACTGTGTTTTCTAAAATGTAAAATTCTATAAAAATAATATTTCAGTATTATAAATTTCAAAATGGGAAAAAGGGTAGTAAAAGAACTAGCAACTTTCTAAAATGCCAGAGAGAATGGTTCCTAACCAGTTTCTATGTATTAATACTAGCATTTCCTCCCTCGGAAGATGTGAAAATGAATTTCAGAAAAGAGAACTGAGAGTAGACAGGCATTACCCTGAAGGATGAAATATACTTGGTGCACTTTACATATATTTTAATTTTTCTAACAATAACTTATGAGTGAGAAAAACGGTGAGAAGGAACATCTATTAGGATCAGTACTTTTCAAACTCCTCGCTCAAATGAATATTATAATGTCAAAATGTGATTTTCATTCCAGCTCAGCAATAATCCCAAATTTTCTTCAATTATATTTTCATGTAGCCATTCATTCAGAAAATATTGATTGAGCTTGTTAAGTGCTTGGCACCATTTTAGAATCCCGGAAAACAATGATGAAGTCACATTTTGGTTCTCAAAGACCTAACCAGCAGTCTAATGGGGTTAGTTAGCAGGCATAGTTTTACCATGTGGCAAGTGATAATAGGGGTTCTTACAAGATTTTGTATGAAAACATAGAAGAGGCATTAATGTGAAGCTTTGGAAACAGGAGGGGTTAGCACAGGCCGAGGGGAAGAGTGAGGCTGTCATGGAGACAGGAGAGGGCCAGGCACTTCAGTGAATGCTTCAGAAGAGAGTTGCTGAAGACCATGTGTGGATAATGAAGGCCTTGTGAACACTGCTGAAGAGTTTGGATTTTATTATAAGGGCAAGGACATGTAATTGGTAATTTACACAGGGGAGGGGCATGAAGTCTTGATGAGATCACTTCTTTTTTGAAGGGGAACATGGATTGGAAAAGATCATATTGAAACAGGGAGTGAGACCAGTTAGGAGGCTATAGCAACTAGACAGGCAAAAGAAGATAGCCATGATCATGGTGGTGTAGCAGTAATTTTAGAAAAAAAAAAAATCTATACATAAAATAATTGTAATTAATTTAAAACATAGGGTAACATTTTATTCAGCGGGAAAGTTCACAGTGATGGAGACAGAATTGTTATAAATCTAGGAATCCCTGTTATGAAAATAAAAGTCTCAGTCAACTTAACTGTGCATTAATTCCTGTATTTATAGCATGCCAGTCCTTTGTTAGAAAATTCATGATTTTAAAAATCGATTAAAAAAAATTCTTGGAGTGAACAGCAAGATTGCATATACATAGCCAAACTTCATTCTATGGAAGTCACAGAAAACAAGAAGATGGAAAGCTCCTAAGAGATCCTTGAGTCCAATCCTCTCATTAAAAGTAGGAAACTGGGACCTTGAGATTAAACCATTTGCAGGAGCTGACATACCTTAGTAATGGCAGTGCTGAGATAGGGATCCAGATGCCTGACCTGGAGGGCAGGGCTCTTTTCACTTAAGTCCAACAATTTCCCAAGAAAATTAGTTAAGTAAATTCATGGGATGTAGACAACTACTGAAAAGAGGGACTTTTAAGTTCTCCACATCTTTAAAGAGCATTTCACAAAGCCAAACACATACTTTATTATTGGAGGTAGGTCATTTTTCCAGATTAACTCACAACAAGAAAATCTATGCCAATATCAGCAGCTACTCTTCACATACTAACTTTCCAAAAATAATTTTGGACTCTGGTCTGGTACTAGTATCCAAATACATGTGATTTATATTGTTTTACTTTCTTATTTAAAAAATTGAAAACAGAAATATGAGTTTATTTAGGATTAGCAAGAGAATATTTCATGAAGAATATGAAGTATAGTTGGTTTAAGAACATGCTATTCTATCATATTCATCAAGTGATAGAAAAACTTTTGGGAAAATAAAAAATTAAATTACCAATCATGTAATTTTTTACAAATATATTCCTGAATAAGCAATAACTCATGTATATTTACCTATTATAAATTTTTAATAAGGAAAAATTAGTTTGAAAAGGTTCTTTATTGATGAACTTGATATGTAATAAAAGCAATAAACACATTTTATAAGTTTTAAAAACTTTATTATAGATACTGGGAAAGTTCCACCGTCACCCACCTCTTCCTCACTCACAAATAAAAGAACCAACATATTTGTACATGAAACCTAGATCTACTTGGTACAAAATTTCAGTCTCTGAAATAAAATAGTTAATGACAAATCTCAATAAAAAGTTATTTTGAAAATGATCAATGCTATTCAGAAATAAGGAAATCACATAGTCTACTTGTTACAAGTTAATAGGTTTTTTTTTAATGACTATATATATATACATATATATATATATGGGCTTTAAAACTTGCCAATTTGAAAAAACTTGCTATTTGAAAAGATAGAAGCCACAATTTATTTAAATAGATATTTTATCAAATACTTTTGCTCAAATGACATATCCAAATATTTTTTTAAAACATCTTAAATATAAGGTATAACTATAAAGTCATGAGACTGATTGACCTTTTTGACTAACATAGTAACATCCATGTTATCAAATGAGTAGTAATGCTTTAATGATCGCGAGAGTGTTTTCTAATGATGCTACAATGACCTAAGATAGTTTTGAAAAAAATCTCTTTTGTAGCTACCTTCAAAAAGATATAAGCTTTATAATTTAATCATTCATTTGCTTGGTTCCCCAGTAGAATTCCAGTTCAATCATCCTTTATATTCACCAGTCTTAGAAACTTGGGAAAATAAAATTAATTTTCATTGAATGAGGAGTTGTCATCTACGAAACTATTCAAAGGAATGTTAATCCGAGTTCTGATAGTAATTCTGAAATTTGAGCACTGATACACTTTTAGGATGTGTAAATTATAGTTAACCACTCACATTATAGACATCTTTTGTATAGGCCTATTATTTTAGAATAGAGATTTTTAAAACAACAGTGACTCATAACACTGAAATAGGTCTCTACATTTCAAAAATAATAATTTTATACTGTGCAGTAATACTTATATTAGATACTATCTTGAAAATTTGTAGCTATTACTTTTTAATTTATATATACATAGCTCAGTAGCATGGACCCAATAAGTTAACAACTTTGCTGAAGTTAATACATGAATCACTGTAGCTAAAATTGTACTTAAGTATCAGAAATAGCCATTATTGTAAAATGTTATTTAATAGCACCAGTGTTACTTGAAGGTAAAGAGAAAATTAATAAGAATGCAGAATACAGAATTTTTAACTCTAAGACAGAAATAATCTCTTAGATGAAATATCAATTAGGTTTATATTAAGATCACAGCTGGATAAACATTAGCCATGAAACATTTCAGGATTTCGCTTGGAAAAGTAAGTAAGAAAAGCCTTGTATATCTTTCTTTTACATTCAGTTACCAAAGCAGATGCAAGGCTTATGTAATCTAGACAGTGCGATCTCACCAATGAAGTTCCTTATGAAAGATACACTTACTCCTTCTATATATTAGTACAGCAAGATAACAAATATAAAGAGTGCTTTAAAGCAATCTTTTTAGGGAAAAATTTACAATAACTACAAAATATACAGTAAATAAAAACATCTTGTTAAATATACCTGTAAGTTAACAATACCCTATTTAAAGGAACATGTTTTCATGAATCTATTTTCACATTTATTTGAGAGCCCCTATTATTACTTCTGTTACTGTAATTTCTAGGATCTTTGTATTATCTTATCCCTAAGTATCCCCATGACTTTATCTGCAAAGGTTTTAAAAAGTATTACTTCCAGAGTAAAAAAAAAAATAGGAAATTCCATATTTTTATAAGCAGCTGTACACAAAACTATTGTAGTGTTTGAGAGAAATGTCCCTTGATCATTACAGATTCATCATTATAAAATGCATACCTTTGTACTAAAGAAAAAACTGCCTGCCTTTAAAATTAATTGTTGCCTACTGAATAACTCTGGTTATAAAGTTAGATATGAAATCCTTGGCTTTTTATTAGAAAAGCATTATTTGAAAAGATCTGCCAATAAACATTCTACATGTGGTTGTGCATCTTAATAGCTTTCTTAATTTGAACAGTTGGGGAATTAACAGAACAGTAGTGCTTTTATGTTATAAAAACAAGTATTAGAGTATCCAGATCTCTGGACTTGGGGCCCAAGTATTCAATCGTGGCTCAGTTGCAGGCTGACAGAAGAGAAGCTGCGTCCTACACTCGTACACAATGGGGCAATGACAACATCTGTCACACTCTTCCATATTGTCTGCACTGAAGGCAGGACCATTAGGCAGGTCTTTACAAAAGGCATTATAATCCTGGAATGGAGGAAGAGAGATATGTAAGGATTACTGGTGTTACCAAACAAGGCCACTGACTCTTGCACATGCAAGAGCATAAAGATATAACAGTGGCCCAATTCACCTAAGCCAGGTTGAGCATTTGAAACAAATAACAGTGACCTACATCGTGATAAGATACACAGAAAATATGTTTAAGAAAATAAACAGGCATGTACGTGATCAACACCAACATTATTTCTATTGGTAGCAGGCAATTTAAAATAGTAAAGCAAAATTAAACAAAACATGAAATTTATTTACTTGATCTCTGGCCCTAAATGTTAACCTGCCTAAATCTTCATATTTCTCTGAAGTTCCACTTCCTGGTAGCTTTTCCTGTTGTCTTCCCTCCCCATTGGACCACGCTAGGTTGGATACTCCTTTTTTGTGTTTCTAAAGTCCTGAAAAAAATGTCTTAATTCTCAGATTTACCAAAAGATATCATAAATAGATGATTATATCTCTCTTTCGTATTAGAATGTAAGCTTTTAAGCGAGGACATCCTTTACCGTTGGTAAACATTTTAACTGAAGTGAATTTAACATTCTCTTATGCTTTATATTATTAATTTTTCATAGTAATTACACACACTGAAAAGGGTTGTGTAGTGTAGCTAAAAGAGCCCTGCAATTATGTCAGAATTCTTAGACAAGAAGAACTCGAATATCCTGAATTTATTTTTTCTGTATGCCTTTTCTTAAAGTAATTACATATTTTCATATTCCTCAGGTTGGTTAAGTTTTTCAGTAATCCTCTGCATAACGTTTTTTGTCATAGTAGTGCTTTTTGGGCACAAAAGTATTTGTGAACTCTCAGGCATTGTTGGAGGGCTTCAATAGAATTTTTATTATTACTTGGGTAGGCACAAAGAAGTAAGGTTGATTTTCTTGGTTTCCTATTAAACAGTGACTTAAATAAAGGTCTGTTGTATTTAGCCGAAAATGAAGAGGAGATCAGGGATTTGTCTGATTTTGAGATATTTCTTAACTACTGAATTATTCATATGGACTTTCTACAAAAATTATATTTATCTTGTGTTTTTTTCCCAAGTGCTAAGGATTTGAAGCAATTTTTTTTAAAAAAAGAAAATTAATTACTAGGAGTTTTAGAGCTAAATGGTTGAGTAGAAACCTGAATGATGATAACTTTTGACTTCTTATCCCATTATGTTTCTCACTTGATGTGTGGCTTTGGGCAATTCCCTCCAAATTAATGTAAGAACAGGAAATCTTAGAGACCAGCTATCAGGCTTACCCCTTACTATGCATCTCTGATATGTCCATATGATGCTGCCATTATGATGAAAAATAAATAGAACTATTTTGAAGTCAGAATATATAATAAAAACAATTATGACAAAATAATCTCAAATTGACTTGTTTAGATTGGAAAGCTTCCTAACCAAATTCACTTCCCTGAGAATATAATGCATTTTCCATTCTTTCTTAGGCTGAGAAACCTCTAGTGCCTTAGATCTCCATGTCCTAGGAGGGAATTAAGCACAGGACAAAAGTGTAGTTGCCCACATTCGAGGACTCCGTTCATAGGATTTTAACTTCATTTTCTTCAAGTTGTTCTCTCACTTTGGATCAAGAATCCAATGATTCTTTGATAACAAACTTAAATTGTGTTCTAACATCCCAGCTGGTTCCCCATCTGAAACTCCAGGCGATCTGAAGTGACCCACAACTTCGTTCAGGCTCAGTGTCAGCTCGAAAAGTGTCAGCCTCAGTGTCAGGCTCAGTCATTTCTTAAACACATTTTATAATTAGCAAAATTATATATATTCATCCATTGGACAATAAATCCATGAGAACTGGGACTTTTGTTTAGCTTTGTATTTATAGTGTCACACAGATTGCCTTGTCACAGCAGTTAGCTGTATTAAAACCTTCTGGGAAATGAGACTGTTACTACTGCATTTTTATCAGTTAGATTATATATTTGAATTACATTCAAGCAAAAATAAAAGGCAGAGGGGTTCAAATTACATTTCTTTGATATGATCCACTTATGACCTGTGGTTGTAAAATGGCATACAGATTCAAACCAGTCTCTGATATGAACTCAAACCAATTCACCTGTTCCTAATGTGCTACACTTCTGGCCTAGGATCCAACATCATCAGACTGAGTTGTGAGTGCTCTGTTGTTGTTTGTTTAAATAATCTAAAGTTAGATCTGTTGTGACCACGGAGTGTTGTTCAAAGAGCATATTTTCATAGCCTTGACCACCAAAAAATAAGGTTTTGAAATATGTTTGCTCTTCTATGAGACTTTTCCTTGATCTGGTATTATCGTGTCACAGGAATGTGATCCATTAATAATAAACCTATTTTATCAAGGTATAAACTAACTTCTACACATTTTTGTTTGAAGTCACTCCTCTACTTGCAGTCACAGCTGCCTGATGACAGATGTATGACCGTTAAATATTAACGTGCCAACATGAAAATAATTTGAAAAAATAAGTTGAAGTTAAATAATACAATTTCTGTGGTTGGAAAAAAAGTGGTTTGATGATTCTCTGCTGTAAGCACCACACCAAAAATATCTCCCATTCTCAGGAGAGCCAGGTGGAGAGAAGCATCATTTGGTTTATTGTAGTTTTACTTATATTTCTCTACCATTTGGTAAATTAAAACCCTTTTGTTATCAATTATTCCACAAGTGCTTTAGGAAAGTCTAGCTTTTTTGACTGGCAGTCTGTATTTCCAAATAGTTCCATACCAGCATTTCATAATATACGATGTGGTCACTCAGTTTTTCACATTTTGGAAAGTGAGAAAATGGACATAGAGGTTACATGACTGGTTTTATTAAAAAGATGTGCTGATTTGTGCTAATATCTAAATATGACCTGACTGTAAATCTGGGCTTTGAGGATCTGTTCATGTAAAAAAGGCAAAGATTTTCATTCCTCTTAGTAGTTTTTTGACACTTTCAATATAGTCTGTTTACAGCGTTTAGTAATCAAATTACATTGATGGTTGTTATTTTTAATCTCATAAATTGTTAATTTAATCTCATAATTTTTAACCTCATTAAATTTAATCTCATAAGTTGGGTGAACTTCAGTTTATCCTTAAAAATTCCTTTACACTCTTTTCTTTCTACAAAGCCTTCCCTGTGTTTCCCTGCTCCACAGATTTAGCTGTTTCCCTCAGCAGCCACCTCTGTACCTAGCCAGTTGCCTGATATGCTGTGAGTAAGCTGAAGGCAGATCTTGCATCGTATTCATCCTGGGCCCAGTACCCAGCGCAAACTCAGTACTCAATAAATTTTCTTAGTTGAACTAACGAGCTAGCTAACTGACTAAAGAAATTAATTCAGATGGTAAAGGCAAATGGAGAACAATTTCATAACTTCTAAAATGAACACAACATGTATTAGGGTGTGGTATTACCATGTAAAATGATTAAGAAAGAGATATGGCAGCATCAAGGGTTATGTATTTCTCCATGACTGCCCTAAAAGACAAGATTCACAATTGTTGCCATACCAGGGATAATCTGAATGCTCTTCCTCTCAGAATAAAGTGGATATCTTTTAAAACAGCAATTACACAATTTATAGGTCAAATATGACATTTCCTTAAAAAATTTTTAATGCTTAAAAATGTTCTCTGAAGCTTTATGATGCATTTTGTATGTGAATAAAGTTATTCAAAACATCCTAAAATGTCCAATAGGTTTCTATATTTATTTTCCCTTTAATGACCTAGATGCCACTCCTACTGGGGCTTCAGAGGTGAAAAAGTAACTTGGAAGTCTTCTCATTGTCATTATCTGTAGTTTGAATTTTCATTCATTTGTGCTGGGAGCCTGTACAACTTAATTGCACACACCTTGCATCTTCTCTGGTCTTATCCTTGCCATTTGCCAGTGGCAGGCTTGGAGCAACCCCTCCATAGCANAGGTGAAAAAGTAACTTGGAAGTCTTCTCATTGTCATTATCTGTAGTTTGAATTTTCATTCATTTGTGCTGGGAGCCTGTACAACTTAATTGCACACACCTTGCATCTTCTCTGGTCTTATCCTTGCCATTTGCCAGTGGCAGGCTTGGAGCAACCCCTCCATAGCACTGCTTAACCAGGTCTGACATCCCTCTGCAATGATATTGTCCTTAGCATTCTGACCAGAGATCACTTTTGTTTTACCCCAAACACGGGTGGTGACAGTGAATGGTGATGAAAGAATTAAGAGCCTTGCCCAGAACCAGAGGCACAAGTCAAAACAGGGCCCTAGGAGAGTGCAGCCTGTGGCAGGAAGCGTGGCCTCTAGATCTCCACCTCCACAATCAGCTGAGCCTTAGCACGGAGGGAAAATCACACCCGAGGATAGAGGGACATACTTTCTTCTGTTTTTAAGTCCTAACCCTACCTACAAATCTACCGAAGCACACTGCCTTTCAAGGTCTCCCAGTTCCTGCTATTAGGTTGGGAAATGATGCACATTCTTCTGCCCAGCTGGAAGAAGGGGAGGGCAGGGGGCAGGTGGCAAAGAACATTCCGACGTCTCAGAAAGCTGGCCCATCCCAGTGTGCCCCTTCTCACCAGATATGCAGACAGCTGAGGGTGGCAAAGAGAATTCCCGCAGCGAAAGCAAAGGGAATAGCCAGGAACACCGTCAGGAATTTGTAGATCACGTATTTGCTCATTTCAAAGAGAGCGTGGCTGCAGATCCACACTTTGTCAAAGGAGTGCGTAGACACTGGTTCTGCAATCACATCCTCGAATCCCACCTGCGGAGACAAGACTCGGGGATCCTGAACTGTCATCCAACCTGCTTCACCAGGAACCAGGAGTACTCAAGAATCGACTGGGATGCCCCACCTTCTCTTAGGCTCACGGTGTGAGCACAGGAATTTGGTTAAAAATTCCTGGCTACGCAGGCGAGAATCTGGGCCCCAGACCCTGCGGGGCTGACCCAGTGGCAAGTGTGGGAGTTGGGGTCGGAGCAGGGTAGAGGAGGCACCCTCATCCCAGGCCTTGGCGGGGGTCCTGGGACGCCCTCAAACCCAGGGGAGGGCCCGCCCTGTGCTTCACCTTGAGATGCGAGTTGAGCCTGTGGGGATCTCGATCGCTGCCTGGGTCCACGAACTTGTCGGGGTCAGCGTAATCGACGCTGCTGTGGCGGCTGTAGGAGTCGTCATCCATGAAGAGCTGGACATCCGCCTTCTCGGTCTCCAGCCCCATCGCGGCGCTTGGTGAGCGATGGATGCAGCCGGGCTGGTGCGCCGCGGCTCCGGGCCCGCGCGGCTTCCCCTTCCCGTCTTGCCCGGCCCCGCCCCGCCTCGCCTCGCCCCACGCGGTCCGGGCGGCGGCTGCTTCCCGCTGCCTGCTCCTGTTACCCGGCCCGCGCGACCCTAGTCCCGCCCCGCGGCCGGGCGAAGGGGCGGGGGCCGAACGCAGCCGGCTAGGTGGCTCCGGTCCCGCACACCCCGCCGGCTCTTCCTGGCTGGGTCCCAGTCCGGCTGCAGGCCAGGAGAGATATTAGGGGTATGTCCCAATCAGGCAGATCCCGGCCTGCTCAGGTGGGCGAAGCGTCTCTCGGGGATGAGGATCTGAATTCCGCCCACAGAGGGGCTGGAAGGATTTTGGGGTCACGTTGCACGACACTCAGAACTGGGTGCCTAAGAGCCAGCATGTTGACAAGAAAATAGACACACTGGAGGGAGGCAGCTTGGTGGTTAAGAGCATAGGGGTATCGAGTAGGAAGGTCTTTCTTGCACTCTGCCGTTTACCTGTGTGCTCTGGAGCAAGGTACCAAGCTTCTTGGAACCTCAGCTGCCTCCTTGTAAAATGGGAGCGGGGTCAAGGCTGCCTGCTTCACAGCGTTGTTGCGTGAGAATGAAATGAGGCAACCCAAGTAAAACTCCGGCCCTGGGATTTCTTTGGAAGGAATGATGCGAAAGCTGAAACTCCAGTACTTTGGCCACCTCATGCGAAGAGTTGACTCATTGGAAAAGACTCTGATGTTGGGAGGGATTGGGGGCAGGTGGAGAAGGGGACGACCGAGGATGAGATGGCTGGTGGCATCACTGACTCGATGGGCGTGAGTCTGAGTGAACTCCGGGAGTTGGTGATGGACAGGGAGGCCTGGCGTGCTGTGATTCATGGGGTCGCAAAGAGTCAGACACGACTGAGCGACTGAACTGAACTGAACTGCACTGAAGTAAAACTCCTACGGAGTCCCTACACAGAGTCCACTTTCATTCAACATTGTTACTGCTCCACCATGAGATAAGAAGCCATAACACAACTGATTGCCAGGCGCCTCTGCAAGTGCCAGGGGACCTTGCATGTGCTTCAGCTATTCAGTTATCCCAGGCCCATAGAGTAGGTGAGTCCGCTGGAGGCCACATCTGAACATGGAATTAGGTACCTAAGCCTCCTGCCCCTACAGGTGTATACCTTCAGACCATGACGGTAGATCTGATTTCTCTCTCTCTCTCCCCCAATTATAACTTACTTTTCCTTTGGATCAGATCCTGTTGAAAGATTTCAGATTTCTCTAAGATGTACTCACATCTTCACTACCTTGTAGGAACCATGTAAACAAACCACTATCATAAAGCCACATTGCAGTAGATGAGCCAGCCTGTGAACTACTCACACAAATGCTTTTGAAAGGAGGCGCTTGCATGTTCATAAAGGATTTAAGATATGAGATGAGGAAAAGTACTTAATGAAAATTTTCCAAAAGCAAAATAATGGGTCCCAGACCTGAGGGGGTGCCTACAGCTTGCTCAGAGCGTAAGACTCAGTAGGCATCTGATAGGTATTGCTAAATACAGTGGATTTGGAACTCTCAGTATATATCAAATCCCCTTGTGTGAAGTGAATTTGAAGAATTACTTATGAAAGAAAAAGACTATTTTTTAAAACAAAATTTACGAAAAAAACCAGCAGGATCGATCTGCATTGAAAAAATACTCTGGAGCCAAAACTCAATAGCCTGATAGTTAAATAAAAAATGTACATACAGGGCTTCCCTGGTGGCTCTGACAGTAAAGAATCTGCCTGTGATGCAGGAGACCCAGATTCAATCCCTGGTCAGGAAGTTCTCCTTGTGAAGGGAATGGCTACCCACTGTAGTGCTCTTGCCTGGAAAATCCCATGGAAAAAGGAGCCTGGCGGGTTACAGTACTTGGGGTTGCAAAAAGTCAGACCAGACTGAGCGACTGACACATATGGATGGCAGTGCTGTTATACCATAGAGTGTTACATGATTGAATCTCCTGCAATCTGAGCCCCTTCTCTCCCAGAGGTAGTTGCTCGCCCATTCTCTTATTTTTTACTTTCTTTCCCGATTTTATCGATGTTCAGTTAATTCCAAAATGATAGCTTAGACATTCTACTTCTTGGGTTTTCTATATTTCTCGACTTCCTCCATTCACCAAAGCAGACTTGACTGAGAGTTGGGATTTTTCTCGAATTGTTGCTTAACAACTGTTTATCAAAGTGAATAGAAAACGTTATAGAGAATGTTAATCCTTAAGGAAATCTATTATATCAATTACCAGGAAAAGGAAGAGCTTACAGTGGAATAGCGTTTTGTACAAATTTATTTCCTTCAAACTTAAAATTCCAGATTTCAAGATGTTTCATCCAAAGAAAAAAGTCATTCCCATCATGCTAGAGTGGGCTTAGGCAGTGGCTGGACATCTTGCATTAAGACTTCTTTCCTTATCCTTCCTTGTCCTCTGGTCACATTTACATGTCTAGTGGGATTAATAAGACATTTTGCAATAGTTATCACAATTGATTCTTTTTTTTTTTTTTCAGGTGGCAGGGATAGGAGGCCAAAAAGAAGGTGAAAACGTGGTTTTACTGGAATAGCTTAGGTTATAGATTCACTTATAAAATGATAGGTATCTATGAAGAACTGTCTCTAAAACTTAAGCTAAATGAAAACCCATCTAGATATATTGTATTTAATGTGGAATTTAAAAGAGCAATTCATTTGTCTATTTGTTTACAAATATTTGCTGAGCACCTCCCCCATCATTTGGATCTGTTCAAAGTTATTATTTTTTTAATTGAAGTATATTTGATTCACACTTTCGTGTTGGTTTCAGATGTACAACACAGTGATTCAAATACTTTTTCAAAATTTTTTCCCCTTATAGGTTATTGCAGAATATTGAGTATAGCTCCCTGTGCTATGCAGTGGATCCCTGTGGGTTATCTGTTTCATGTATAGCAGTGTGTATATGTTAAGCCCATTCTCCTAACTTATCCTTCCTTCACCCCTTTCTCTTTGGTAACCAAAAACTTGTTTTCTATGGAAGGTCTGTTTCTATTTTGTATTTATGTCAATTCATTTCTCTTTTTATTTCAGATTTCACATGTAAGTGATATCATATATTTGTCTTTATCTGACATAGTATGATAATTGTTAGGTCCATCCATGTTNGCAGTGGATCCCTGTGGGTTATCTGTTTCATGTATAGCAGTGTGTATATGTTAAGCCCATTCTCCTAACTTATCCTTCCTTCACCCCTTTCTCTTTGGTAACCAAAAACTTGTTTTCTATGGAAGGTCTGTTTCTATTTTGTATTTATGTCAATTCATTTCTCTTTTTATTTCAGATTTCACATGTAAGTGATATCATATATTTGTCTTTATCTGACATAGTATGATAATTGTTAGGTCCATCCATGTTGCTGCAAATGACATTATTTCATTCTTTTTTAAGGCTGACTAATACTCCATTATATATATATATATATATATCACATCACATTTTTAAAATATATATTATATATTAAATAATATAAATATCATATATATATATTATATCTCACATCTTTTTAATCCATACGTCTATCAGTGGACATTTAGATTGCTTCCATGTCTTGGCTATTGTAAATAGTTTTGCAATGAAGTTTCTTATTTTGATGAAATTCTTGTCCGTTTCACCATTTTAATATATAACATTTTTTGAGAGGAGCTATAAAAATGATTTTGTTTATCCTTTTAGTAAGTGCTTACATCTTAGCTACTGGTGTTCTCAAGAAGTTTAAACCAGAATGATTACCACAGCAAATAGTATCCTGTTTTCCTCTAATTGGGAGATCTACCAGGAAAGAGATACCACAGCAAATAGTATCCTGTTTCCTCTAACTGGGACTTCTACCCAGAAAGAGAGGAGGTGGGTAGGGGCTAAATGGCTGAGCACACTCTTGGATCTCCCAAGCCACAGAGTTACTTTCCAATAAATTTTCTTTAATTTTTAAAAATTGCCCTATAACCCAAGGAACTAAAAATTTTTATAATGAATCCCATATCAGTACATTTATTTTCTGTTATCAAAGGCGACGTGACAAGAGGGCTGATTTTCCAATGGTTGTGGATACGTTTGAAGAGTAACAACTTGATAACAGA
Organism: Neotragus moschatus; assembly: GCA_006410615.1. Lineage (NCBI taxonomy): Eukaryota > Metazoa > Chordata > Mammalia > Artiodactyla > Bovidae > Neotragus > Neotragus moschatus. The sequence continues at coordinate 862,054 of SJYA01000729.1, read as the reverse complement.
TTAGTATTTATGGGTAGCATAAATATTCCTCAGAATAGTGTCTAAAAAAGAAGGTTACTTTTCTAGTTCCTTGAAAATTGTATGTGAATACTTTTATAAATAAAAACATATGTTTTTCTCTTTAGTTTTTTCATTTTTTCCAGATCACTTTACGTGTCTTTTTCCCCTTCTGTATAGCTTACATGTGGCTATAGACAGGGTTTGTTCAAACGACCTTTGTGCAAATTGGTATTTAATGAAAATAATGACTTCTTGATTTCACTACTATCACTTAATAATATTTAAAGCATTTGGATTAGGCAAGGTTTCTCAATCTTGACACTATTTATATTTTGGACCAGATTATTCTTTGTTGTGAAGGGCTGTCCTGTGCACTGCAAATTATTTATCAGCGTCCTTGACCTCTACCCACTAGATGCCAATGGTACTTCCCAGTCATGCCAAATGTCCTCTGGGGACAAAATCACCTTTTCCCCTCCTTTACTGGGCTGAGAACCATTGTATAAGATATTGCTGAAACAGTTCTTCATGTGAGTGGGAAAAATTAAGCTCCGGCTGTTCATTTACAAACCCATGCTTAAATCTCAGAATTGTAATACCAATTTTTCAGAAACTCCAGGGATTTTAAAAAGTAAGCTTAAGGACATTTGTTTGCCCTGTACAATTTTCAGAACTCATTATCAATAATTAAATTACAGATTTTCAGTATAGTGTTGGTATTATTTGAAGGATGTACATATATCTCATTAAAAGAACAAAAAGAAGCAACTGCTAGGCCCTATATACCTTGCAGCCTCCTACACTTTCCTTACAAAAGCCAGGACTGTTTGAAATGATTATAGCTGGGAAAATGAGAATTGGAGACTTCTTGATTCCATTTTAAGACTAAAATTTAGTAATTTTTTACATTCTTCGGCAAGTGAATTACTTTTGCAAGTTTTACATGACCTTAACTAAAAGTCCATGGATTTGTTAGTGAAAGAGCTAGGTGGTTGTTTACCAAGTTCTTTAAGCATCCCTTCCCAGATTTGCTTGCTGGCAGCAAGGCAAAGTTTGAGAAATTTGGAAAGACCTGCAATATTTTTCACTGGCCATTCTCTTTATGCATAGTGGGATTTGCAAAAACTTCCTTGTGTAACTTCCTGCCCCTACTCCATCTTTATTCATGTGTCTTTTCATCTTCTCCCCTCTCCATCCTTACCCTCCAATCATCCCCTCCCCAATACATAGGACAGCCTCCCGACAAAAAAGTTTAAAGAAATAGATTTTTAAAATGTCTGTTATTAAAATTATTCAGTAATCAGCTTTTGTGGACTGAAGCCAGAGAGTTGTATAGCATTTAATGAAAGCTTGTTCATTTTTTTTCTTACCTACCATTTGTTCCTTTGTTCACATTTTAGGTAAAATTAGTCTTGTACCAGTGAACTGGGAAATACTTAGTTTAATATTAAGACACAGTATCTTGTTTGTAATTGATACCAGCTTACTCTTCTGGCTGTTTCAAATAGTACCTCCTCTGGCCCAGAACCTCTTTTCATACACAAGAATTTCCAGAATTAACTTTTGTTTGGGAATACTTAGTTATTAGAAATAAATGAAGAAGAAGGTATACCCTTGAAAAGTTTGTATTCATGATTAGAGCTGATAAGATAGGTCATTCCATTCTCATTAAAAACAATGCTTGACAATTAATTTTAGATTTATTTTATCCTGTTTTCCATAAGTAAAGGATGTTCCTGTTTAAACTTTTGAGTATCCCATTGATTTCTGAAATACCGTATTATACAAATATGACATTTCCCCAGGACTTTGATATTTTATCTTTCCAGAACATGAAATAGACACTAAGTGTTGGTGAACACTAACTTTCAAATTAAACTCTTATTAAGTACAATTTCCTCTACATTCAAATGGAACATATTTCTGCAAAGCTGCAGAGTTAAATGTTTTTCAGATACCAACTGAAATGTGCACAATAAAATTACTAGCTACAAAAGATGTAGAGGTTGTTTTCTTAATTTAGGGTTTCATTTTGGACAAAAAATATTATAGCTCAATTTGAAGCCTTTGTTTTCTTTAGTAAATATTTTTTTGAGAATGTTATTCTACTTTCTTTTAGAATAAGTGCCAATTTTTATAAATAGCACAGTTAATTTACAATGGTCAAGAGAAAAAAGTATGGGAAGTTTTTTGTTTGCTTGATTTTTCTGTTAGTTTTTGTTTTTAATAAATTTTAATCTTATTGTATATTTCCACTAGAAAAATAAAGATGAAAATATAGAATTCCTTCCACCTGGTTCTTGTAAATTACTGTTTTGGTGTCTGTTAGGTGACCTTTAATGCCTGAGAGAGTCATCTGGGACTCAAGAGTAAAGGGAATCTAACTGCATGGAGCAGATGGAAGACTGGGAGGTTGCCAAGGGGGCTGGGCAGAAGAATTTTTAGATTATATTTTCCTATCAATAAATATCTGGGAAGAATTTTGTTTCCAGAAGATTTACTAAAAGTATATCTATTCTTGTTCTTTGGTTACATGAAACTGTAAGGCAGATTTCTGTACTACATAAGGTCATAAAATAAGTCAATTTAGATGTCTGTATCCATTCTTTTTGGGCCACTGAAGGCTGAAGGTCAGTTAGGCCCTCACTGCCTGCCAACTGCTTATTAACTTGTAAGTTCCTTATTTACAATAGTGGATTGAATAGAGGATTGAATCCAAAAGTAGATATTTAAGTTACTTTATTAAATCTGTTACCAATAGAACTATTGACATTCTTGTGTGTCTGAATAAGGTAATTTTTCTCTCATTAAATAATTATTAAATGTATTATTTCAAAAGCAACCTTAGTAAATGCTTGTATTTTCTTTAAGAAAAGATAGCAACCTTTTGAAACATCTGAACTTTCTTATCATGCTAACCTCTAAAGAAGAAACACACTTCATTGAAATCTGCACAGTTTCCTATAACATCTGTGTTTATGTCACCATCTCACTTTGGGATATGATAACAATTATTTACCAGATAGGTAGAGTGGCTATTTTCCCTTTAAAAATAGTAAATGAATATCAAATCTTGCTTGTCACTTATTATCAGTTTATATATATTCATATAATCACACACTTTACTAATAAGTATGCTTTTTTCCTTTTCAAATATATTATGGTCTTTGGAAGCTCTTAGATAAACAAGTCACTGAAAATAAACTTATATAGTAAAACACTGTGGTCCTGAAAAAGTGCACATTACTTTATTTGGAAATAGTAGAATTTGCAGAATGTTGCTGTAAAGGGCATGCTACTCAAATTACTTGGTTCTAAAGACTCTTACTATGAAAGCAAAGTATTTTCTGAAGGAGTAGAGCACAAATAGCTAAATGTTTGAGCCAAAAACTAGAGTTATTATTTTAACATCTTGGGAAAGCTTATCCAATTTCACCATGTATGTATTGCAAGTCTTTTTCATTAAAAAGGTAGCATAATAGAATAAGCAAAAGGTAACAAACAATTGTTAGGCTTAAGTTAGGATGCTGATAGTCTATCAGTACTAGACTGTCCTTCAGAAAAAAAGATTAGAATGCAGTTAAAATTTTAGGATGCTGATAATCTTATCAGTGTTAGACTGTCCTTTAGAAAAAAGATTAAAATTCAGTTAATTTTTTTTAAGTGTAAGGAAATGTTTGGGGATATTAAAACCCATTTTAGAGTCCACACTCCTACAATGTATCATATTTTCTCTAAAATTTTTTTAACGTTTTCTTATTTTTTTTTCTGCCATAGGTAGTGCCGCTATGACAACTATTTTCCCTTTTCTCTCCCTTTCCCTTTTCTTTCTTATTTCTTTCTTGCTTTCTTCCTTTCCAAAATATTATTTTCTCCAGTCACAGTCTTACTCATTAGCAATATCTCAGGGTTGAGAGGTATTTTAGAGGTTCTAGACTAATGATCACTCATATACAAATCTTCATACATGACATGCAAGCTCTGCTGGAATATCTAGCAATGGTGATTTACTTAATAAAGCAACCTAAATTTGGTTGTTAGAAAATTCTTCATTATACATGCTGGGGTCATCTATCTACCTAAAATTCTTCTTCCCTCCCCTCCTTTTTCTTTATCTCTATATCATCTTCTGTCCTCTATAGCTAAAACAAAGGGTGAAATATCTTCCCTATGAATATTTGAAAACAGTTTCTAAGCAAAAACCCCTGTCCCCATTGAATCTCTTTTCTAGTTGAACAGATTTCTATTTCCTTCAGTTATTCTTCATGTGTTACTGTTTACAAATGCTTGTAATTTTCTTATTCTCTGAACCTGTTCCATATTTCAAAAACCACACTTAAAGTATAACACTTGGTCTGGAGTCTGAAAAGTACAGAATAAAGCAAAAATACTATATTACCTTTGTCATAGTGATCTCTAGACTGATTTTTTTGACTACTCTATCCTAGTGCTGATTCAGATTAATCCTATTAGATATTAAAATCTCTAAGTTTTTTGTATTTATTTGTATTTTGGTTAGGTCACACTGCTAGTATGAAGTAATTAATGGTTTGAATTTAAGAGGATAAGTACATTATTCCTATTAAATTGTGTCATGTTTTGAGTTGTTTTCTTCTTTTTGTTACTCTGTAATTTTGCTTATACCTTTGTCCAGAGTCACTGATAAAATATTGAGTAAAGCAGGGTTGAAAACCAAGTTATGAGGCATTCCAATTTAATGGGTATAAACAGAGACAATTTCCAAATTTTTAGCTCTAGCTGTGCCTGCTTCCAAGCTTAAAATTCATATATCCTTTCGACAACTTTGACATTTCACACCCTATATATTCAAAAAATTAGCCCTTGATGTCTACTGCCAACCCTCTAGACATTCTTATTACACAATTGGTCAGTACCCCAAATTACGAATCAGCTTTATTTTCTCTATTTCTTTCATTGCTTCCTTCCCCATCAAGTCTATTAGTTCTGTCTTCAAAGCCAATGTTTTCATCTTCTTCCATCTTCACTTCCCTTCCCTGATCTAAGTTTATGTCTTACCTGAGCCATCTCAATAGGTTCCATGTTTAATTTTGAATCCACTCTTCTCCCAGAAATTGCTTTTACCACACACAGCCAAAGGATCTTTTAATGTGGAGCTACCATATGATCCACCAATTGAATTCAGGTTATTTATCTGAAGGAAACAAAAACACTAATTTGAAAAAATATCAGCACCCCCATGTTCTCTGCAGCATTATTTACAATAGCCATGACATGGAAAACAACCTAATAACTCATCAACAGATGAACGGATTAAAAACTTATTGCAGATATATACAGTGGAATATTACCCATAAAAGAAAAAAAAAATCCTACCATTGGCAAAACATGGGTGAAGTTTGAGGATATAACATTGAGAAATAAATTACACAAATACTGTATGATTTCACTTAAATGTGAAATCTAAGAAAAATAAAGAGAACTCAGAGAGAACATATTGATGGTTGTGAAAGAAGATGGGGAGTGGATGAAATGAATAAATGGAGTTAAAAGCTACAAACATGCAGCAATAAATAAGCACTGGAGATGTACAGTGTGGCAACTGTAGTTAATTTTATAAAGTGATTGTGCTAAGAAGGCTGAGCACCGAAGAATTGATGCTTTTGAACTGTGGTGTTGGAGAAGACTCTTGAGAGTCCTTTGGACTGCAAGGAGATCCAACCAGTCCATCCTAAAGGAAATCAGTCCTGAATATTCATTGCAAGGACTGATGCTGAAGCTGCAGCTCCAATACTTCGGCCACCTTATGTAAAAATGTGAACTCATTAGAAAAACCCCTGATGCTGGGAAGGATTAAAGGCAGAAAGAGAAGGGGACAACAGGATAAGATGGTTGGATGGCATCATCGACTCAATGGACATGAGTTTGAGCAAGCTCTGGGAGGTGGTGAAGGACAGGGAAGCCTGGCATGCTGCAGTCCACGGGGTTGCAAAGAGTTGGACATGACTGAGTGACTGAACAATGACAAATACTCCCATCAGCAGTAAATGAGAGCTCTAATTGCTCCACATCCTTACCATGTGCTTCTACAACTTTGAATTTAAATAGCAAAAACAATATAAGAATTAGATAATTCAACAAGAGTAGAAGAAAATATTAAGGTTGCAACATCAAGAGTAAAAGGTGACAGATCTCTGTGATTATTTTAAAATCAGGAGGTAGATGAAAAACAAGCCAAGTACTGGTTTGACACTGATGTTCTTTCCAAGGGATGAATAGCTGGAAACCATATACTCATGGTAACACACAAGGATGAAAATAATTATCCTAGTCCCTTTAGGGGATACATTCTTATTCACTGTACTTGCTTTCTGTGAAGGGATAATATCAAGTGTTAGGGGAGATATATTGCTTTTACCAAACTGTCTTTTAAAATATCTTATTATGAGTGACTGAGTTATTTTTCTTTGAATATGTTGACCCATTCAGTATCACATTTCTTCATTACATGTTAATGACTTCTCTATTTCTTGTCTTTGTTTTTTCTCCAGTCTAGTTGCTCACCTGGTTTTTATCTTCCTCAGACATATATATTCCCTTTTAGCTTAACTTTATACTACTTTTAAAAATATGTAAACCTGTAGCACATTACAAAGCTACAATTCTGATGTCTAATGATGACAATTGAGAAATACTGATCTAATTCTAATTGATGATTCTGACTACCATTCATGGTGTAAAGACAGTGTTAGTGTGTCAGGGGAGAAGGAAATGGCAACCCACTCCAGTATTCTTGCCTAGAGAATCCTGTGAACAGAGGAGCCTGGTGGGCTGCTGTTCATAGTGTTGCACAGAGTCAGACACGACTGAAGCGACTTAGCAGGCATGCATTCCTTGGAGAAGGAAATGGCAACCCACTCCAGTATTCTTGCCTGGAGAATCCCAAGGACAGAGGAGCCTGGTGGGCTGCCATCTATGGGGTCGCACAGAGTTGGACACGACTAAAGCGACTTAGCAGCAGCAGCAGCAGCAGCAGCAGCAGCAGCAGCAGCAGCAGCAGCAGCAGCAGCAGTATGTCAGGTCCAAACCAAAATGTTTTCAAGAGTACAAGGAGGGCACTGTTGATAATTATATAAAGACAACCAACACAGACAGAGATTGTCATAGGAAAATTGTGACCTATTACGATCCAAACTTGATAACAGTCTTCAGATCATCTTACCTTCGAAGTTCCTGGACTATAGACTATAGACAGTGGACACTGTACTTTGGTTGCTTTAAAGGGATGAGAGTTGTTCAGGAGTTCAAGGAAAGGAGAGTCTATCTCTTCCCCCCACCAAAGTATCATATAATAGAGAAAATATGAGCTTAGAGTTTTAATTCCTGTTTCTAAAATCACCATCTGTGTAACTTTGTTATTCGATCTCTTTTATCCTTGGATTCTTTATTGAAAACAGATGATATAAGAATGAAACAAAATGTTAGAGAAATTGTTTAACTTTACTATTACCAGAAAAGATACTCAGTACACATTACTCACCTAAGAGGATCAATGCTTACAAATAAGAAAGTAATCAAATGGAGAAGAGGTAACTTCATAGTGAATAAGGTCCAATTTTCTCACCAAGCTTATAATTCTTAATGTTGTATGTATCTTTTATATTTTCTCCAAACACTTTTATATTTGCTTCTAAGAACTGTCCTGTGAGAAAGGCATGGTAATTTTTATTACACTATATTAGAGACAAAGAAACAGAGGCTCAGAGAAGTTCATAGTTTTCACAAAGTTGCCATGGTTATTAAATGTTAGGTTCACGATGTAAACTCAAGTCTCTTGCATTTTGGTCTAGGATTTTTTTTTTTTCATGTGTCTGGCTCTTCCTGTCCTTTTTAGGTTCATGCATGGGTAATTAATTAGCTCTGTTAATTACTTGTTAATCTCCCGGACTTGAGAGAAGACACTGATTTGAAAGGAGACTTTTAGTAAAATATTTAAGGTGTGTTTGCTAGTATGATATGCTTTGCTTTATTTTAGACATAAGTGTGATGTTGATTATAGTTTTGGAAGCAGCTAAAGGATAAAAATTACTTTTTTATTTGCATATGCATTACATATTTTGTAGTTATTCTAAAATGAATGTTCAGTTCTGCAGTTGCTTTTCTCTGAAAACTAGAAATACCTCAAATAGTTTTCCATCAACCTTCTCTTCAGTGAGAGTATTATGCTCTGGGAATGCTAATATTGAATCTAAAATATAATTAATAATTTCAATCTGTGATATAAAGCACATAAATTATTTCAAAGGTAAATGAAAAATAAATCATGGCCCAACTATCGTTTAGGATTATTCTCCACCTCCTACTTCAACTGATAGTATGAGAAAGCTGGAGTTAATACTGAAACATTTACAGCTTAATAGTCAAGGCATTGCTAGTTATTCAGCAACAAAGGGAAGAAGGTGAAACAGGTGGACAAGCTTTCAGCTCAATGGGAGTGGCTCATGCTTCTCCAAGGGGGGTGGGTTGACCCTGAGCACAGGGAGGGAAGGGGCCACCCACATGGCTGCAGGTTCAACCCAAATATTTCTAAAGTGCCTCGGAAAACACTGCACGAAAATAGTAGAAAGAAGTACATGTACTTTGTATGACTTGGGAGAATGGTCCAAATAGAAGATAGAAGCCACTGGAAAAAATTTAGATGTATTTTTAGGTTTCCTTTTCTACATAACAGCTTTATTGAGCTATAATTCACATACCATACAATTTACAAATTTAAAGTGTATAATTCAATGGTTTTTGGTATATACACAGCATCGTACAACTATCACCACAATCAATTTTAGAACATTTTCATAACCCCAAAAGATACTGTTTACACTTTAGCTCTTATCCCCAATTCCTCCATCTTCCCAGCTCTATGCAAATATGGTCTATTGTCTCTGTATATTTGCCTATTCTGGGCATTTCATATAAAATAATTTATATAATGTGGTCCTCTGTCACTGGCTTATTTAATTTATCATGTTTCCAAGGTTATCCATGTCACATCATACATCAGTACTTCACTCCTTTTTATTGCTGAATAATATTCCTTTGTAGCAATATTATTTATTCATCAATTGATGGATATCTGGGTTGTTTTTCACTTTTTGGTTATAATGAATAATGCTGCTATGAATATTTGGGTACAAGTTTTTATGGAAACATATTTTCATTTTTCTTAATTGCTGGGTCTTATTGGAGAAGGAAATGGCAACCCACTCCAGTGTTCTTGCCTGGAGAATCCCAGGGACGGGGGAGCCTGGTGGGCTGCTGTCTCTAGGGTTGCACAGAGTTGGACACGACTGAAGCTACTTAGCAGCAGTAGCATCACCATTGTAGCTCTATGTTTGTTCTTTTGAGGAACTGCCAAACTTTTTCAGAGTGGCTGTGCCATTTTACATTCTCACCAGCAGTGTGTGAGTGTTCCAGTTTCTCTACATTCTTATCAACATTTGCTGTATGTTTACCCTTTTTGAGTATAGTCAGCCTAGTGGATGGTAGGTAGTATCTCACTACTTTTTAGTCTTCTTGGGCTGCCATAACAAAATACCTGTAGATTGGATGACTTATAAACAACAAGCATTTATTTCTCATGTTTCTGAAGCCTGAGAAGTTCAGGATCATGGTGCTGGCAGATTGTGTTAACTGAGAGTTTTCTGGTTCATAGACTGCTGTCTTTTGCTTTGCTTTCTCATGGTGGAAGGGGCTAAGGAGCTCTCTGGGGTCTTTCATATAAGCACTCCTATTCATGAGCACTCTACCCTTATGACCTAAGTAAGTGAAGTGAAGTCGCTCAGTTGTGTCTGACTCTGCGACCCCATGGACTGTAGCCTATCAGGCTCCTCTGTCCATGGGATTTTCCAGGCAATAATACTGGAGTGGATTGCCATTTCCTTCTCCAGTGGATCTTCCTGACCCAGGGATCGAACCCGGGTCTCCTGCATTGTAGACAGACACTTTACCATCTGAGCCACCAGGGAAGTCTTAAGTCTTACTTTATACCATCACATTGAACACTAGGATTTCAATATATGAATTTTCAGGGGACATAAACACCTAGACCATAGCACTCATTGATTTGCATTTTTCTGATAGCTAACTATAGATTTCGTTTTTGTCCAGAAAGCTAGTCAGTATTTATGCCCTTCAGGGGCAGTAATGGACTTCTGAAATTCAAATTTGAATAATTTTATCCCTATATAGTCTCTCCAACATCCACTGGGTCATGGAAAAAGCAAGAGAGGTCCAGAAAAACATCTATTTCTGCTTTATTGACTATGCCAAAACCTTTGNGACTCGATGGGCGTGGGTCTGAGTGAACTCCGGGAGTTGGTGATGGACAGGGAGGCCTGGCGTGCTGCGATTAATAGGGTTGCAAAGAGTCGGACACGAGTGAGCAACTGAACTGAACTGAACTGATATAGTCTCTCCACTGTGAGAGTTCTTTTTTCATTTCATGTAATTCCCTTTCCATAATTATGTCTTTCCCCTGAACTTCTCATGTGGCAATTAAGTTATAGTGTATTTAATGTTGCTGCATTAAATTATATTTATGTACTGTGTTGTTGTAGTATGTTGTCTTATTAATCATATCTTTTCTGATTATTTTCTCCAGGAAGACTCCTACTCTCAAGATAATATCTCTACTTTTCGTTTGAGGCCTTTTCATGACTTAATACAAAGTTGAATGTGTGATTTATACTCACTAAGTATTTGTTCACTGATTGCTCATTTTTCCTAGGCTAATTTAAATGAAGTCTTAAAGCTAAAAGAATATAAATGAACAAATGTCCACAAAACATACATTTCATCAAGTATTGGGTAATTAGGGCTTTGCCAAATTAATTTTTAAATTCATAGCTTAAGAGCTTGATGATAAAGTACAATAGCATCCCTAAGATGAAAGGATTAGGCTGATACCCTATGGAGGTGAGGGTGTTGCACAGGAGCCCTGTGCTGCTGTTTCATAGAGTTCTGTGGGAAGTTTTCTCACCCCTCTCAGTTGTACAGATAGAACCATATCCATAGATTCTACTGGGGGGCATTTGGAGGCTTAATGAGGGGTATGTGAGCAAAAGTGGTTTTAAGGGAATCAGTTTTCCATTTGTTTTGACTTCCATATGCACTCTAAAAAAATCAATTTGCTTGACAACTCATCTATTATTTTCCTTTCCCTCTTCCCTTTTCAAAGTTGCTCCTTTTCCATTTTATATCGAAGAAATGCAGATGGCTTATCCACCTTGAACTTACCATACTGCTCTGCTCAGTGCTGTAAAATCCTCTGGGGTAGAAAGTGGGGAAGGGACAAATTCCAAGTATTGGTTTTAACAAAGTCTTCTTCAGTCAAGGAGCCATAAGCACTACCCCTAATTCATATTATAAAGGTAAACATTTCCAATACATTTTTCTTTTTGTGTTTAGTAATTCCTCACCAAAATTTGTGACATATTTATATTGTCGTGTTCAGTTATTTACTACTAATATTTTTAATAGTAATTATTATTATTTTATACTACTGATGGTTATAACAATACCTCACTCCAGAAGGAAATTTATAATTCTTAGATGTTTATGATTACAGGCAATAAAAATCAGTTGCAATTTATAAATATGTTTATATAATAAAGAAATATGCTAAAGTGGTCAAAAGTATTTTTGAGCAGATAAAATATTACTTTAAAATCATATTCTGTAGATGCTGAAAGGGAAGCCTCATGAAATAATCATTTTGAGAGGAAAAAGGACCAAGATAAGTTTTTTATAATTAAAGAAAAGCTTGTCATGTATTTGCTCAATTATTAATAAAATAGATGATGGTATCAAATTGATAATACCTAATTCCATTGACTACTTTAAAACAGTAATGTCAGTATTTATAATAGTCTAGAAATTGCATTCTTTGCAGCTCTTTAAACTGTGGTAAAAAAAATTTTATGTGTCATCTGAGAAACTTACAAAGGGATGCGTGTGTGCATCTTCAGTCGCTTCAGTCGTGTCCAACTCTTTGCGACCCCATGGCCTGTAGTCTGCCAAGCTCCTCTGTCCAGGGGATTCTCCATGCAAGAATACTGGAGTGGGTTTCTGTGTCCTCCTTCAGGGGATCTTCACAACCCAGGAACTGAACCCATAACTCCTGTGTCTCCTGCATTGCAGACAGGGTCTTTACCCACTGAGCCACCTGGGAAAACCAAAGGAATGTATATATTTTTCCAAAATTTTTCATGGGGTATTGAGAAGAAAAAAAAAGAACAAAGTGAAGAATATTGCTGTGGTCTAAGGTAGGGTAATTTCCTACTGCGCAGACTTTGTTTTCATAACTTATATTACTTTTGGCCTTGATTTTATCTGAAAAATCTGGAGTTGCGGGAGGGGGAGGGAATAAACAGAGTGGCAACTGTCCAGTCTGAGCACATTCTGCTTCTGGAAGTCATCCCAGAAGATGCTCCTCAATGATACTGGTGTGATGTGAACCAAGCCTGCTTTTAAGACCTTCTGAGAAGGCCCTTGATCTTTTCCTCTCAAAATGATTTTCATAATTTCTTAGGGTCTTTTTGTCAAAATACTGGAAACATTTAAAAATATTATCAAGTTAAAAGGAAATTCTCCTTATGTCTAAATGATAGCAGGCAAAATTTCAGAAAAGTGGTTACATTTAAATGTAAAAGAGTTGCAGGCTGGTGAGTATCTTGCAATGTTTGATTTGGCAGCTGAGGAGCAAAGCTTTAACTGAGGGTAGAATTTTCATCTTTTCAGACCAAATATGGTCAGTTTTAAACTCCTGACAACGTCCATCCATATATAGGTCTCTGTTAGTAGTTTGACTTGGATTTGTCACTCATACAATTCAGTCCTTCATGTGGCAAAATGGAGTTTTCCTACCTTTGACCCTTTTTGTGATTTGGCACTTACCTTACTCACTCTGGGGTCCAGGTTCATGAAAAATTAAGCTAATAGGAGGGGATCTGTGTTGAGATGGAGAAGGGAGACAGGGAATCTGTGTGTAGTTAGAATTCTGGAAGGAAATGGGTAGAGTGGGTAGAGTTATTAAGGAGAGCATGACAGATTACTTCCAAGGGTGCAAGATGAGTAAAGATCTGCCAACAACAGTGCAGACCATTGCCAAACACAGGCCTGAAGGGCAGGGAGAAGGACCGATGGCCAGAAGCCAGAAGACACCTGACAGTATGACCTTTGGAAGACAAATACAGTTTTTGGTGCATTTTGAGTGAATAAAAGCCAGGTTAATTCTCCCATCTTTTGATCTACTCTAGGTGCCGCCAACTGGCTAAACCCAGCTAGCAGGCAGAAGGTGGGACACATTAGGTGCAGTCCAGAAAGCTGATCTCCGGGGCACAGAGCAGGTTGGGGAAGGACGGAGAGTGTATTTGAAGAGCATTTGTTGACGATCCAATGAGGTGAGAAGAACAATAAGTAGAGGTGTAAGAGGTTGTTAGTGTAAGAGAAACCTGTGTTTCATAGCTAAACTGTTGCTAGATTTCTGGAGGTACTGAGGGATATTATGAAGTTAATGTTTATTTTCCCCCCAAAATTCATATGTTGAAGCAATGACCTCCAGTGTGATGATATTAGGAGATAAGGCCTTTGGGAGGTAATTGAATTTAGATGAGGTCATGAGGGTGGAAGCCCGCATGATGGGATTAGTGATCCTTGAAGAAGAGGAACAGACATCAGAGTTTACTCTCTCATTTCTGTGAGGGTACAGTGAGAAGGCAGCCATCTGCAAGCCAGGAAGAGGGCCCTCACCAAAAGCCTGACAATACTAGAATCTTATTCTTTGACTTCCCAGCTTCCAGAATTATGAGAAAATAAATATTTGTTGTTTAAGTCACCCAGTCTATGATAGCCTAGAAGACGAGGGGTTTAGAGGTTTTAAAGCTAGTGTCCTCTACATAGCATATATACGTTTCTTGTCTGAAAGCCAGGACCTCGAGGAAGTACAGGGACAACAAAAACTTTTAAGGTAGATATGGCATGAGCTAATAAGGGGACTGAAAGAAAAGCAAGTGAACTGTTTTATTTCATTCAATGGGGACTCTACTTTCTCATTCAATAGTATTAATAATATTTTCTTTTTTTGTAATGGTTTCTTCCCCTCCATCTTTCCAGACAGTGGAAGGATAGCTAAGAATATATGTATATACACGTGTGCATGTGGGTGTATATATATGTGTGTGTTTCTAGATGTTTATTATTAATTAATCTTACTGAATTTTAACTTAAAGGGAGATTTTATTTCAAAATATTTAGAAACATTTTCTATATCTATTGTATGTCAAACTTTTATGCCATAGGGTCAAAGCTATGCAGTTCAAAATTATACTTCACTTGTTTGGTTTAGAACTTGTGTAATTCATTTAAACTTTTAACACTATTTGTTCTATCATATATATATATTTACAATAGATAAATTTTAAGATAAATAAGAAAATATGATTTTGACATATCATTGAAGAAGGGTGAATGATAATATGATGAATGTATTTGTTCTTGAGTAAATATTTGTTCCTTTCTAACTTTTTCTTTACAAAAGATTCTTTAAGAGAAATTAAAGAGATGGAGTATTAAGAAGACTCTTTTTACCATGAACATTGGTATATTCTTTCCCCATAGAAGGAAAGAGAAACAAAAATTGTATTTGTATGAGGATGTATATTCCAGCCCTCTTGTGCAGTTGGAAGATGTGAATAATGGTGCCATTGAGGCAGGATATGGTTGAGAAGCAGGAGCATCAACTGTTAGGACAGTTGGTGGATGAGTTATTCTGTTAAAAGTGGAGTATCTATTACAAATTTTGTTTATGAAAATAAATTGTGCATATTGAGTGAAATACCATTCTGATCTTGTTTCAAACTAATAAAAATAACAGACATAACCTGGAAGTAGTGGGGACCTTAACTGTATATCTTGGAATCATAAAAGCAAAGAAATTGTTTACTTGGAATGTAGATTGCAAGAAGGAGAATCTGAGTATGATCAACTGACTAGAAACAGCTAGACATAATGAAATATCAGCATCGGAGTGGAAAGAATAGAAACCTAAATAAATCAATATTAATTGCACATTGAATTATGATACTGTCTGCATTGAATGGAATAAAGAGGACAGAATTAAAGAAAAATGAAACAAAGGTTAGAAAGGCTAGAGACTATAACAAATGAAACTTGAGAAAATGGGTAGGATCAAAATTAAAATGTAGGAAAGGGTAAGGGTGGTTTAAAGCTGAATTCAGTACAAGATGATCAACAAAAGTAAAATCATCTGCCTTTTAGATTGTGGGAATATAGGCAAGCTAATAAATGCTAGGAAGAAGGCTGAACAACTTCTACTTCTGTCTTATCTGTCAGGGAAAAAAAATAGGTGAGAAGCTGTTGAAGTCTCAGTATAGAAAGAGAAACTATGGTGGTAAAGGCAGGGATTTATGAAATTATTCTTTTTTGATTGATGACAATGTCAAGTGGTAAAACGCACAGATCTCAAGTGCGGGCTTTGATGGATTCTGATAAATGTGTACACCTAGGTAAACATCACTCCAATCAAAATTAAGATTATTGCTGTTATTCCAGAGTGTTCCCATGTGCCTCTTTCCAGTCAATTTCCATCCACTCTCTCCTGCTGAGGAAATGACAGTTCTGATTTCTATCACCATAGATTAGTTGGCCAACTCCTAAAACTTATATAAATGGAATCCTATTAGCATGTACTCCTTTGTAATGTTTCTTTTGCTTAAAGTAATATTTGGAGAGTTACCCTTGTTGTTATAAGGAGAGTTGTGTTTGAGGCCCAGCTCAAGTAATCCGATTATGTGAGCACCACACAGAATTCAAGATCCATGAGGGCAAGAATTATTATCTCTTTTGTCCTATCCCAGCACCTACGATAGAATCCAATACATAGTAAGTGCTCAATTTCTCAACTGCAAGATAAAAATAAAATTTATTAATTTCTAATCTCCCATATCCATACATAAAGGGAACTGTGAGGCATAAGTGAGGAAAAGTATCTTAAATTGCTTTTCAAACTCTAGGGTACTAAAGGCTTTTATTACAAGTAGGCCAGGAGTTCCTTGAAGACAGCAACCATACCTTACTGAACTTCAAATTTTTCACGTCTAGCACAGTGTTAGATATACAATGTGTGGTCAATTTGTGTTCAATTACATTCGTCAATTTATGTTCCTTGAGTAAATTTCAGTTCTTTTCCTGAGAACCTCATTAATCTGTGCAGATTTGAGGGCAACCAAATAGTACTGATGTTCACTGAGTATCTACTGAGAGTGAGAATGAGAGTGAAGTCACTCAATCATGTCTGACTCTTTGTGACCCCATGAACTGTAGTGTACCATGCTCCTCCATCCAAGGGAGTTTCCAGGCAAGAGTACTGGAGTTGGTTGCCATTTCCTTTTCCAGAGGATCTTTCTGACCCAGGGATCGAACCCGGGTCTTCCACATTGTAGGCAGATGCTTTACAGGTAGATACTTATTTTAGTAAAGGTACCTCATGTGAGCAAATTCATAGTGTCATAATGACTTGGCAAAAAGAAACTCTGAGAGTTCATNATGAGTTCTAAGCCAGCTTTTTTACTCTCCTCTTTCACTCTCATCAAGAGGTTCTTTAGTTCTTCTTCACTTTCTGCCGTAAGAGTGGTGTCATCTGCATATCTGAGGTTATTGATATTTCTCCCAGCAATCCTGATTCCAGTTTGTGAGTTATCCAGCCCATCATTTCACATGACTTACTCTGTATAGAAGTTAAATAAGTAGGGTGGCAATATACAGTCTTGTCATACTTCTTTCCCAGTTTTGAACAAGTTAGTTGTTCCATTCCTGGTTCTGTTTCTTCTTAACCTGCATTCAAGTTTCTAATGAGACAGGTAAGGTGGTCTGGTATTTTCATCTCTTTAAGAATTTTCCATAGTTTGTTGTGATCCACACAGTCAAAGGCTTTAGCATAATAAATGAAGCAAATGTTTTTCAGGAATTCCCTTTCTTTTTTATGATCCAACTGATGTTGGCAATTTGACCTCGGTTCCTCTGCATTTTCTAAGTCCAGCTTGTACATCTGGAAGTTCTCAATTCATGTACTGCAAAAGCCTAGCTTGAAGTATTTTGAGTATTACCTTGCTAGCATGTGAAATGAGTCCAATTGTATGGCAGTTGAACATTCTTTGACATTGTTTTTCTTTGGGACTGGAATGAAAACTGACCTTTTCCAGTCCTGTGGCCACTGCTGAGTTTTCCAAATTTGCTGGCATATTGAATGCAGCACTTTAATAGTATCATCTCTTAGGATCTGAAGTAGTTCAGCTGGATATCCATCACCTCCCCTAGCTTTGTTTGTAGTGATGCTTCCTAAGGCCCAGCTGACTTCACACTCTTTAAGATGTCTGGCTCTAGGTGAGTGATCATATCATCATTGGTTATCTGGGTTATTAAGATATTTTTTACATAGTTCTTTTGTGTATTCTTGAAAGCTCTTCTTAATCTCTTCTGCTTTTGGAGTACCCAGGTGTCTCAGTGTTAAAGAATCCACCTGCCAAGCAGGAGATTTAGGTTTAATTCCTGGGTCAGGAAGATCCCCTGGAGAAGGAAATGGTAACCCATTCCAGTATTCTTGCCTGGGAAATCACATGGACAGGGGAGCATGGGTCACAGAGTCTAATACAACCTAGTGACTAAACAACAACAAACTGGCTCAGAGCTATGGACATCTTCATGAACACACATAAATAATTATGTATATAAATTTGCATCAGAGAATGCTTTATATTCCTTAAAATGCTTAAACATTAAAATTAATTTCACTTAAAAGTCTAAACCTTTAATTTTCAGAGAACTGAGTAGGAAATTAAAAAGTTATTATCTACTTGGAAACATTCAATTCTGTCACTCAATTTTCTAGTTACATCTTTCACTGCCTTATGCCTCTGATAATATCAGGCAATCTAAATTAACAGAATCTTAGGTACATCAAAAGAGCAATATCAAACCTTAGAATGCAAACATATCTCTTAAGCTTCTAAATTTGAAAATAGCCTTTAAACTTGAAAATGATTTCCAGTGTCTTTGAACTGAAGGACAAATTTAAAACTATTTCACTGTTAGAAGAAGGAAGGAAGACAGACACACTGAAAGAAATATAAAAAGAAAGAAGAATAAAGGCAAAAAGAGGGTAAGTCAGCAGAAAAAAAGGAGACAAAAGCAAAAAAATATGCTGCAAGTAACCAAGCACCCTGGATATCTGAGACCAGGCTTCCCTACAATTGCTATCACTGGTCATCAAGAGTTAGGGGCAAAGAACGTTCAAGAACATTATCAGCATCTACATCTAAAAAGGAATGAATAAGGAAAGTGTCTTATACTTTTTGACCATTTAAAAAATTTATTAATAGAATCTTTACAGAAAAGTGTGGTGTATTTAAAACAAGTAGATATAAGTATATGTCAATAGATACAAACCCCATAGTAATCAGAAATCAAAAAACTAGAATAGATACACAAACACTAGAAGAGAGCACAAGCATACTGCTAAGAAAATCATCAAATCACAAGGGGAAAAAAAACAAAAAGAAGAAATGGAAAGAAAAGAACTATAATAACCGGAAAACAAGAAATATAATGACACTAGATACATACTTTTCATTAGCTACTTTAAATGTCAATGTAATACGTGTTGACAAGGATGTAGAGAAAACAGAACCTTACTACACTGTTGTTGAAAATGTACATTGCACAAAAAAAAAGGAAAAAAAAAAGAAAATGTACATTGAAGCAGCCACTATGAAAAACAGTATGGAGGTACCTCAAAAACTAAAAACAGAACTATCATATGATACAGCAATTCCACCAGAGTATATATCTGAAAAAAATGAAAACTATAATTTGAAAAGATATATGCATTACAATGTTCAGAGCAGCACTATTTAAAAAGCCAAGTCATGGAAACAATCCTAGTGTCCATTAACAGATGAATGGATTAAGACATGGTGTATATATTTATATACACATAGACACAATGACTTGGGCAAACTCCAGGAGATGATGAGGAACAGGGGCGCCTGGCATGCTGCAATCCATGGGGTCGCAAAGAGTCGGACACAACTGGGCGACTGAACAACAACAACATATATGATGAAGTATTACTCAGCCATAAAAAAGAGTGAAGTTCTGTCATTTGCAGCAACATGGATGGACCTAAAGAATACTATGCTTAATGAACTAAGGCAGACAGAGAAAGACAAATACTGTATGATTATCATTTATATGAGGAATCTAAAATTAGTAGAAATGAATGTATATGCAAGACAGAAACAGACTCAGATACAAAAAATAAACTACTGGTTACGAAAGGGGAGAAGGAAGGAGGGAGGGGTAAATTAGGGTTATGAGGTTAAGAGATAAACAAACTACTATGTATAAAACAGAAAAACAAAAAGATAAATTGTATAGCACAAGGAGTTATAGCCATTATCTAGTAATAACACTTAATTAAGTATAATCTGTAAAAATACTGAATCCCAATGCAATATACTTGAATCTAGTATAATATTGTAAATCACCTATACGTCAATAAAAAAAAGTCTGATGTATTATTTTTGTTTCCATTTCTTTGTTGGCTTTGGTGTATTACTTACATTGAAGCTCTCAATACTATATCATGCAACAGTTCCTGTAGCAGATCAAGAGACAATCAGAAAAAATCTGTATTCAGATAAGCTACCTAATATGAAAAATTTATAATTACCTGAATGATTATAGCAACCTAACTCAAAATCTTCAGGTGATTAAATAGACTAATAAATGCAGTACAATAAATTAATCCAGCTGAAAAATTAAAAAAACAGAAACAAAGTACATGTGAACTAAATTTAGAAAATTAAAAAACGGGCAAAGTGAAAGTGAAGTCACTCAGTCATGTCCGACTCTTTGTGACCCATGGACTGTAGTCGGCCAGGCTCCTCCATCCATGGGGTTTTCTAGGCAAGAATACTGGACTGGGTTGCCATTTTTCTCTCCAGGGAATCTTCCTGACTCAGGGATCAAACCCCAGTCTTCTGCATTACAGTCAGACTCTTTACTGTCTGAGCCAATGGGGAAGAAAGGAATAAAATGATCTCAGCCATTCTGGATGTAAAATAAAGATTGATGTGGGCTATATACAGCACATATGCCTAATGTACAAAAAGTACATCTTGAGCTATCTAGACAAATTTGCTTATTTCTGAGAACCCCAAAATCATCACTGTTCTGAAAATAGCCCCGAGGTAAAAATCACATCCCATTTATTGGCATGCAAATGTGCACATCAGGCTTGAAGAGGGTAATATTTCTTGGTCAAATGAAATCTCTTCAAAATAGAATGAAAGAAGTTAGAAGTGCCTTCTAAATAGAAGTACATGCAGAAGGGAAACATGATACAGTTGCTTATAAGAAACAAAATAGACATTTGAGAACCAATGTTAGATTTTTTATATCTGGAGAGTTTCTGAAACAAGATAAACTAGATAAATACAGTACAGTTGTGTCTATGAGAGATGTCACAATCACTCATCATACTTTCCTAGTGACAAAATGTGATTAGATTTTTTAAATAACAATGAAGTAAAGCTTATTTTAATAAAGATAGGGATGAGAAGGATCAAAGAGCATGTTTCAGACTTACACGTAAGTCTGAGAAATGACCATGGAACTACATAGCCAATATTCTCCTAAATCTATCTGTACTTCTCAAGGTGGCAGATGAACCAATGTCATCTCATGTTAAATGCAGACTCTCTCAAAGCTGTGGTTGAGTTTACCTTCCCAGGAAAGGAACTCTTTCAGAAGATAAAAACAAAAACAATATTGTAGAGGGTTTATATTTATAAACTGCATTCATATATAATATTATTTGATCCTTTAAATAATTAAACATACGATGATACTGAGATTTGGAGAGATTAAGAAATATACCAGAGGCCACTAGACAATATATTATTAAGCCAAGATATAAATGAGGTTTTGAATAGCTGGTTCTACAAAAGGGCTTTTATATGTCTTTTTACTCTGAGGACCCAGAAACTGACTGTGGTGGTCTTATGGCCAGTCTGAGACAGGTTTTTGTCTGCCTCACATTAACAAAGGAGTGTCTTTCTTCTTTTAAAAAATTGGGTCTCAAAAGACCAAATTTAGAGTGAGACATACTTTGTGGTCTTCCACTACTTTCTTCCACAGCAAAAACATTTTCTGAAAATATTTTCCGGCTATAGGAATACTAGATACAGATGATTTTGATTCACCTATATAATATGTCCCTCTCTATCATTCTTTATCCTTTTCAAACTGAAACTGAAAAAAAAATAATCTTGTATTTCCTATTATTTGTGTAAGTAACATTTAAGTTACAGGTATGAATAAATAAGAAATGGTCAAGATACAATCTCAAATAGGTTTTTAGAAAAATATTCAATCCAAAATATCATACCTATTAAAAGTATTCTGCTTAAAGGACAAAATTCAAGGAAATGGAATGCTTTTTCTTAGGCTATGTGACTTTGCTGTGAGAATGCAAACCCCTGAGGATCTTGGTTTACCACAATAAATTTCAATACACCTTTACAGAACTGACTTTTAAGATAAGTAGTCACCCAGTTGTGTACGTTTAATGTTTATAGGAATGTACCAGGTAATAGTTCTCAGAAAACCTCTAAGAGAAAATAATTAAAAGATCAATGTTCCCTTCTCCCTAAAATTCTTCTATAATAGGCAATTGTGTTCTATCCAAAAGTCTGAATTTATGAAACCCATAAAATGTTTGAGTTAGCAAAAAAGGCAGAAGTTCTTGAGGATCAGGAAGGATAAGACACAGAAATTAGACAGGCCACCCCACTCCACAGGGTCAGGGGGTGCAGAGGAAAGAGGTAGGGTGCAGATGAAAGGGATTAAAAGCTGTTGGATCCAAATGGTGTCTTTTTATTTAAAGTCTCTCTTGAGGTTTTCTCTTTGGGAAATTCACTGCAGGTAAAGTCTCTCATCTCATGCAGCAGGTGCAGTTAAAAAAAAAAAAAAAAAAAAAGCTTGTACTCTCCACTTTCTTGAAAAGAATATCACCTTCCTATCCCTTGGCCTTTGGAAATCAAGCAGAAACCAGGGATAAATCTCAGGAGAAAGTCTCAGGAGGTATAAGTATCCAATTCAAGCCTGATGTTCTAGGCCTTAAGGAGACATATTTTCCCATTCTTTGGAAATTGTTTTCCATAGGTTTACCTAAAACTGCCTCTTCTCATCATAAAATAGTAACATCTCAAGGTCTGAGATGAAGATGAAGGCCTTAAACAAATACCAAAAAAGGAGTTCAGCCAGTTTTCTATGTAGGCCTTAGGCCTAGTTATAAGCAAGACAGATGACCTCCAAACTCTACAAAGTACTACCCACTTCAATAGGAGATACACCTGAAGCTGGGGGGCCCAAAGCCCACCTAGGAACAAAGCGTCTAATTGCCTATTCTTATCCTTCTCTCCTATCAAAGGAACTTCAAAGATATGAAAGCTACCACAATAGGTAGCTAATCAATAGGACAGACATTTAAGATGCCAGCTACTTTTCAACATCAGGTATATTTCTGTTTGAAAGTGATTAATACTCAGCTTGCCACACTGTATTCACCAAACCCATAGATAAGCACTGTTGATGGCGATTAATATGGACAGGATACCACTTTAGCTAAAACAGACCAAAACCAAGCCAAGATTACAGTACTATATCCACACGAAATCTCTCAAGGCCTCCAAGAGAGTGGCTCCTTCTGAGATTACAAGGTACTAGAGAGAATGCCCCTTCAAAATCAGTATTTGCAACTGGGATTTCTCACAAAGAAAGTTACTTTTAGGGGGTTTGTTGTTGCTGTTGTTTTAGGCCTCATGGATGTAGGTTCCTAACAGTCCACATGCTATTATAATTGAATTGTGTTGCTTTTGTGCTTAAAATCTTTCCATTGCTTTCCACTACCTAAATCCATTGAACTCATGTAAAGTTCTTAACAATCAGTTTCTATCCACACTCCATCAGACAGACAGATACTCTGTGCTCAAGCTACGCAAAAGGAACACTATGACAAATTTAGACAGTGTATTAAAAAGCAGAGACATCACTTTGTCAATGAAGACCTGCAGAGTCAAAGCTATGGTTTTCCAGTAGTCATATATGGATGTGAGAGTTGGACCATAAAGTAGGCTGAGTGCCAAAGAACTGATGCTTTTGAATTGTGCTGGAGAAGACTTGACAGTCCCTTGGACTGCAAGGAGATCAAATCCGTCAATGCTAAAGAAAATCAACCCCAAATATTCATTAGAAGGACTGGTGCTGAAGCTTCAGCTCCAATATTTTGGCCACCTGATGCAAAAAGCCAACTTACTGGACAACCCCTGATGAAAGATTGAAGGCAAGAGGAGAAATGGGCGACAGAGGATGAGATGGTTGTATATCATTACCAGCTCAATGATGATGATGAGTTTGCTCAGGAGTATGAGCAAACTCTGGGAGATAGTGAAGGACAGGGAAGCCTGGCATGCTGCAGTCCATGAGGTCACAGAGTCAGACAAGACTTGGTGACTGAACAACAACCACAAGGGGGAAAAAAGATATGCTTTCTCTTTCAAATGCAATACCTTTGGAAACAGTGCTCCATCTACTAGAAATTCCACCTACTCTGTTTACTGTCATTGGATCTTCAAGATTTTTCTCAAATTGCCTGCTCTACAAAGCCCTCTTTTTTCTAGACAGCAAATTAAGAACTCCCTAAGAATCTGTGAAGAAGGCTTGTTAGGACCTAANTTGCTTTTCAAACTCTAGGGTACTAAAGGCTTTTATTACAAGTAGGCCAGGAGTTCCTTGAAGACAGCAACCATACCTTACTGAACTTCAAATTTTTCACGTCTAGCACAGTGTTAGATATACAATGTGTGGTCAATTTGTGTTCAATTACATTCGTCAATTTATGTTCCTTGAGTAAATTTCAGTTCTTTTCCTGAGAACCTCATTAATCTGTGCAGATTTGAGGGCAACCAAATAGTACTGATGTTCACTGAGTATCTACTGAGAGTGAGAATGAGAGTGAAGTCACTCAATCATGTCTGACTCTTTGTGACCCCATGAACTGTAGTGTACCATGCTCCTCCATCCAAGGGAGTTTCCAGGCAAGAGTACTGGAGTTGGTTGCCATTTCCTTTTCCAGAGGATCTTTCTGACCCAGGGATCGAACCCGGGTCTTCCACATTGTAGGCAGATGCTTTACAGGTAGATACTTATTTTAGTAAAGGTACCTCATGTGAGCAAATTCATAGTGTCATAATGACTTGGCAAAAAGAAACTCTGAGAGTTCATACTGTTAGGACCTAACATACGCCATGACAGGCTTTAAGGCCTGAGTTCCATTTATCAAGAAGCTGAGACATCGCCTAGGAGGAGCTGAGATCATCTTCCGTGAGTGTCAGGACTTGACCAGTTAGCATGTTTCCCATAGCCTGGTTTGAGCCTGTCAGGACGTAATGGACATCCCCCAAGAAAGCCCACGTGCACGAAAATTTAGCCAATTAGTAGATGCCCAGAAACCCTTGCAACCAATCTGCCTTTGTCAACTCCCTGTCTTTGTTCTAAATCTATAAATACTGCTGTAATTCAGGGCTCAGGGCTCTTGCTCAACTCCACTATGCTGGATGCAGTTTGGGCCCTAGCTCGAGCTAGCAATAAACCCCTTTTTGCTTTTACATTGCTGTGGAGATTTTGTTCTCTCAGTTTTGGGGACTCGGACCTCGGGCATAACACATACTAGGTTAATGTTGGACCCACTGAGTGTGGCTGAGAGAGATGGGCTGGCTGTGGAGCTGTAGTGCACTAGAATGAGTCCTCTAGAAATGGATGTCAAAATGGCATTATATATTAAATGTTCAAGAGATTTATTGGGGGGAACACTTGTAAAAGAAAAACGAAAGGAAGCCTAGAGGTGGTGGAGAGGATTGTCAGATCACAGTGCAATGTGAAAAAAGAGGAAAGGAAGAGAGTTACTGAGGAAGAGCCTCAGACTGCAGCAGTTATAAGAAAGCTTGGGTTGGCCTCAGTATCCCCACACTCAGTCATTGCTTGGGGCAAGCAGTGGGAACTGGAGTCTCAGCAGGAGCCAGGTGGTAGATTCAGAAAGCATCACTTAGGGCCATCTGTCAATTATGCTTGCCTTAGCAAGAGATTTGAGTGGCGCATTTTTCAGGGCCACAGAAGGCTTTTGGTGTGGTTGAGATTAGAAGCAATATTCCAAATTACATTGACAGTGGGCTGAGGAAAACCCATTTTAATCTAGCCAGCTGACCCTGAGAAGTGGGCAGAGAAATAGTGAATCAGTAAGGAAGACTGGTAATCTGGAAGCATGGATAAAGGAAGAAGCAGTCTTTTAGGGGCTGACATAAGTGAAGTACGGAGGGACTAGAAGAGACTTACATGTTTCATTCTGAGTGAAGCTAATTGAACAATGAGATGCAGAATATATTTAATGATAAAAAATTCGAACCTTCATATAATTTTCAGTGTGTCAAAATGACTGCATTAAAAAAAAATGGTTATTGGAATGTGCTATATTAGAATCTGGAAAAAGGGCATCAAAGAGATTAAAAAGTGGAAAGATCACAAATCTATCCCAATAGTATGAGAAGAGAATTAAGTGGAAGTTTGGTGGAAAAAAGTCTTAAAAAGTTAAGAGAAATGTTTTATTATTTCTATTATTTAAGTTCCTGCTAGCAGTCACTTATACTTAGTTACTTCTCACAGAAAGTTAAATATATCTTTTATATTTTGTTGACATAGAAGCTCATCATTCCCTACTTTCAAACTATTTGAAGATGCAAGTTTGGTCACATCCCTTTGACTGTGACATTTAGGTACTCCAGGTTGTGATAAATGATTTTATAAGACAAATTATCTAATCATACCAGAACAGGGTATCCTCTGGTTGTACTCTTTCCCTCGAAGTACTTAGAATAATTGTGTGATGACCTTTCTTGTCATAACCGGATTTATTAATTAAATTATTTCATTTTCAAGTGTCAATATACTGAGCTTACTCACATTTAGGAGAAAATATGTTATAAATTTCCATTTTCTTGCCTTATTTAACTCTGTAGGTGAATAAATGACTGTAGTATTTTGGGAGTTCAGTTCAGTTCAGTCAGTCAGTCATGCCAGACTCTTTGTGACCCCATGGACTGCAGCATGCCAGGCTTCCCTGCCCATCACCAATTTCTGGAGTTTACTCAAACTCAGGTCCATTGTGTCAGTGATGCCATCCAACCATGTCATCCTCTGTCGTCCCCTTTTCCTCTTGCCTTCAACCTTTCCCAGCATCAGTGTCTTTTCCAATAAGTCAGTTTTTACCATCAGGTGGCCAAAATATTGGAGTTTCAGCTTCAGCATCAGTCCTTCCAATGAACACCCAGGACTGATCTTTAGAATGGACTGGTTGGATCTCCTTGCAGTCCAAAGGACTCTCAAGAATCTTCTCCAATATTCAAAAGCATCAATTCCTTGGTGCTCAGCTTTCTTTACAGTCCAACTCTCACATCCATACATGACCACTGGAAAAACCACACCTCTGACTATGTGGACCTTTGTTGGCAAAGTAATATCTCTGCTTTTTAATATGCTGTCTAGGTTTGTCATAGCTTTTCTTCCAAGGAGCAAGTGTCTTTTAATTTCATGGCTGCAGTCACCATCTGCAGTGATTTTGGAGCCCCCCAAAATAAAGTCTGTCACTGTTTCCATCGTTTCCCCATCTATTTGCCATGAAGTGATGGGACCAGATGCCATGATCTNTCTAGGTCTGTCATAGCTTTTCTTCCAAGGAGCAAGTGTCTTTTAATTTCATGGCTGCAGTCACCATCTGCAGTGATTTTGGAGCCCCCCAAAATAAAGTCTGTCACTGTTTCCATCGTTTCCCCATCTATTTGCCATGAAGTGATGGGACCAGATGCCATGATCTTTGTTTTTTGAATGTTGAGTTTTAAGCCAGCTTTTTCACTCTCCTCTTTCACTTTCATCAACAGGCTCTAGTTCTTCTTTGCTTTCTGCTGTAAGAGTCATGTCATCTGTATCTGAGGTTATTGATATTTCTCCCAGCAATCTTGATTCCAGCTTGTGCTTCCTCCAGCCTGGCGTTTCGCATGATGCACTCTGCATATAAGTTAAATAAACAGGGTGACAATATGCAGCCTTGACATACTTCTTTCCTGATTTGGATCCAGTCTGTTGTTCCATGTCCAATTCTAACTGTTGCTTCTTGACCTGCATACAGATTTCTCAGGGGGCAGGTAAGGTGGTTTGGTATTCCCATCTCTTTAAGAATCTTCCAGTTTGTTGTGATCCTTACAAAGGCTTAGTCAATAAAGCAGAAGTAGATTTTTTTTGGAACTCTCTTGCTTTGGGAATTATCATTTTTAAAATTGTGACTAAGATTAATAGGGGAACGGGAAGTTTTATTTAAAAGATTTTATGAGTTGTAAATTTTCTGTAAACAGTGTAAATTTTTTGTTATATGATGTTAGTCAGTCTTCTTCATGTTTTACATAGCATGGTAAATTCTGGTATTTATCTGCTTTGATTATTGGAATCAAGGAGCCTGGTAAGCTACAGTCCATGGGTTCGCAAGGAGTTGGACACTACTGAATGACTTCACTTTCTTTCTTTCTATAGTTCCTTTTGGAGAAGGAAATGGTAACCCACTCAAGTGTTCTTGCCTGGAGAATCCCACGGACAGAGGAGCCTGGTGGACTACAGTCTGTGGGGTTGCAAAGAGTTGGACATGACTAAGCAACTAACACATAATCAGAATTTATTCTGTGGTTCACCAGAAGTTATTTTCTGTTACGTATTTTCTATATTTAAAAAATATTTTAACTTGTGCATTATGTAACCCATTATAGTCATTTGTATAATACCATAAGCTAAGCTAAGTCACTTCAGTTGCGTCCGACTCTGTGCGACCCCATAGACGGCAGCCCACCAGGCTCCCCTGTCCCTGGGATTCTTCATGCAAGAACACTGGAGTGGGTTGCCATTTCCTTCTCCAAAGCATGAAAGTGAAAAGTGAAAATGAAGTCGCTCATCATGCCCGCCTCTTAGCGACCCCATGGACTGCAGCCCACCAGGCTCCTCCATCCATGGGATTTTCCTGGCAAGAATACCGGAGTGGGGTGCCATTGCCTTCTCCATATGAATACCTAAATTGCTTATTCTAAGGATCTCAAATTAGTAAGACCCTTACAATGTTAAAGGTATTTAAAAGAAAAATTGTATTATGAAATATAAAATATGTAGGCATCATTTTGATGGCCTCTGAATTTTGATGAGTATGTAATGCCCTATAAAAGGGTTTTCATTGTCTTGATTGGGATGCAGGTGTTTATGAAATATAAAACATCCATAATCCCTCTCGTGCCCTCAGTCAACACACATACATGCACGTGCACGCACGTGCACGCGCGCGCACACACACACACACACACACACACACACCAGTGTGTCTGTGATCTGTTGGCATGCATGGAGATTTTTGTTTTTCCCTAAACTCTGAGTTTATTGAGGGAGTCATAAGAAAAGGGATGAGCAGGAAGATGGAAAGGATGACATGGCATATGTTCCCAGCCTGGCTCTTCGGACTAGAATTGAGACCTTGGAATTAGAAGGGAAGAGCTGGAAGTTGGAAGAACTGATTTATTAAAAGATGTAAAATTCTGGGTATATTAGAGTTACTTTGGGACCCATGCTCTCGCAGTCTTTGTGGATTCTAGTCCTGCTCTGACATCCCAATGTTTAATGGCTTTGAAACCTTCAGGATTCGGCATGTGGCACAGATTTTGGATTGCTGGGTGTTATCTGTGGAAGCATTCAGTGCAGCTCAATGAAATGTTGGAAGAGAGGATGCTAGGTGTCACTAGGTGACTAGAGCTTAATGAACATCTATGGTCAGGTGGAAGTATTGGTGGGACCCACTGGGGAGTGGTAGAAATAATCAGAGAACACTTTCAATAAGTTAGCATTCTTAATGGAGCTATCACAATTTGAGGATGTATAAGTGTATAAATAAACCCTGCTGAAGTAAAGTGGTGATTTGTTTGTACAATAGTAAGTTTATATGGGTGTGTGAAGTGAAATTCACTCAGTCGTGTCCGACTCTTTGCGACCCCATGCACTCTACAGTAGCCTCTCCCTTCTCCAGGGGATTTTCCCAATTCAGGGATTGAACCCAGGTCTCCCACATTGCAGGCAGACTCTTTACCAGCTGAGCCACAAGGGAAGCCCATATAGGTGTATATAGAACCTTAATTTCTTTGGAATAATACCTTTATTATACAATGACTTTCAAATCAATTAATTTCAAATGGTTATATTTTTGTCTAGGATGAATGGGATTTTCAAGCTTAATGTTTCGGGCAGAGGTGACTGTCCACAACCAGTTATAACATGACAGTAAATGTTTTTCTTGAAACATTCAAATAATAATTACAGCACATTGCTTCAGGTAGCAATTTCTAAAAGAAGTTTCCATAGAAACTCCACCTAGTCTGAGTCTATACCCATTGAGTCCCACCCAGGAATAAATCCTGTACCAGGACTATGTTAAAAACAAAGTGTCAAAGACCAGCTCTAACAATTCAGAAACTGAACAAATTAATGAAGCAACTGTTTCTAGTGTTTGGAGGATAAGCACTATAGAATTGTGATCCTTTTAAGAAAGAAAGCAACTGTGAACCATATAGTCTTGATTCTCTGCTTGGAGTCAAAACCAAGGGAAGGAACACAAGGATGGAGACTCAAGCAGATCCTGGAAGCCTTGCTGACTTGAGAAGATGGAGCTCAGAGCCTGGAGAGGCAGAGGAAGCTGGAAGTTACAAGGCAGAGTTTGGAAAGTGGGCACTTTATAAGACAAAATCTGTAAATCTGCATGAGCTCACCTCTAGTCTTAACTGAGTACTAGGCTACCCACATAAAGAATAAAGCTCCAGGAAGATGGAGAAATAATTACTATGGGTCTGTAAGTAGAAACATTCAGAGCTCATGAAAGGCAGGAAGACATCTGAGCTCTGGCCATCAAGAATGGAGAGTTCTCAGTGATCATCTGGGAAATTTGATGGAGACCCCAGGAGTCTGGCCTTAGAAGTAAAACTGAACAATGTTGGAATCGATGCTCTTGTAGACTCACCCTAGCAAAATGTATAAAATAAATGTATAAATATATAGACCTCAAAGGTAATGGAACTGATCTGCAAGTTATTTAACTGTGTACAGGAAGAAAGCAATCTGAATACTTAATAACATAGCATTCACAATATCCATCACCCAAGGAGAAATTAATAAACAAGCCAAGAAGGAAAAGGGGACTTTTAGCCTGGAAACAAATTAATCAATTGAAAATGTATGAAATTAAATATTATTAGAATTATCAAATATGTTAAAAACATAGTCATAGAAAGGAGAGAAATGTAAACTATTAAAAAAGAGGTAAATGGAATTTATAGGAATAAAAAATGCAATATATGAAAATAAATGATGACTTCAAATTTGATGAATATTATAAATCCACTGACTGGTTCTAAAAGCACAATGAACCCAAAACAGGATGAATGCACACATGCTACAGGGATACATCAAGCCACACCATAATCCAGTTTCTGGAAATCCTTGAAAAAGAATATTTTAAAATCAACTAGAGAAAAAAAGACATTATAAGAGAATTAAACACAGAAGTTACAGTAGATTTCTCATTTGTAATTATATAAGCTAGAGGATGGTGGAATGACATTTTTAAAGTGCTGAAAGAAAAAAAAGCCTTCAATCTAAAAGTCTGTAAAAAGTGGCACTACTCTACAAATAAAGGTAAATAAAGATGTTTTTCTGAAAACAAAAACAAACAAAAAAATGTTTTCAGCAGAACTGAACCACAAGAAAAATTAGAGGAAATTTGTAGAGTGAAGAAGAAATGATACCAATGAAAATATGGAAAGGAGAACACTGATAACACTAAATATATATTTAAATATAAAGATGTTTCCCCTTAATTTTTTTGGTCTTTTAAGCATTTTTAATTGATTAAAGTAAAAGTAATACAGTGTATTTTGGAATGTATAGCATACTTAGAAGTTCAGTTCAGTTCATTTCAGTCAGTCATGTTCGACCCTTTGAGATCCCATGGACTGCAGCACGCCAGGCTTCCCTGTCCATCACCAACTCCTGGAGTTTGCTCAAACTCATGTCCATTGAGTCGGTGATGCCAACCAATCATCTCATCCTCTGTTGTCTCCTTCTCCTCCTGCCTTCAATCTTTCCCAGCATCAGTGTCTTTTCCAATGATTCAGTTCTTTGCATCAGGTGGCCAAACTCCAAACTGGAGTTTCAGCTTCAGCATCAGTACTTCCAATGACTAATTCAGGACTGATTTCCTTTAGGATTGACTGGTTTGATCTCCTTGCAGTCCAAGGGACTCTCCAACACCACACACAGTTCAAAAGCATCAATTCTTTGGCGCTAAGCTTTCTTTATGATCCAGCCCTCACAATACATGACTGCTGAAAAAACCATAGCTTTGACCATACAGACCTTTATCAGCAAAGTAATGTTTCTGCTTTTTAATATGCTGTCTAGGTTTGTCATAGCTTTTCTTCCAAGGAGCAAGTGTCTTTTAATTTCATGGCTGCAGTCACCATCTGCAGTGATTTTGGAGCCCCCAGAAATAAAGTCTGTCACTGTTTCCATTGTTTCCCGATCTATTTGCCATGAAGTGATGGGATGCCATGATCTTTATTTTTTGAATGTTGAGTTTTAAGCCAGTTTTTTCACTCTTCTCTTTCACTTTCCCTGGTGGCTCAGACAGTAAAGCGTCTGCCTACAATGCAGGAGACCAGGGTTCGACCCCTGGATCAGGAAGATCTCCTGGAGAAGGAAATGGCAACTCATTCTAGTATTCTTGCCTGGAAAATCCCATGGACAGAGGAGCCTCTTAGGCTGCAGTCCATGGGGTCGCAAAGAGTCAGACACGACTGAGCGACTTCACTTCACTTTCATCAACAGGCTCTTTAGTTTTTCTTTGCTTTCTGCCATAAGGGTGATGTAATCCGCATCTCTAAGGTCATTGGTATTTCTCTGGACAATCTTAATTCCAGCTTGTGATTCATCCATCCTGGCATGTCACATGATGTAGTCTGCATATAAGTTAAATAAACAGGGTGACAATATACAGCCTTAATGTATTCCTTTCCCAGTTTTTACCAGTCCATGGTTCCATGTCCTGTTCTAACTCTTGCTTCTTGACCTACATACAGATTTCTCAGGAGGCAGCTAAGATGGTGTGGTATTCCCATCTTTTGAAGAATTTTCCACAGTTTGCTGTGAGCCATACAGTCAAAGGCTTTCATGTAGTTAATGAAGCAGAAGCAGATGTTTTTCTGGAATTCTCTTGCTTTTTCTATGATCCAGTGGATGTTGGCAATTTGGTGTCTGGTTTCTCTGCCTTTTCTAAATCCAGCTTGAACATCTGGAAGTTATCGATTCACATACTGTTGAAGCCTTGCTTGGAAAATTTTGAACATTACTTTGCTAGTGTGTGAGATGAATGCAATTGTGCAGTATTTTGAACATTCTTTTGATTGCCCCTTGTTTTTGGAATTTTGGGGTTGGAATGAAAACACTTTTCCCAGTTCTGTGGCCACTGCTGAGTTTTCCAAATTTGCTGGCATATTGACTGCAGCACTTAAACAGCATCATCTTTTAGGATTTGAAATCATTTTACATAGAAGTAAAGTGTGTAATAACAATAGAATAAAATAGAAGAGAGAGAAGCAAAAGAAGACATGCAAACGACCAAGAAATACATGAAAATATGCTCAAAATCATTAGTCACTAGAGAACTGTGAATTAAAGCCATTATGAAATGCTACTACACACATGCTAGATTGTCTGCATTTACAAAGACTGCCTATACCAAGTGGTGGTCCAGATGTAGAACCATTGGAATTATCATAGAATGATTTGGGCAATATAAATTAAACAAAGTTAATCACTTAAATAAAAAACAGTCTATGAATAGAAAAAAATAGATACAAAATATCTTTTCTATAAATAGAACAAAAATAAAATAAACAGTCACATTGGAAAATAGTTTGATGATTTCTTATAAAGTGTACAGTGTACACTTAGAAATCCCACTTCTAGATTTTTACCCAAGAGAAATGAAATTCACATTGACTTGCCCATGAATGTTCATAGCAACTTTATTCGTATTGGCCAGAAAATGAAAATAATCCAGATGTCCATCCAAAATTGATGGATAAACAAATAATGGTATATTATAATATAATATTATTATAATTTGTTATTTATTAATCAACAAAAGGAAAAAGAGTAATGGTTCATGCAACAACATAGATGAATCTCAAAAAGAGTCAGCAGCCATGAAATCAAAAGACGCTTACTCCTCGGAAGAGAAGTTATGACCAACCTAGATCAGTTCAGTTCAGTTCAGTTCAGTCGCTCAGTCCTGTCCGACTCTTTGTGACCCCATGAATCGCAGCATGCCAGGCCTCCCTGTCCATCACCAACTCCCAGAGTTCACTCAGACTCACATCCATCGAGTCAGTGATGCCATCCAGCCATCTCATCCTCTGTCGTCCCTTTCTCCTCCTGCCCCCAATCCCTCCCAGCATCAGAGTCTTTTCCAATGAATCAACTCTTCGCATGAGGTGGCCAAAGTACCAGAGCTTCAGCTTTAGCATCATTCCTTCCAAAGAAATCCCAGGGCTGATNGCATATAAGTTAAATAAGTGGGGTGACAATATACAGCCTTGACATACTCCTTTTCCTATTTGGAATCAGTCTGTTGTTCCATGTCCAGTTCTAACTGTTGCTTCCTGACCTGCATACAGATTTCTCAAGAAATCACAGGTCAGATGGTCTGGTATTCCCATCTCTCTCAGAATTTTCCACAGTTTATTGTAATCCACACAGTCAAAGGCCTTGGCATAGTCAATAAAGCAGAAATAGATGTTTTTCTGGAACTCTCTTGCTTTTTCCATGATCCCGTGGATGTTGGCAATTTGATCTCTGGTTCCTCTGCCTTTTCTGTAACCAGCTTGAACATCAGGAAGTTCATGGTTCACGTATTCCTGAAGCCTGGCTTGGAGAATTTTGAGCATTACTTTACTAGCATGTGAGATGAGTGCAATTGTGTAGTAGTTGGAGCATTCTTTGGCATTGCCTTTCTTTGGGATTGGAAAGAATGATGCTGAAGCTGAAACTCTAGTACTCTGGCCGCCTCATGCGAAGAATTGACTCATTGGAAAAGACTCTGATGCTGGGAGGGATTGGGAGCAGGAAGAGAAGGGGATGACAGAGGATGAGATGGCTGGATGGCATCACTGACTCACTGGACATAAGTTTAAGCAAGCTCTGGGAGATGGTGAAGGACCAAGATGCCTGGTTTGCTGAAGTCCATGGGGTTGCAAAGAGTTGGACACAACTGAGTGACTGAACAACAGCAACAAATTTAGAGTGACAGAATAAAGATCAATGGATCACGCTTGGAAATAAGGTGTGAGAGTGGAGATTCATTGACTTTGAAGTTCCGCAGGAACTTGCAGAGATGATGGACATAAACTGTATTTTGAGTGCAGTGGTTGTGTACTGTACACATTTGTTAAAATTGATTGAGGGACCTCCCTGGTAGTCCAGTGGTTTAGAATTTGCCTTTCCAATGCAGAGGATATGGGTTCAATCCTTGGTCAGGTAACTAAGATCCCATATGCTGCAGGACTAGTGGGCCCACACACTCTGGAGCATGTGGGCCTCAACTAAGACACAACAGAGCCAAAAATAAATATTTAAAAAAAACTAATTGAAATATATACATAAAATAGATATATTTTATATATGTAAATTGTACTCAATGAAGTTGATTAAAAATGTGTCATCAATAGAACAGAAAGGAATTTAGTTCTATTTGGGTGAAGAGTGGAACCATTTTGAATTGTCCTGTGGTAGACTTGGCTAAGCCTGTTTAAGCTTGTTTACTGCAAAAAAAAAAAAAAAAGGTTACAAACATATGCAACTATAGCAAGGAAGAAATTACGTCCATTCACTAAACTGTATCCTTGATCTTTTATATCTTTTTAGCACTTGTTTATGGTTGGAAGTGAAAGCACTCGAATCAATCTGTCACTATCATTCTCGTTTTAGAAACAGGTCCCATTTTTTGTAGTCTGTTCCAGCTTAAGTGTCTATTGCAGCATGTGTTTTAAAACAGTAAAATAATATGTGAACATAAGAATAGACATAGTGGAATAATTATGTGACGAAATCTTAGAACAGTAAACACCTAGAAATTACTTTTCCCAATATCTGAAGCCAAGGCAGATGAAATTACTGTCCCAAATCATAAAACTAGCCTTGATTTTAAAGCTGAAATTGCTGTTTTTAATTGATACCAAATTTTACAGAATAGCCCTTTCTCCCTGCTTCTTGTTACTCTGTCCCTGTCCATTTTGCTCTTGTATCTCCCTAGATGGAACTTCTTGCCTTTCTGTTCTCGTTTTTTCTGTTTCTATCTCTGTGCCTTTGCTGACATTACTCCCTCATCTGGAATGCTCTTTTGATTCTCAACAAATACAGATGATGAATAAAAGTGGCCATGATGTTAGAGAACCACAGTGTGTCTTTTTTTTAAGACAAATATATTAATATACTTAATACATTCAGCTCTATCATTTTAACCTCAATTTTTATGGCAGTCATTTGTGTTGTGAACTGAACTTTATTTCTCCAAAATGAGTATCACCTAACCTTCAAGGTGATTGTATTTGGAGACAGGACCTTGAACAAAGTGGTTAAGGTTAAATGAAGTATTAGGAGTGAAGCCCTAATCCAGTAGAACTAGTGTTCTCATGAGAAGACACACCAGCAGTGTACATACATGGAGAAAAGGTCCTGTGAAGGCACGATAAGAAGGTAGCTATCTACAAGCTAAGGAGAGAATCTTCAGGAGAAACCAACCCTTCCAGGACCTTGATCTTCCACTTTCAGCCTCTAAAAAAGTGAATTTCTTTTTAAGCCCCCTAGTCTGTATTATTTTGCGGTGGGAGTCCTACCAGACTAATATAATTACCCTTAAATACCTTCTTAGACTCCATCTACTCTAAGAAAATATTTCTAACCTATAGTTAGCAAATTTCTTCTATTCTTAGTGTCTGCTTTGCAGTTTATTATGTTTTGTTAGCTTCCTTTTTTTAATAGACAATTACATCAAAGCATATCTAAAATAATGCTTTTAGAAAATTTATTATTTGGTGTCTATGGGCATTGTATACTAGAATTATTTATTGATTTGACCTGAGGTCTATGAAGCCTGATTATAGGTATTGCTCTACCATTGTAAGAAAAATGTCCTTAAATTGAATAGCTATGTTTGAATTGTACTATTGGTTTGCCTTTTAAAAACTCAATCTCAATCAATATTTTAAAAAATTCTCCAGTAAAACATGAGGTCATAAATAGCAAGTTCTTATTTTTCATAGTATGAGGGAAACAAGGGCCTAATTAGTATATTTTTCTTCATTAGTCATTTGTAAACAAATAGTTTTAGAATTCCTTAGACTTATATAGGCATGTCTCATCTCCTGTGAAGGCACATATCACTTATTTTATTTCTTTTAAATTACTTATAAAAGGGAGCAAGGAAGGAAATGATAATTCTATGCAACAACAATATTTTTGTGTTTTTTTTCTGTAAGTATGAAAAAACTCCAAATCCAGAGGGAGAGGTCAGTGAAAAATCCAGCTAATGTGCAGTATTAGGTGGAGGTGCTTCCCTGGTAGCTCAGGTGGTAAAGAATCTACCTTCAGTGCAGGAGACCCTGGTTCGATTCCTGGGTTGGAGAGATCTGCTGGAGAAGGGATAGGCCACCCACTCCAGTATTCCTGGGCTTCCCTAGTGGCTCAGATGGTAAAGAATCTGCTTGCAATGCAGGAGACCTGGGTTTGATCCTTGTGTTGGGAAGATCCCCTGGAGAAGGGAACAGCTATCCACTCCAGTATTCTGACCTAGAACATTCCATGGACAGAGGAGCCTAACAGGCTATATATAGTCCATGGGTCACAGAGTCTGACACAACTGAGTGCTTTTCACTTTCAGGTAGAGGGGGAAATGTTCAAGCTCAAAACTGAGAGTGAATGGGAGTAAAATGATTCTGGGTGAGGAGGCGGAGAACAAAAATTATCAAAGAAAACAAGACCAGATGAAGATGGAATGGCTGGTAGGAGAAATGAATGGAGAGAGTTGAGGTTGAGAGAAGTACTAGCTGCTGACAGCGGAAAGCATGGGAAAAGAGACCCATGCGACAAGTAATAATTTGAGAGACTTAGTGTGACTCTCTCTGATTTGGAAATATTCACTAAAATGTACATTGCTTCTAAAATGTTTGAACACATAGTTTTGTTAAGTATTGAAGAAGAAAACATGAGGAAAACCTACGTAGATGAATAATAAAAAAAAGCATAAATCTGGAAATCTCCACAGTGTTTCTGAGTATAATGAAAATCAAGAGCTATTTAAAATACTTAAAATATCCATAGCAACGTGAGGGTGTGGTCATATATACCTTGATTTATTTATTTTATTTAGCAAAGTATTTAGATTATAATTTTGGAGCAAAACTTTAGGGTCAAATTTAAGTAAATGGGGAAAGTGTTAAACAATTTGTAATCACTCAAAATGGAAATTTCTTTTATATCATTTGAAGAACAGCGTATTTTATTGTGCCCTCTCTAGTGAGAATGATGTTTAATAAATAAGAATGAACTTACAGAGGTGTTCCTGTAAACTGTATCATACCTCAGAAGTATACCATTGTGTGAATATACCACAATTATCCAATCACGTATTGATGGAAATTTGGGTTATTTTCAGTATTTGATTGTTATGCATAAAATTTCTATCAGCTCTCATGTACAAATCCTTTTATGAGACATATGTTTTCATTTTTCTAATATAAATACATAGAAAGGAATTGTAGAAGTGGAAAGTGGATGTTTAGTTTTGTATGAAAATGCCAAACTGCTTATTTGTACCATTTATCATTTCCAAAAACAGTGCACAAAAGTTGCAGCTGCTCCACATACTCCATCACTTGGTATCATGTCTCAAATTTTAGGCATTCTAGTGAGTGAGTAGTGGTATCTCATTGTGGTTTCAATTTGTATTTTCCTAATAACTTGTTATTTTGAACATTTTTAATGTCCTTATTTAAAGTTCATAAAATATTTTGGTAAAAAGTCTGTTCACGGCTTGTTTTTGTCTTCTAATTATTAAAATTTTAAAGTTTTTAAAATAAAATCTTGGTACAAATCTCTTGTTATATGTGTATTGTGAATATTTTCTTCTAGTCTACGGCTTGAAGAAAGCCTTTTCTTAATAGCTGTCAGAGAACAGAAATTTTAAGTTTTATCCAATTTGTCAAATTTTATGGTTCATGTCTTTTGTATCCTAAGAAATCTTTGTTTATTCCAAATATATTCTGAATATATTCTCATATATTTTTTCCTAGAAGTTTTAAGCTTTAGCTTTTATGTTTAAGTCTATGATCCACTTTAAGTTAATTGTTATTTGCGGTGTGAAATAAGCACTGAGGTTCATATTTTCCCTTGCCCAAATACAATTGTTTTAGCAACATTTGTTGAAAAGAATTTCCTTTCCCATTGAATTATCTTGATGAATTTATTAAAAATTCCTCATTTATGTGTGGTCTGTCTCTGGGCACTATTCTGTTCCATTGCTCTACACTGTAGCCTCACACTTCACTGTCTCAAGTAATGTAGCTTTAAGTCTTGAGATGAGGTTATGTAC
Source organism: Neotragus moschatus (assembly GCA_006410615.1). Lineage (NCBI taxonomy): Eukaryota > Metazoa > Chordata > Mammalia > Artiodactyla > Bovidae > Neotragus > Neotragus moschatus. The sequence continues at coordinate 823,110 of SJYA01000729.1, read as the reverse complement.
ATTTTTTGTTCTGTTTGTTTTGTTTGTTCAGCTTTGTTCTTCTTTCATAGCTTGCTGAGAATTTTAAATCGTGAATGGTGTTTAATTTTTGTCAAATGCTTTTTCTTTATCTATTGAAATAATCATATAATATTTTTATTTTTTCTGTTATATGGTTACTTAATTGATCTTTGAATTTTGAGTCAATTTTGTATTTCCAGACAAAACTACTTGGTCTTAATATATGTTTTTATTTTGCTATATCTGGTTGCATATTTGCTGAAGATTTTTGTTTCTCTTGAGACTGAGATATCACAGTTTGTTTACTGTGACGTCTTCTATCTTATTTTGCTGTGCTGTGCTCAGTTGTGTCCAGCTCTTTGCGATCCTATGGATTGTAGCTCCTCTACATATCAGGCTCCTCTGTCCATGGGATTTTCCAGGCCAGAATGCTAGAGTGGGTTGCAATTTCCTTATCCAGGGGATCTTCCCAATCCAGTGATAGAACCCAAGTCTCTTGTGTTTCCTGCATTGGCAGGTTTTGCCCAAATACAATTGCTGGTCTGTCCCTGATTCTTTCCTTTTCTGTTACAATTTAATAGCTTCCGTGGATTTTATGTTTCCTGTGCCTTACACCCCAAGTGTTTCATGTTGGGATGTTGTTTCCTTACTGATTTTATCTTTCCTTATTGCCTATTGCAGAAAATTCACAGTCTCTTTCAATGTACTTGCTCAAAATTTACCATAAAAGCTAAGCTTTCACTTTCCTTATCTTACCCTGTTCCCTTTGCTCTTGATCTAGGATTCCTTTAGATACCTTCGTATCCGATATAAGCTATTTTCAAATGGATTATTACTCAAGTTTTTTATGTTGCCCTTCCCTTCCACAGACCCTATCATCTCCTCAGTATTTTCTGTTATTGGTAGCTCCATACATTTTATTACCCCAATCCAAAAAAACGTGATTCTCCTCTCTTGTTCTCTATTTCAGATTCATAGCCAAATATTGACAATCCTGTATCTTAATAACCCCTGAAATCTACTTCCTCTTCTCATCCTCTTTGTCATTGCCTCCAGATGCTCACCATTTCTCTCCTGGATTTCTGAAACCAACCTCTAATTGACTTCCTTTGCCATTGCCTTTTCTTCACACTGCTACTCGTTTGATCTTCTTGAAAAGCAAATTTACTTTTCTGTTTAAAATTCTTTAATGTCCTCTTTTTTTTCCTTTAGAATAAAACATGTACAATTCCCCAATTCTTTAGGATTGGTTCCCTGTTAAAGAAATATCCAAAATGAGCATGAACTGAAAATGAATTCCATATAATTTAGCAAAGTGAAAAACTATAATAACTTCTATGCAATTACCCTAATCAACATTTTCCCAACTGTAGCATAACTGAGAATTTCACACTTAGTTTAACACAGCTAAGATGGTAGTTTCCATTTTATTTTCAATATTGTATGGGCCAGTAATTATGTACTCAAAAAACAACTTGTCAAGATATTCACAGTTATTTGGGTCTAAATCTATTTTGCTTGTTTGATGGAAAAGTTCCATGACACTAAGGGAAAACTCATCTTAATTATATTGACCTACAAAATCAGGCTTTGTTTGATAACATGCTAATGTTTGAAATTAAACAATTGTTTTAGCTCAAATATCTTTTCACTCCTAATTCATTAACGGATTCTCCTGAAGTCAGAAATGATCCATTCTTCCTTTGTGCTCTGAAAACCCCTTTAAGATCACGCTGACTTTCTTTGCAGTTAATTTGTATGTTTATATGTGTGTGTGTGTGTGTGTGTGTGTATATATATATATATATATATATCAGTTCAGTTCAGTTCAGTCGCTCAGTCATGTCCGACTCTTTGTGACCCCATGAATCACAGCATGCTAGGCCTCCCTGTCCATCACCAACTCTCGGAGTTCACTCAAACTCACGTCCATCGAGTTGGTGATGCCATCCAGCCATCTCATCCTCTGCAGCCCCCTAATCCTCCTGCCTCCAATCCCTCCCAGCATCAGAGTCTTTTCCAATGAGTAACCTCTTCACATGAGGTGGCCAAGTACTGGAGTTTCAGCTTTAACATCATTCTTCCAAAGAACATCCAAGGCTGATCTCCTTCAGAATGGACTGGTTGGATCTCCTTGAAGTCCAAGGGACTCTCAAGAGTCTTTTCCAACACCACAGTTCAAAAGCATCAGTTCTTTGGCGCTCAGCCTTCTTTACAGTCCAACTCTCACATCCATACATGACCACAGGAAAAACCATAGCCTTGACTAGATGGACCATTGTAGGCAATGTAATGTCTCTGCTTTTGAATATGCTATCTAGGTTGGTCATAACTTTCCTTCCAAGGAGTAAGTGTCTTTTAATTTCATGGCTGCAGTCACCATCTGTGGTGATTCTGGAGCCCCCCAAAATAAAATATGACACTGTTTCCACTGTTTCTCCATCTATTTCCCATGAAGTGATGGGACTGGATGCCATGATTTTCACTTTCCGAATGTTGAGTTTTAAGCCAACGTTTTCACTCTCCTCTTTCACTTTCATCAAGAGGCTTTTGAGTTCCTCTTCACTTTCTGCCATAAGGGTGGTGTCATCTGCATATCTGAGGTTACTGATATTTCTCCCAGCAATCTTGATTCCAGCTTGTGCTTCTTCCAGCCCAGCGTTTCTCATGATGTATTCTCTTATAAGTTAAATAAGCGGGGTGACAATATAGAGCCTTGATGTACTCCTTTTCCTATGTATACATATAAATAGGAAAATATATATATACACATAATATATACATAATGTACATAATATATAATATACATAATATATACACATATATACATAATATATGTATTATGTATAATACAAATATATATATGTATATGTACATATATACATATACATGTACAAAAGGTTGAAGTTTTTGAGGCAAAGGCTTAATAATGTCTCATGCAGAATCTAGTTCAAAGATGTAACTTAATAAATATGAGTCTGCTAAGTCACTTCAGTCCTGTCCGACTCTGTGCGACCCCAAGGATGGCAGCCCACCCGGCTCCCTCGTCCCTGGGATTCTCCAGACAAGAACACTGGAGTGGGTTGCCATTTCCTTCTCCAGTGCATGAAAGTGAAAATAAAAGTGAAGTCGTTCAGTCATGTCCGACCCTCAGCGACCTTCCAGGCTTCTCCATCTGTGGGATTTTCCAGGCAAGAATACTGGAGTGGGGTGCCATTGCCTTCTCCGAAATATGAGTCAAGTTTATGCAAAGACTAAAAGTATGTGTATAGACACAGCTATTATAGAACATAAACATTACAGGAAGACAACTTGGAACTTCTATAAGGTTATTCTATGCCTCATTTCCCTCCAAATCCAAATCTCATGAAACCAGTATATGTCATTATTAGAAATGCAAATACAAAGGTATAAAAACCTGTTTCTTAGATGTGTATTAATTATGCCTTGGTACTTGTTTGTATTTATGTAATTTTTACTGAACTGTTAAGGAATAATGCTTATGACTTTCCCCAAAAGCCAATACTTTTATTTTTTTTTCTTACACTTCAGATACTTGGTTTTTATTTATTTATGTTTTTATTTTTATTGTTTGCTATTGTTGATTTAACTTTTGTTAGAAAAAAATTTTTTCCTTATTTTAAATTTTGTCTAAAAAAAACTGTATGGAATTAATTAAATCAAGTTTTTTTCATATGAGTGGAGAAATAATTTAATGAGAAGTTTGAAAAACATTTTGCATATGGCTGACATATTTAAAATCCTCCTTTGCTTTTTACTTTAATCTTGAGTATAAGACAGGCATCATAAAACCCAAGGCTTAACAGATGTATGATCTTCACATGTGGTTTATTAAGCACAGATCACTAATGACCAATATGAAATCATTTCCATTCCTTGTGAAAACTTTGATGAGTAGAAAGTTAAATCATGAGCCAATTGTAGCTTAACTCAAAATGAGAAATTTGTATTTTATACAAGAAATAAATACATAAATTTATTTAATGCATCTACTCTGTTAAATTTGTCTTGAAACTGTTTTCTATCTACATCAGAATCCTCTTTGATAAATTTAATTGTTTAAACAAATATCATTCTGGTATATTAGTTCAGAGTATCAAACAAGCAAATTAGGTAAGTTCTTATTCAGTATTGGGATGAAACTACAAGATTTAAACTCTCCAGTAAATTTAGAGAACATAGATGCTGACTTCATGGTTTGGGAAATTGTGTTTTATATATATATATATATTTTTTTTTTTTGAGGAGATATACTTATTAACTGGAATGATTTGGGGCAAGTTCCTACATTGTCTCTGTATTTTTACTTACGAGATGTAAAAACATGTCTGCCTCACCCACACTAGTTAAGCTGGTAAATATTTATTTAGCTTTTACTATGGGACATATGGGCTTCCCAGATGGTGCAGTGGTAAAGAATCTGTCTGTCAGTGGGGTTTGATCTCTGGGTTGGGGAGGTCCCCTGGAGTAGGATATGGCAGCCCATTCTAGTATTCTTGCCCGAAAAATTTCATGGACAGAGGAGCTTGGCAGGCTGTAGTCCATGGGGTCACAGAGAGTTGGATGTGACTGACTGAAAATACACACACGGGACATATGCTGTCTGACGCATTTATATTACCTAACAAAAGAGAAACAAATGAGTTAGGAGACACACAGTAAACTCAACAGATAAATCATAGAGCAGATTGGAAGATGAAAATCAGTAGAATAAACAGAGACAGTTATAGGCAGAGAAATTTCCTAGTGAGAGGGGTGGGTTCATTGACACTTAAAATGTAATTGTCACAGTAGGCTTCATGGAGAAGGCATCTGAGAAAAGACTCAAAAGATATAAGGGAGGCTACCACTATCAGGGAACATTCCAGGCTGAGAGATTCACTAGGGCAAAGAACATGGGTCATGTTTGATGAGTTAGCAAAATAAGACCTGTGAGACTAAAATGGAGTAAGGGGAAGAGTAATAGAAATAAGAGATATAAGGAGGACTGGGGTGGTGTTGGAGAAGACTCTTGAGAGTCCCTTGGACTGCAAGGAGGTCCAACCAGTCCATTCTGAAGGAGATCAGCCCTGGGATTTCTTTGGAAGGAATGATGCTAAAGCTGAAGCTCTGGTACTTTGGCCACCTCATGTGAAGAGTTGACTCATTGGAAAAGACTCTGATGCTGGGAGGGATTGGGGGCAGGAGGAGAAGGGGACGACAGAGGATGAGATGGCTGGATGGTGTCACTGACTCGGTAGACATGAGTCTGAGTGAACTCTGGGAGTTGGTGATGGACAGGGGGCCTGGCGTGCTGCGATTCATGGGGTCGCAAAGAGTAGGACATGACTGAGCGACTGAACTGAACTGAACTGGGGTACAGGTTGATTATACAACATCTTGTAATCCATTGTAAAGACTGCTTTAATTTTAGGGAGAGCTGAGAAGACTTGGAAGGGTTTGATGAGAAGTAATGTGATTAGAATTGTATTTTAAAAGGACTGTTCTGACTGCTGTCTTGAGGGTATATTATAGGGCAAGAGTGGAAGAAAGGATAATATTAGGAGGCTATTGGGGTAATCTGAGAGAGGTAATATTGGCCAATAGGCCACACTGTCAATCTAAGGTGTTAGTGAACTTTCTGGTTCAATCACTCCCACAAAGTTGTTGTGTAACCTGAGTGTCCAGAGCTTAAAAGCCTGTGGCTGTTTTGAAGAATCAAGTATCAACCTTTGGTAAACATTTCTCCTCTCCTCAAATTAAAAACACCAAAGATGCTAGAACAGGAAGGGGAGTGAATTGTTCAAATTGTAGATATGTTTTCAACCTGCAGCCAACAGCGTCTCCTCATAGACTGGATATAGGATGTGAGAGGAAGTGAAGATGTCAGAGTGGTTCAAATAATTTGACCTTAACAACAGGAACAATAGAGCTGACATGAGCTCACATAGGGAATTTGCAGGTGGAGTAAGTTTTAAGGAGGAACATCAAAAAATTCAGTTTGTTTACATTAAGACCGAGATGTTTATTTAGCATCTACCTTAGAATAATCTAAATTATGCTGTCTCAAAATGTCAATGGCTTAACCCATCAGAGGGTTTACTTCTCAGTCATGGTATACATGAAATATAGGTAATGAGGGCTCTGCTTCAGACATATACTCAGGGACTTAAAGCTGATGGAATTGCTGCTATATTGTAACTGTATTGGAGACAAATGGTTTCCAGGGTCATGAAACTAGAAGAACTAGAAATAGAGAGTCATATGTTGTGTCTTAATAAATGAACCCAGTGATACAATCTGTCAGGCCCAGAGTGCTACCTAGTATCCTGACAATCTGTTGCAGTTTTGTTGCCTGAGGGATTATCATTTCTCCTTGGGAACAAAATTGAATGGCACAGGATTTGTTTTGGTGATTGTGATAGTGGTGGTGGTAGGATGTGTGTGTGTGTGTGTGTGTGTGTGTGTATTTTATTCATTAATTCAAATTGGCAATAAATGACCAATTAACTCCACACATTATTGGAACTTTTCTAACTTTTTGGACCTATAAAAACCATTTCTCTTAAATTATTAGATGCTGTATGGTAGAATTGTTGTGTTCTGAAAAATCAAGCTACTTTTGCTACAGTTCTAAACATGTCCAAAAATAGTATTAATCCTAGAAGTACAGAATTATCCAGAGTGTTCCATAGTGTAGCAATTTGTATCCAGTTCAGTTCAGTTCAGTTGCTCAGTCATGTCCAGCTCTTTGTGACCCCATGAACCACAGCATGCCAGGCCTCCCTGTCCATCACCAACTCCTGGAGTCCACTCAAACCCATGTCCATTGAATCGGTGATGCCATCCAACCATCTCATCCTTTGTCATCCACTTCTCTTCCTGCCCTCAATCTTTCCCAGCATCAGGATCTTTCCCAATGAGTCACCTCTTCGCATGAGGTGGTCAAAGTACTGGAGTTTCAGCTTCAACATCAGTCCTTCCAATGAACACTCAGGACTGATCTCCTTTAGGATGGACAGGTTGGATCTCCTTGCAGTCCAAGGGACTCTCAAGAGTCTTCTCCAACACCACAGTTCAAAAGCATCAATTCTTTGGCGCTCAGCTTTCTTAATAGTCCAACTCTCACATTCATACATGATCCCTGGAAAAACATAGCCTTGACTAGATGGACCTTTGTTGGCAAAGTAATGTCTCTGCTTTTGAATAGGCTATCTAGGTTGGTCATAACTTTTCTTCCAAGGAGTAAGTGTCTTTTAATTTCATGGCAGCAGTCACCATCTGGAGTATTTTTGGAGCCCCCTAAAATAAAGTCTGACACTGTTTCCACTGTTTCCTCATCTATTTCCCATGAAGTGATAGGACCAGATGCCATGATCTTCGTTTTCTGAATGTTGAGCTTTAAGTCAACTTTTGCACTCTCCTCTTTCACTTTCATCAAGAAGCTTTTTAGTTCCTCTTCACTTTCTGACAGAATGTGGTCCACTGGAGAAGGGAATGGCAAACCACTTCAGTATTCTTGCCTTGAGAACCCCATGAACAGTATATTTTCTTACATACATTAAAAAATCTTATAATACATCCATATTTAAAAATAACATATAGAAGAATTTAGAGTTAAAACCAGCAGTCCCTTGCCCTTCTTTTCCTACAGTTATCCTGTTTCCCAAAGGCAAATTTTTTCTTCTCTCTTGTGTTCTCATCTTAAACTTCCTTTCNTTTTCTTACATACATTAAAAAATCTTATAATACATCCATATTTAAAAATAACATATAGAAGAATTTAGAGTTAAAACCAGCAGTCCCTTGCCCTTCTTTTCCTACAGTTATCCTGTTTCCCAAAGGCAAATTTTTTCTTCTCTCTTGTGTTCTCATCTTAAACTTCCTTTCTAGTTAACTTCATATATCTATATACTATGTAACTATCTCTTGATTTTCCACATGAACATTACTGACTTTCTGATAGATGAAGATCAGTCTATACCCTTGCTACTACTACCAGCTCCCAGTCTTTTTTTAAAATTATTATTATAGCACTATCTTATGACATTTGTTAGTTATCTGTGTTTTCTACCAATTATAGACTGTCTCTCTAGACTCTTCACTAAATAAAGAACATTAGTGCCCCTACCCTTGGTTTAAACTCTCCTCCTTATTTCTGCTTCCCAAATTATGTTATTTATACTGTTAATTTATACATATCAAGTTTAAAAGCATTTTCATTCTGTTCTGGGCCCATAATTAACACCTTTCTGATGTACATTCGGGCTGATTTGAGAATCAACATATTCTGGGCTGTGACTTTTTTTTCTGGCCAACTCTACTATTTATCCCATTTCATTTTGCTTGTTATCTGCTGAAAATTCATTGAAAAGTCTTATTTGCTGATGGTTCATCTTTTGTTGTCTCTGTTTTTGTGTTCCTTTGGTTTAATGCCTTCTTTGTTTCCTTACCTTTAATGTGATCTAAGAAGGAAAGAGGATAAGCAAATGTGCTTAGTCTACCATCTTGTACAAGAAGCTACATTTTTAATTGAATTTTTTTCCTGATACATATGTAACCATAGAAAATATTGCACCAACTATAATCTAGCTAAATGTTCATATTTTCAATAATGTACTATTGGATAAAACATTTTATCCATATTGTCTTTTGACTTCTCCAGTTTAACATTTCATTATTGCTTTAAATTTGGAAGAATAACATTCTAATCCAAAACACTCTGAGAAAGCAAATTGGAAAAGCAAATCCACACTTAGGAAAATTGAAAGAAGCCTATAAAAACTGACCATCAATTTTAATTGTCTATTTACTTTGACATTTAAAAATATATTGAAAACAAAGATCCTTGTAAAGTATTGGCATGATATTTTGAGTCTTTATTTATTCTTCTCTAATTACAATTTATAATACATCTGGCAGGCAACTGCCTATTTAGATATCTTCATCTATGCTGCAGGATGAGATACTAAAGTGCTTTCCTCTTGTCTGTGTCTTTTGTAAATCCTGGTTTAGAGTTTCCATAACTTCTTGGAACAAGTAACTGTTCAACATAAACATATATTCCTGTTTATTCAGAGTGACAGTTTTGTTATTGCTGTATTATGAAAACAATTGATTCCAAATAAAATATACTCATAAATTAAAAGCAAGAGATCAACATAACTACAATCTAAACACAATTTAAAGTCCCAAGAATTTTGTTTCACAAAATTCAGCTAGTCTGAAACATGTAGCCTACAATAAAGGCAACATCTGCATGATTCATTTTTTAAGTATGTCAAATGTATATCTCCCTATTTTCTTACTATTTCTAGTAGTAGTCTTCTTGGTTATTTTCACTACAGTTTTGTGAAGTTCAGGGCATGTCTTGATGTGCCAGCTTTAGCCTGGACTGAAGGTGATCTTTTGAAAAGCCAACTTCAAAAACAGAGAGGCAGTGCAGCTTAGTGGTGAAGGATCCTGGCTTGGAAAGTAGACAGTTGGTACCAGTCTCGGCGCATCATCTTACAGACTAGGTGACCTCAGGCACTTGACTTACTCTCCTGAAGCTTGTGAAATAGGAATAATAACAGAATTTACCTTAGAGAACTGCCAAGAGGCTAAAATAAAACAATACATAAAAAACATGGCAAAATGCCCACACTTATTAAATACACATCGTTAGTCATTTTTATTCTTAGTAATGATAATTACTCGAAAGTATTAATTCTGTCTGAGCACACAAAAGTACCCCTTAAGTTTTTGAGGACCCAAAATACATTAAAAGGGTAGCCTTTCAATATTAGGGACTTTTCCTGTTTCACTTAATGGACATGATTTGTATTTTGGGAACTATTTGCACTAGGTAGAAATATTAAATCCAACTTTAACTTTTCCCCCTTTGAGGAGGTCATGTTTGTATTTAGCTTATTTATATCTAAATCCTGTTTTTATTAAGTTGACTCCATTGATTTAACATGTATATTAGTTTCTTAAAGTCTGTTTAATCTTCACTTGACATTGCAAACAAATCTCTACATTTCTAAGAGGCAAGTTTCTTTGCCCCTAACCAGGTAAAGAAGAGATGAAGCAGAGGCAGGAAAATACTAAACACTCAGTTAAATTTTGGCTCTGCCATTAAATTTCTTTGTAACTTAAGTCAAGACTCTTTATTCATCAATTCATGCATATTTATTCTATACAGTGTACCGGGTAGAGACACAAATAAAATCCCTCACCTTAAGGAAACACATAGCTTGGTTTGGAAGGCAGAGCTGGCACAGTACAACACATGTGCCAGTTACATACACCATGACAATACATGTATTACCAAATGACATGTATGCATATGTGATGTGTACCAGTGTATGTGGTATAATATGTATAAAATGAAATATGTTTTGTTATATTTTATTAATTTTTTTCATTTTTTAGCTTTTTGTGTATATATCTCACTTGCTATTTGCTGAGTTTCTGAAATCTTTAAATTTATGCATTTGACAAAATTTGGAAAATTTCATCATTGTTTCTTTTTTTTCCAGGTTTTCTTTTCTTTTTTAAAAAGTTTATTTATTTTAATTGGAGGCTAATTACTTTACAATAGTGTATTGGTTTTGTCGTACATCAACGTGAATCCGCCACGGGTATACACGTGTTCCCAATCCTGAACCCTCCTCCCACTTCCCTCCCCATACCATCCCTCATCATTGTTTCTTGAAATACTTTTTCTGCCCAATTATCTTTCTCCCTTCCCTTCTGGGATTGCAAATACACACACACATACACAAACACACACAGGAAATCTTTGCTATTCTCCCACAGATCCTTAGGGCTCTGTTAAGATATTTTCCCTTTTCTTCAGATTAGAGAATTTCTATCATTTTATATTAAAGTTCACTGACCTCTGTAATTTAGAAATATTAAATAAACATTAAAGTTAATGTATCATTTCTAATCTGCTTGAAGTTTTATTTTAGATATGTAATTTTCACTTCTAGAATTTTCATTTGTTATATTTTTATAGTTTATTTCTCAGATAAAATTTGCTATGTTTCTTCATTTATCATAAGCATATATTTTTTAATTGAGCATAGTTAAAATACTTACTTTAAAATACTTGTCTGCTGATTCCAATATCTGGGTCATCTCAAAGTCTATTCCCATTGACTGATATTTTTCTTGAGCCTGGGTCACGGTTTTTCTGTTTCTTTATAAACCTAGGAGTTTTGGATTGCATTCTGGACTTTACAGAAGCTATGTTCTAGAGACTCTGAGATTCTCTTATATTTTTTCAGAAGATGTTCAATTTTTGGTTTTAGCAGGCAATAAACTTGGCTAGATTCAAACTTCTGACCCTGTCTCACCTGTTATGGATAACAGTTAAAGTATCTATTTAGTTCTTTCTTGTTGTTCAGTTGCCCTGTTGTGTCCAACTCTTTGCAACCCCATGGACTGCAGCACAGCAGGTTTCCCTGTCCTTCACTGTCTCCTGGAGTTTGCTCAAATTCGAGTCCATTGAATTAGTGATGCCATCCAACCATCTCATCTTCTGTTGTCCACTTCTCCAGCCTTCAATCTTTCCTTATTTAGCCCTAATCGAGCTGCTTGCAGTCTGCACTATGTTTGTATAGTACAGGGTTCAGCTAGACATTTGGGTAGAGTTTCAGTTCAGTTCAGTTCAGTTCAGTCGCTCAGTTGTGCCTGACTCTTGTGACCCCATGAACCACAGCAAGCCAGACCTTCCTGTCCTTCACCAACTCCCAGAGTCCACCCAAACCCAAGTCCATTAAGTCAGTGATGCCATCCAACAATCGCATCCTCTGTCATCCCCTTCTCCTCCTGCCTTCAATCTTTCCCANTCCAGTTCTAACTGTTGCTTCTTGACCTGCATACAGGTTTCTTAAGAGGCAGGTCAGGTGGTCTGGTAGTCCCATCTCTTTCAGAATTTTCCAGAGTTTCTTGTGATCCACATAGTCAAAGGCTTTGGCATAGTCAATAAAGCAGAAATAGATGTTTTTCTGAAACTCTATTGCTTTTTCTATGTTCCAGCGAATGGATCCTTAGAAAAGGCAGAGGAACCAGAGATAAAATTGCAACATTCACTGGATAGATTTTATGAACAGGATTTGGAGCTCTCACCCTCCTGCTCTCTCCTTTTCAGAACTTACCACTCACTTTTCAGCTTCTGTGGTTGCCTGCACTCTGTTCCCTCATCTTTACACCAAAAAGACCATTGAATTCTATGAGAATTCTAGGCATCCAACATTGAGCCACACTGGGTCCTCCTCTTGGATAAAAGCTATAAAAAATGGAAAATCCAACCAGTACTGATATCTTCTTTTTATAGATCCTCTGCCTTTGCTTGTTCTCCAGTATTTTCAAGCAGCTATTTTCTATGTGTGTGTGTTTTTCCAGAGTGTATAGTTGTTGCTTCAGAAGGATTGCTCCCTAGCCATTACCAGAAATGGAATCTTTGATTTGTATTACCATACATAGAGCTAGAGTAGTTAATTTGCTTTTGTAATTAACATTGTACTCAATGAGTAAGCAGCAAATTCTTTGTGTTCAATTTATCTATTTTATAAGTACTGAGTAAATCCTTTACAAATGGTCTGCTGCTATAGATCTAGAAGCATACCAATAATTAGGGTTGGTTGATTTAAATATTGGGTGTTGTAGTATGCTGTAATTTAAGAGTGATGCAAAGTACTTAAACTTGCCTTTAAAAAATTTATTTTTTGGAGTAATGTAGGATGATGAAAGATGTTTATTTTTAATATATGACTTCAGTGTGCTGTTTATCGGGTGCTTCCGTGGTGGTTCAGATGGTGAAGAATTTGTCTGCAGTGCAGGAGATATGGGTTCAGTTCCTGGGTTGGGAAGATCTCTTGGAGAAAGGAATGGCAACCCACCCCAGCATTTTCTTGCCTGGAGAATTTCATGGACAGAGGAAGCTGGCAAACTATAGTCCGTGGGGTCACAAAGAGTCAGACACGACTGAGTGACTAACACACACACACACACACACATGCTGTTTGTTTATATCATTCTGTAGGTTTGCTATAGATTGCTGTTTTGTCTAAAACAGTAGCCATAGCACATGTAACTACTTAAACTTTTAAGAAGTAAAGTGAGAGTACGCTACCTTGCTTGCACTACCCACATTCCAAATACTCAGTAAGCAATTGTGGCTAGGGGCTACTGTATTAGACACAGAAAAATAAAACATTTTCATCATTGGAAAAGGCTCTGTTACTTAACACCATTCAACAAAGTGCTGCTCTATGAACAGACAAGAGTATTTACTCGGAATTCTATTTGTTCAGTTGGTCATCTGAAATCCACGGTTGTAGAACCCATTACTAATTGGAGTCCTATCTTGATGAACACAGAGTTTACCCTCTTCTGTCACATTGGCTGTTCTTTCCCTTAACTGGTTGACAAACTGTGTAGATCACTGCTTGTTCCTGTAAAATGTCTCTGTAGACTTAAAGCCAGTGACAGCTTGCATGGCTTAACTGTATTCTAGGTCCTGTGCTCAGCATTTTATCTGTATTATCTCATTGAATCATTATAACAACTTCATGTTAGAGGTGCTCTAAGTCTCTCCTTTTTACTGGAGAGGAAGTCAAGACAGGGAGACTAAGTAACTTGCTCACAGTCTCATAATAGGTGACAAATGAAACCAGGATTTAATTGTCAAAGAATAAAGGAAGTGGAAGAATGTATATATTTTATATTCCTTGTGAGAAACTTTCTGAATATTAAAATTTGGAGACGACATTGTTTTACTTTCATGAATAGAAATAAAGCACAAAAGGATTACACAGAAATTAGTCATATCTTTTCAGACTCACATAAAAAAAATTCATTTATGTGTCACTCCTTAGTCACATAAATTCCTGATCTAGGAGTGTTTGTGGAAAATATTTATACTCACTTCACTTTTTCATCTCTCCCAGATGCTGAATTTCTTTCCAAATTACCAGCTTCTAGATCACAGAGTATCTTTTTAATTCTGACCCATATTACTCTTCAGGCCCTTTAAAAATTCTTTTTAAGAGTTTAATTTTTTGTTTGTTTTTATTTACCATTTAAAGATGATTAACATTTTGCTATCCCATATCAAATACACATTTCTATATTTTAAATTTCTTTCTTCTACATGAAAGAATTTTTTAAAAGTTAATTTATTTTCATTTAGGAGGTTTCATCATTTTATTAGCATGTATTGATTCTATTTTTTTAATTGATTGCTCCTCCAACCATTAACCTTTCTTGTACTCACTAACATTATATGAAAAATGTCCTACTGATTTTGAACTCTTAAAGTTTCCTTTTTACGGAAATGATCCACACAAGAGAGGAAGCATGGTGATCACAGTGAGGAAGCTGGAGCACAGAACCATTTTCTTACTGTTTTCTATCTCCCAAATACTATGCCCCTCTTGCTACCATTACGTGTGTCTTGGTGGTGTCACCCACTCAGGTTTCATCAGCCTTCTTTGTAAACAGAGTGGACTGGACTGAGCACTTAAAGCTCTTTTAGATCAATATTTGTAATAAAAGAATAATATATGTAAAATATATTTGGCCCAGAAAGGAAAGCTTGACATAATTATTATGACATACTTTTTCTTAGATATGAATAGAAAATAAAGCTCTAAAAGATTCAGAAAGATATTAATAAAGAGTATTTTAAAAAATTTTATAAAATACTAAAAAATCTGATTATAGTTAGAAATACAAGTTAAAAAAGTTTTTATAGTCTCCTGGCCTCTGGTTTAAAGTCTGCAGGGAGAGCCTGTAGGTTCGAATCATTTAATTCTACTTATTTTTATTTAGAGACAAAATCTGGAGAGCCCTCATAATTCCATCGTGAACCACAAGAACAATAGTTAAAGAAACATGCAAATTTCCTTTGATATTCGGCTGCAAGGAGCTCTTTGAGAGAACTTCACAGCCATACTTATTTTGAAGATGCAGCTCGATAATTATACACACGTGGCAGAAACAGGAAGGCCTAATTTCCTCAGTGTTTTTCCACTCTGCTCTTCAAAGGGAATATGAACATATTTTTGTTAAAGGATGGGATTCCCTGGGTTTCCTAAAAGTTGAAATTAGTTACTCCTCATTAAAGTGTTGTATTTTCCTCCCTGGATGGAGCACCTGTGCTTCTGCTGACATTTTTTTTTTTTTAATTCAAAGGAATTTTTTAATGATTACTTAATGAATGAGCATATTAATCTGTAACATTGTAGTAGATTTTTGTGAGGCTGACTGTAAATCAATTTATTGCTTATTGAAAAATCAAAGGAAAAAGTACCTTAAACAGAAAACTAGAAGAATCAATCATTACTCTATTTAGAAATGAATTTCTATATCAAAGTAGCATCACTCAATTTAGAGTGATTTGTGAATTTCTTCTTTTTGTTTTTACTTCTTTGTATTTTACCTTAGTCAATAATACTTGTTACTTGTGTGGTAAGAAGAACAAGAAAATGAAGCATTTACTTATCTCATTTTATTTTAAAAATACTGTATCACTATGCTTATACCTATAACTAATATAATATAGTAAATCAACTATATTTCAATAGAGTATTGTAGCACTATTTATGATCACACAAACCTGCATTTATTTACAGATTGTTCTTTTATTTACAGAATTCAGCTTTCTCTGAAGCACACAAGTTCCTCATGGCATATGTGAACAAGCAAACTGAGGATGGTTGTTACCAACAGATGGAGGAGTGGGTTGCCATTTCCTTCTCCGGATAGTAGATAAGGAGCCCCAATGCTCACTACATCCCTCATTTTGAGTGTATCAGCCCTCAGAGATATGGTGAGTTATCACAAAATTGCTTAGAGATTTATATATCTTTGGGCTATAAACTTCTAAATTTTAATAACCTCTTCAATGAATCTTTAAAATCACTTCTTACTGGAACTCTCTGGTAAAATAGCATTTATCTCTAGATAATTTTTACAAAATATGAGATAATCAAGATTAGCATCTTTAATTATAAAAAAGAAAAGTCTGAAATTAAACTGATAATTATCTAATTATAATTGTATATTTAGAGATTATATATATTATATATATAATATGTTGTATACTATATATTACTTTTATTGATAAAGACAATATACTACTATGTAGTACAACCAGCAACATAGGTTATTAGTTTAATTTTAACTTTTTTGTGAGGCTATATACAACTAAAAATGATGAAAATAAAAAACTCTGGAAAGTAAGCAGTTAAGATATGTCTCAGTATCAGTTTAGTTCAGTTCAGTTGTTCAGTCATGTCCGACTCTTTGCGACCCCATGTACTGCAGCACGCCAGGCTTCCCTGTCCATCACCAACTCCCAGAGCTTGCTCAAACTCATGTCTATTAAGTCGATGATGCCATCCAGTCATCTCATCTTATCCCTTCTCCTTCAGCCTTCAATCTTTCCCAGTAGCATGGTCTTTTGCTAGCAAGTCAACTCTTTGCATCAGGTAGCCAAAGTATTGGAGCTTCAGCTTTAGTATCATCTTCTAATGAATATTCAGAATTGATTTACTTTTGGATTGACTGGTTTGATCTCCTTGCAGTCCAAGGGACTCTCAAGAGTCTTCTCTAAAACCACAATTCAGATTAATATCTGTTAATCAGATATTAACACTAACAGATTAATGTCTGTTAATCAGCCCATTGCAATCTCAGTTCTCTGTTTCACTAAAATAGTATTTACCATGTTTAAAACTGATCTCAAAGTTAATTACAATATACTTGAATTCATCTGTTCCTTCACTTAGTGAATTGTATATTCACTGAAGTTGAAGCACTTGGGAAAAGACCAATGGATACCTGTTAGTTGTATTCGAATTTTTGTGGATTCTCAGGCTTTCTTTCCTGAGAGGTTTTCTCCTAATGTGTTCCTCTGTCCATAACTGAGATTTCTTATATTCCACCAGCAGAGTAAATGTTATAAAACTCAAATTCAGTAATACTTCATTTCTGCTTATGTAACTTCAATGGCTTCCTGAGAGCTATAGGAAAATGCTCAAAATCTTTAGAATGCCTTAAAAGTTTTTTCACAAGACAGCCTGGACCTGACTTCCAAGCCACATCTGTGCCACTTTCTAATGCAAGGGTCACCCACAGTACTGGTCCATGGCCTATTAGGAATTCTACTGCACAACAAGAGGTGACACTTCAGGTGTCACAGTCTGACATCACCCCCAGATTGGGACTATGCAGCTGCAGGAAAACAACTTAGGGCTTGCACTGATTCTGCATTTATGGTGAGTTGTGTAATTATTTCATTACCTATCACAATGTAATAATATAGAAATGAAGTACACAATAAATGTAGTGTGCTTGAATCATTCTGAAACCATTCCCCACCTCTGGTCCGTGGAAAGCTTGTTTTCCACAAAACTGGTCCCTGGTGCCAAAAAGGTTGGAGATCACTATTCTAACACACACCTCTAAACATGCCCTACTGTGCTTTGAGTAGAAATATTTTCAATGCTAAGGCTTTGTACATGCTGACCCTTCTTTCTGGGAGATTCTTTCTTGCTCATCTTCATCTACCAACATTCTGTTCTTGCATCAAAACCTAGCTCAGTTACTTCTTCTATGACTATTTCTGTAAACTTTCTAGGCAGAGTTACTTATCCTTTATTATTTTTCCATGAAAGTTGATGTGATGTTATTGTTCCAACTAATAACATTGCATATTTTTCATTTGAAATGAGAAAGTATTGATCTTTGAACACAGTTATCATTTCCCAATGTACCAGTCGGATCAATACATTAACCAATGAGCATTTTCTTTCATTGTTTTTAAAATATGTATTGAGTACTTTGAATATTTCAGAATTTTTTCTGGGCCATGTACTGAATTGGTATTTAGCTCCAAAATATAGCATAGGGACTTTATTTTTAATAAGCTATGTACTTTTTTGACAGTTCGAGGTTTATTTTGGGCTTGGTGATCTTCCAACATGTATCAAAATGAGAATTACCATTGCCAGAAGTTGATTATGTACTAGGCTTCCCCCCATATANTTTTCTGGGCCATGTACTGAATTGGTATTTAGCTCCAAAATATAGCATAGGGACTTTATTTTTAATAAGCTATGTACTTTTTTGACAGTTCGAGGTTTATTTTGGGCTTGGTGATCTTCCAACATGTATCAAAATGAGAATTACCATTGCCAGAAGTTGATTATGTACTAGGCTTCCCCCCATATATCAGTTCAGTTCAGTCACTCAGTTGTGTCTGACTCTTTGTGACCCCATAGACTGCAGCATGCCAGGCTTCCTGTCCTTCACCAACTCATGGAGCTTACTCAAACTCATGTCCATTCTGTCGGTGATGCCATCCAACCATCTCATCCTCTGTTGTCCCCTTCTCCTCCCACCTTCAATCTTTCTCAGCATTGGGGTCTTTTCCAGTGAGTCAGTTCTTCACATCAGATGGCCAAAGTGTTGGAGTTTTAGCTTCAGCATCAGTCTTTCCCATGAATATTCAGTACTGATTTCCTTTAGGATGGACTGGTTGGATCTTCTTGCAGTCCAAGGGACTCTCAAGAGTCTTCTCCAACACCACAGTTCAAAAGCATCAATTCTTCGGCACTCAACTTTCTTTATAGTCCAACTCTCACATCCATACATGACCGCTGGAGAAACCATAGCTTTGACTAGATGGACAGGTTTGTTACAGAGTAATGTCTATGCTTTTTAAAATGCTGTCTAGGTTGGTCACAGCTTTTCTTTCAAGGAGCAAGTGTCTTTTAATTTCATGGTTACAGTCACAATCTGCAGTAATTTTGGAGCCCCCCCCCCCTCAAAATAAAGTCAGCCACTGTTTCCACTGTTTCCCCATCTATTTGCCATGAAGTGATGGGACCAGATGCCATGATCTTAGTTTTCTGAATGTTGAGTTTTAAGCCAGCTTTTTTCACTCTCCTCTCTCATTTTCATGAACAGGCTCTTTACTTCTTTGCTTTCTGCCATAAGGGTAGTGTAATCTGCATCTCTGAAGTTGTTGGTATTTCTCTGGACAATTTTGATTCCAGCTTGTGCTTCATCCAGCCTGGCATTTCTTGTGATGTCCTCTGCATATAAGTTAAATAAACAGGGTGGCAATATACAGCCTTGACATACTACTTTCCTGATTTGGAGTCAGTCTATGGTTCCACATCCAGTTCTAACTGTTGCTTCTTGACCTGCATACAGATTTCTCAAGAGGCAAGTAAGGTGGTCTGGTATTCCCGTCTCTTTAAGAATTTCCCAGAGTTTCTTGTGATCCACACAGTCAAAGGCTTTGGTATAGTCAATAAAGCAGAAGTAGATATTTTTCTGGAACTCTCCTGCATTTTTGATGATCCAACGGATGTTGGCAATTTGATCTCTGGTTCCTCTGCCTTTTCTAAATCCAACTTGAACATCTGGAAGTTCACAGTTTACGTGCTGTTGAAGCCTGGCTTGGAGAATTTTGAGCATTACTTGGTTAGTGTGTGAAATGAGTGCAATTGTGTGGTAGTATGAGCATTCTTTGGCATTGCCTTTCTTTGGGATTGGAATGAAAACTGACCTTTCCAGTCCTGTGGCCACTGCTGAGTCTTCCAAATTTGCTGGCATATTGAGTGCAGCACTTTCACAGCATCATCTTAAAGAATTTGAAATAACTCAACTGGAATTCCATCATCTCCACTAGCTTTGTTCATAGTGATGCTTCCTAAGGCCCACTTGACTTCACCTTCCAGGATGTCTGGCTCTGGATTAGTGATCACACCATCGTGATTATCTGGGTCATGAAGATCTTTTTTGTACAGTTCCTCTGTGTATTCTTGCCACCTCTTCTTAATATCTTCTGCTTCTGTTAGGTCCATACCATTTCTGTCTTTTATAATGCCCATCTTTGCATGAAATTTTCCCTTGGTATCTCTAATTTTCTTGAAGAGATGGCTAGTGTTTCCCATTCTATTGTTTTCCTCTATTTCTTTGCATTGATCACTGAGGAAGGCTTTCTTATCTCTCCTTGCTATTCTTTGGAACTCTGCATTCAGTGGGTATATCTTTCCTTTTCTTCTTTGCCTTTCACTTCTCTTCTTTTCTCAACTCTTTGTAAGGCCTCCTGAGACAACCATTTTGACTTTTTGCATTTTTTTTTCCTTGGGGATGGTCTTGATTGCTGCCTCCTGTACAATGTCATGAACCTTCCTCCATAGCTCTTCAGGCACTCCATCAGATCTAATCCCTTGAATCTATTTCTCACTTCCACTGTATAATTGTAAGGTATTTGATTTAGATCATACCTGAATAATCTAGTGGTTTTCCCTACTTTCTTCAGTTTAAGTCTGAATTTGGCAATAAGGAATTCATGATCTGAACCACAGTCAGCCTGGTCTTGTTTTTGCTGACTGTATATATAGAGTTTCTCCATCTTTGGCTGCAAAAAATATAATCAATCTGATTTTAGTATTGACCATCTGATGATGTCCATGTGTAGAGTCATCTCTTGTGTTGTTGTAAGAGGGTGTTTGCTATGACCAGTGCATTCTCTTGGCAAAACTCTGTTAGCTTTTGACCTGCTTCGTTTTATACTCTAAGGCCAAATTTGCCTGTTACTCCAGGTATCTCTTGACTTCCTATTTTTCCATTCCAGTCCCCTATAATGAAAGGGACATCTTTTTTGAGTGTTAGTTCAAGAAGGTCTTGTAGGTCCCCTGTATATAGAAGGTACTAACAGGGCAAGAGTGATTTGCTATCATTCCAACATGCTACTTGTGATGATGGCAACGCAATGCTACAGTAGTTAGCACTTCTCTCTTTTCCTTCCAGATAATTTTTATGCCTCTCATATAGTGAAAGTGTTAGTCCCTCCGTCTTGTCAGATTGTTTGCAATGCCATGGACTGTAGCTGCTAGGTTCCTCTCTCCATGGAATTCTCCCGGCAAAAATACTAGAGTGGGTGTCATTTTCTTTTGAGGAGATCTTCCCAACCTAGGGATCACACTTGGGTCTCCTACATTGCAGGCAGATTCTTTACCGTCTGAGCCACAAGGAAAATTATCTCATATAGTAGACTATAACAAACTTTTAAGTTTTCATACTCCTATCTACATACTATTGACTGGAAAATTTCAGGTTAAAAAAGTGAGAGCATATTTGTTTGGAATTAAGTCTTTAACTTGGCCTCCAGATTATTAAATTTTATTAGAAGCTTTTAAAAATTCTTTCAAAGTTTTCTGACCTATTAATATGAAAAATGTATTTCATGAAAGAAAAATTGTGGTACACTTAAGCAATTTTTTAAAAATTCCACTAAAGGACAAACTTTGAGATCATAACTCCTGATTCTGAATCCATCAAGTCATGGTCCCTTTCTTATAAATATTCTTATTTTTAACATGTACAAAGTATGAAACGATTACACCATTTCTCTATCAAAAATAATTAATTTTGAGCATCATACTGAAACATTATTCAATGATATTTCAGAATTAGCTCAGTCATTTTTAAGTTATTATGGAGTATATTCGGAGAAGGCAATGGCACCCCGCTCCAGTACTCTTGCCTGGAAAATCCCGTGGACAGAGGAGCCTGGAAGGCTGCAGTTCATGGGGTCGCTGAGGGTCGGACAAGACTGAAGTGACTTAGCAGATGGAGTATATTAATCTTCTTTGTATTAATTAATAATTTTAGAGTGGAATTAGACTTCCTTTGTTAGATTTTCTGGCAGTACTTTATTGTTTTCTTCACAATTATTGGTTCTTTGCCTAGAAGATGAATATATTGATTTTCCATTGAAATAAAAAGTAAAAATGCTATCCTTAGCAGGTAATTTTTGTATTAAGTAAAAATTAAGACAACACATGACATGCTTTTGGAGAAATCGATATTTTAAAATAATCCAAAACTAGATTAATGCTGAGTGATCATTTTCCAAAGAATATAATATTTCTCCAATCATCAGCAGAAAGTCTAAGTAAGGTAGTCTGAATTTTGATATTAAGTAGAGAGAATTTAATCTTCCTGTTGTTGTGTCACTCTGTCATGTCCAACTCTTTGCAACCCCATGGACTGTAGCCCACCAGGCTCCTCTGTCCATGGAGTTCTCCAGGCAAGAATACTGGAGTGGATTGCATTCCCTTCTCCAGGGCATCTTCCTTACCCAGGGATCCAACCTGGGTCTCCTGCATAAAAGGCAGATTCTTAACGTTTGAGCTATCAGGGAAGCCAATCTGCCTATCCCTCTGTAAATAAATTTGAAATACAGTGCCTGTTGAGTTTTGTATTTGTTAGTCCTGAATATTAGAGAACTAGGATGTGACCTTTTGGGTCTCTGTCTCTTTCTGCCAAGTCCTGAGGAATGTAGTCTTGCCACACGAAGTGAAACATCAGGCAATGAAAATCAGAGTGTTAAAGGCATAATTATTTTAATTTGTCGCTGCCAATTTTCACTAACAGACATTAATCTGCACCTGCGTTTCTAAAAATTGGACTAAGAATTTCATCACATACAAAAAAGAGTTAACTATGTGAAGTGATGGATGTGCTGATTATCTTGACAATCATTTCAGTTTACATGTATCAAATCTCACATTGTACACTTTAAATATATGAAGCTATGTTTGTCAATTAGTCCTTAATAAATCTCAAAAAATGCAAAGAAATAAAATTTGAAAAAAAAAGATATTGAGACAAAGGAAAGATCCTTCCAGAAAAAAAGAGAGAGAGAGAGAGAGAGAGAAAACTTAACATTATATCAGTGAGTTTCATCACAAAACATCTCAGACTTTCCTGAGCTGGCCACACTTGGCTTCCTCAAAGTACCAGCTCTGCTGTCCTGACAGGAAGACAAACTACAGGATACCATGCAGGTTGAAGTTTATGATTCCAGTCTGATTCAGACCAAAAGCCCACTGGGCAATCCTACTCAATCTCATTGCAGAGACAGGAAATGCATGCAAGATGGCATAGGAAGTATTCATTTGTGGTAGGATAACAGTTCAAATACTAACTACTATCAACTTTTGTGTTTTCCCTGTTGAACTGCCACCTTCTTCCTACTGGGCGGTGAGGGAGGGATGCGCCTGCAACTCAGAGAAGAGCCCATGAGCTCTTTGAGCTTCTACATCCTATATTCTACGCTACATCGTAAACTTCTACAGTCAGAAGCTATCTCAGTTGAAGACCAAGGAGATTTGATGTACTTGCACTAGCAGAGAGAACAGGTGTGTCTTTCTTTCTGCCCTTTATACCAGATAAAGAAACTTCACAGGAAGTGGAGAGTTTAGGAAATCAATTAGTTACGTGTATTCTAGGGGCCATGAGTTCTGCCACTCTTCCGCATAGGAGTGTAGTGTGTGTCGGGGGGAGGCGGGGAGGTGTGGTGTGGGCAGGAAATTATACATCTAACTTTTAAGTAGGAATATGAGGATAAATAGTCTCATGCCCACTACTCATAACATCTCTGAAGGCAGCAGCCTTATAGATGTGGTACATTCTACCTGGGCACTCTAGTAGGGACAACGAAATGATGTATCTACATTGGAGAGAAGGGACAAGTTGGCCAAGAGGTCTCAAGACTGGGAAATCAATAAGTAGAGATGTGAGTGGACCATCTCAGCAATGGATAAGGAGGATTGTCAGTGCTAAAGTGACAGGTGATCCACCCACCACATTTGCCCTCTGAGTATAACATATGCTTCACACATGCCATCCAGTTTCCTTTGAGTCAATTTATATCACTAGAAAAGTTCTCAACATAGGATGGAGAAAAAGGGAGACTGAGAGAAAGACACCCTGTTTCCGGACCATGACAGAGTAGCCATTCTCTATTGACCACTTCCCTTCTTGACCAGAGTATTGGTTAGGGATTAAAAAGGAGCACATATACCTTAAATGTGAATAAATTAAAATTTGAAATTGGTTAAAAGGAATCCTTGGATTGGATTGAGAAAAATAGAAGTTTACTAAATTGAGATTTTTTTTTTAACATCACATAGATACGGGAGCTCATGGTAGATAATAAAGTTGTTAGTGGAAATAAAGTTATTTTTATAACACTGAGGGTTTTGTGGACTATTGTGTCTGAAAAAATGCACTCACAAATCGAATGATAATCAGCAGAGTAAGATGGCAGATTATGTGTGTGTGTAGAGAATAATCAACTCTGGAAAGCAAGGGTCTTGTGAAATTCATGTCAGGAATGCTGTCAGAATCAGATTAAACCCTGGCATTTTTAAAGTTCATATTTATAAAACTGTTTTTTGGCACAGCTGAACCAGTTAACTATTTTCCTTCTCCAGTGTTTCTGCTGAAATGTGAGGGCTTTTTTTTTTTTTAAGCCATGTTTTCCCCCTAACAAAGGAAAATAAGCATATACGAGTGTAGAAGACAGAGAGAGACAGAGACAGAGACAGAGGGAGACAGAGAGGTCCTGGGAGCAGCAGGAAGCCTCCGAACTCAAAAGATTTGCACAGTGCCAGCTCTGTCCTCAGCTTGGCAGCACAGGCTACCCTTCCTCTGTGATAACTAATTGCAGAAGCCTATAATAACTGCCTGTAATCACAGAGGGGCAAAAGGAATTCTTAAACACATCAGGAACAACCAAAAAACAGAAAAATCAAATTGAGGAAATAGAACTAATAGGAAAAAAAGAAAACTTAAAAAATATTAATACCCTTAGAGATATGCAAGAGATAGCATATCAATAAAATAAGAACAAGAGGTTCTAATAAATAAACATAATATTTAAAAAAATAAAAAAATTGAGGATCAAAATATGTGTCCTTTCATGGATCATAGCCTTGTCATTGCGAAGGGGCTTGCTTAACTCAGTGAAGCTATGAGCCATGCTGTGCAGGGCCACCCTGGACGGACAGGTCATAGTGAAGAGTTCTGACAAAATGTGGTCCACTGAAGAAGGAAATGGCAAACCACCCCAGTATTTTTGCCACAAGAACCCCATCAGTTCAGTTCAGTCGCTCAGTCTTGTCTGACTCTTTGCGACCCCATAAATCGCAGCACACCAGGCCTACCTGTCAATCACCATCTCCCGGAGTTCACTCAGACTCACACCCATATAGTCAGTGATGCCATCCAGCCATCTCATCCTCTGTCGTCCCCTTCTCCTCCCGCCCCCAATCCCTCCTAGCATGAGTCTTTTCCAATGAGTCAGCTCTTCACATGAGGTGGCCAAAGTACTGGAGTTTCAGCTTTAGCATCATCCCTTCCAAAGAAATCCCAGGGCTGATCTCCTTCAGAATGGACTGGTTGGATCTCCTTGCAGTCCAAGGGACTCTCAAGAGTATCCTCCAACACCACAGTTCAAAAGCATCAATTCTTCGGTGCTCAGCCTTCTTCACAGTCCAACTCTCACATCCATATATGACTACTGGAAAAACCATAGCCTTGACTAGATGGACCTTTGTTGGCAAAATAATGTCTCTGCTTTTGAATATGCTATCTAGGTTGGTCATAACTTTTCTTCCAAGGAGTAAGCGTCTTTTAATTTCATTGCTGCAGTCACCATCTGCAGTGATTTTGGAGCCCCCCCAAATAAAGTCTGACACTGTTTCTACTGTTTCCCCATCTATTTCCAATGAAGTGGTGGGACCGGATGCCATGATCTTCGTTTTCTGAATGCTGAGCTTTAAGCCAACTTTGTCACTCTCCTCTTTCACTTTAATCAAGAGGCTTTTTAGCTCCTCTTCACTTTCTGCCATAATGGTGGAACCCCATAAACAGTATGAAAAGACGAAAAGATATGATGCCAGAAGATGAGCCCCTAAGGCTGGAAGGTGTCCAATATTTTACTGGGGAAGAGTAGAGGGCAATTACAAATAGATCCAGAAGGAATGGAGTGGCTGGGCCAAAGCAGAAACAGCACTCAGGTATGGGTGTGTCTGGTGGTGAAAGTAAAGTCCAATGCTGTAAAGAGTAACAGTGCATGGGAACCTGGAATTTTAGGTCCATGAATCAAGGTAAATTGCACGTGGTCAAGCAGGAGATGGCAAGAGTGAACACTGACACCTTAGGAATTAGTGAACTAAAATGAATGGGAATGGGCAAATTTAATTCAGATGGCCATTTTATCTACTACTGTGGGCAAGAAATCCTTAGAAGAAATGGAGTAGCCCTCATAGTCAACAGAGTCTGAAACTTGGGTGTAATCTCAAAAGTGACAGAATGATCTTGGTTGATTTCCATGCCAAACTGTTCAACTTCACAGTAATCCAAGTCTATGCCCCAACTACTAATGCTGAAGTTGAACAGTTCTATGATGTTCAAGACCTTCTAGAACTAACACACACACACACACAAATGTCCTTTTCATATAGGGGACTGGAATGCAAAAGTAGGAAGTCAAGAGATACCTGGAATAACAGGCAAGTTTGGGCTTGAAGTACAAAATGAAACAGGGCAACACATCGATCATAACACTTTTTTCCAACATAACAAGAGATGACTCTACACGTGGACATCCCCAAATGGTCAATACCAAAATCAGATTGATTATATTTTTTGGAGCCAAAGATGGAGAAGCTCTATACAGTCAGCAAAAATAAGAACTGGAGCTGACTGTAACTCAGATCATCAGCTCCTAATTGCAAAATTTAGGCTTAAAATGAAGAAAGTAGGGAAAACCATTAGACCGTTCAGGTAAGACCTAAATCAAGTGCATTATTATCATACAGTGAAGGTGAGGAATAGCTTCTAGGGATTAGATCTGGTAGACGGAGTGCCTAAAGAACTATGGACAGAGGTTTGTAATGCTGTTTGGGAGACAATCACCAAAACCATCCCAAAGAAAAAGAAATGGAAGAAGGCAAAGTGGTTGTCTGAGGAGGCCTTACAAATAGCTGAGGAAAGAGGAGAAATGAAAGGCAAGGGAGAAAGAGAAAGATACACCCAACAGAATGCAGAATTCCAGAGAATAGCAAGGAGCCACGGAGAAGGCAATGGCAACCCACTCCAGTACTCTTGCCTGGCAAATCCCACGGACAGAAGAGCCTAGTAGGCTGCAGTCCATGGGGTCCCACAGAGTCGGATACGACTGAAGTGACTTAGCAGCAGCAGCAGCAGCAAGGAGAGACAAGAAGGTTTTTCAGTGAACAATGCAAAGAAATAGAGGAAAACAATCGAATGGGAAATACTAGCAATCTCTTCAAGAAAATTGGAAATATCAAGGGAATATTTCATGCAAAGACAGGCATGATAAAGGAAGGAAATGGTAAGGACCTGACAGAAGCAAAAGAGATTAAGAGGCGGCAAGAGTATACAGAAGAACTATACAAAAGAGGTCTTAATGACTCAGATAACCATTGTGGTGTGGCCTCTCATCTAGAGCCAGACATCTTGGACTGTTAAGTCAAGTGGGCCTTCGGAAGTATTACTACAAATAAAGCCAGTGGAGGTGACGGAATTCCAGCTGAGCTATTGAAAATCCTAAAAGATGATGCTGTAAAGTGCAGCACTCAGTATGTCAGCAAATTTGGAAAGCTCAGCAATGGCCTCAGGGCTGGAAAAGGTCAATTTTCATTCCAGTCCTAAAGAAGGGCAATGCCAAAGAATGTTTAAATTACCGTACAACTGTGGTCATTTTATATGCTTGCAAGGTAATGCTCCAAATTCTTCAAGCTATGCTTTAGTAGTATATGAACTGAAAACCTCCATATATACAAGCTGGATTTAGAAAAGGCAGATGAACCAGAGATGTAATTGCCAACATTTCTTGTATCATAGAGAAAGCAAGGGAATGCCAACAAAACATCTATTTCTGCTTTGTTGAGTACACTAAAGCTTTTGACTATGTGGATCACAAAAAACTGTGGAAAATTCTTAAAGAAACTGGAGTACCAGATCACTTTACCTGTTTCCTGAGAAACCTGAATGTGGTCAAGAAGCAATGATTAGAACTGGACATGGAACAATGGGCTGGTTCAAAATTGGTAAAGGCGTATGGCAAGGTTGAATATTGTCACTCTACTTATTTAACTTATACACAGACTACATCATGCGAAATGCTGGGCTGGATGAATCACAAGCTAGAATCAAGATTGCTGGCAGAAATATCAACAACCTCAGAAATACAGATGATACCACTCTAATGGCAGAAAGTGAAGAAGACTAAAGAGCCGCTTGATGAAGGTCAAAGAGTAGACTGAAAAAGCTGTCTTAAAACTCAATATTCAAAAAACTAAGATCATGGCATCCATTCCCATCACTTCATGGCAAACAAAAGGGGGGAAAGTAGAAGCAGTGACAGATTTTATTTTCTTGGGCTCTAGAATCACTGTGGACCCTGACTGCCACCATAAAATTAAAAGATGCTTACTCCTTGGAAGGAAAGCTATGACAAACCTAGGCAGTGTATTAAAAAGCAGAGATAGTATGCCTATGACTGATTCATGTTGAGGTTTGACAGAAAACAAAATTCTTCAAAGCCATTATCTTTCAATAAAAAAAAATGCAGAGATATCACTTTGCAGACAAAGGTCCATATAGTCAAAGCTATCGTTTTTCCAGTAGTCATGTATGGATGTGAGAGTTATATCATAAAGAAGGCTGAGTGCCCCCAAAATGGATGCTTTTGAATTGTGCTGCTGAAGAAGACTCTTGAGAGTCCCTTGGACAGTGAAATCAAACCAGTCAATCCTAAAGGGTATCAACCCTGAATATTCATTGGAAGGACTGATGCTGAAGCCAAGCTCCAATACTTTGGCCACCTGACGTGAAGAGCTGACTCACTGGAAAAGAACCTGATGCTGGGAAAGACTGAAGACAAAAGGGNAGTGAAATCAAACCAGTCAATCCTAAAGGGTATCAACCCTGAATATTCATTGGAAGGACTGATGCTGAAGCCAAGCTCCAATACTTTGGCCACCTGACGTGAAGAGCTGACTCACTGGAAAAGAACCTGATGCTGGGAAAGACTGAAGACAAAAGGGAGCTGCAGAGGATGAACTGGTTAGATAGATTCATCGACTCATTGGACAGGAATTTAGCAAACTCTGGGAGAGAATGAGGACAGAGAAGCCTGGTGTGCTGCAGTCCATGGGATTGCAAAGAGTCAGATATGACAGTGACTGAACAAAAATAATGGCTATTTAAATAAAATATAGCAGTGTTAATGTAAGTAAAATATAGTAAGGAATACATTTATTTAACACTGCTTTACATTTTATCCTGTTCTAAATTAATTCTCCACACACTGTTGTACACCATGGTACATAGTTCACTGCTATATCCTAGAGAATAACCTTATACTTAATAAGTGTAGTGACTGTTTCTTTCATTGAATTGAATTTAACCTGAATCACAAGATCTCTCTTTTTGGTGAGCTAGACTGAGCAGGGGGACATATAACCTCAGTTTTGTGTGTCTTTGTGTGCAATAGTGAGATAAATGTTAGTGAAAATTTCAGACTCTTTTGTAGCAATTTCATATATATAGCAATGATGTTTTTTCAGTTCTATGCCCTATCCATATTTATTCACTTTTTAATGGAGTGTCAGCTGTCTCCTGGAATGTTATTTTAAATTTATCTTTGTGATTATACTCCTGAGGTCACAAGAGTCACAGCTACACTGGATCCATTAAAGCTATGGTATCATTGGCTTTAAGCCCAGAATTTAAAAAAAAAAAAAAATGATGCCTTTGAGTGAATGGAATTTCTGAGTCACACATCCTTGCCCTCCTTCATATGCAGATGTATCCTCAGAAGATGAGAGCCATTGCGAAGAGGCATTTCCCTGTTTTTGTCAAGAGTATACAAAACAATTAACTAACTGTGGCTCCAGTACTTTGGCCACCAGATGGGAAGAGCTGATTCATTCGAAGAGACCCTGATGCTAGGAAAGATTGAGGGCAGGAGGAGAATGGTGTGATAGTGGATGAGATGTTTAGATTACATCACTGACTCAGTGAATATGAGTTTGAGCAATCTCCAGGAAAATAGTAAAGGACAGGGAAGCCTGGCATGCCACAGTCACGTGGTCACAAAGAGTCAGAAACAACTTAGCAACTAAACAACAACAATTATTTAATTTATTCAAAAGTTTTTTTTTTTGGTTTCAGGATTGTGTTAGAGATTCATTTTAGAGCCTTTGATATATTTATCACATTAAAAAAAAAATACAGTTCAAAAATCCTTAAGAAACTTCTAACTTAACTTTCCATTCCCTGGGTGGCCAAATATTACCAACATGATTGTGGGGGAATCCTACAGAAGCTGGCTATGTGATGACTTTATTGTGACAATGTGCTGACTTCTCTTGAAAGCCAAATCTATTCAGTGAAATTCTATCACATACACAAAGGGGTAAGGACTAAAAACCATATCTATCCAGTAGAGGCAGGCAATCTCTGAAATCTAGACAGACTTTAAATTTATGCTTAGTGGGGCTTTCATTTCTCAGTTAGTAAAGAATCTGCCAGCAATACAGGAGACCTACATTCAGTCCCAGGATTGGGAAGATCATCTGCAGAAGGGAATAGCAACCTGCTCCAGTATTCTTGCCTGGGAAATCCCGTGGATGGAGGAGCCTGGCAGACTACAGTCCATGGAGTTGCAGTCTAGGCAGAGTTTAAATTTAAATACTCATATACTATGTCAAAATGCACTTAATAGCAGATTTGCAGGTCCCTACTCTACTGGTCCTGGAGAAGGAAATGGCAACCCACTCCAGTATTCTTGCCTGAAGAATCCCATGGACGGAGGAGCTTGGNTGCAGTCTAGGCAGAGTTTAAATTTAAATACTCATATACTATGTCAAAATGCACTTAATAGCAGATTTGCAGGTCCCTACTCTACTGGTCCTGGAGAAGGAAATGGCAACCCACTCCAGTATTCTTGCCTGAAGAATCCCATGGACGGAGGAGCTTGGTGGGCTACAGTCCACGGGTCGCAAAGAGTCGGACACTCTACTGGCATTATATATATAGTGTACCAAAACTTGACAGATACTCTTTTTCCAAATCTCTCAGACCTTGACATTTCTCATTAATCTAGATTTATTGAGGGTGTGCTATATGCCAAGCATGGCTCTATGCACAATGGATGCAACAATGAGTCAGAAATACCTCTGTACCAAAAAGCTCATATTCTAGGGGGAAGGAGGGAATCATAAACATATAACTAGAAACAATCCAATGGTAGTTTGTCATAGAAGTATGCTCTTGGAAATATGGAACTACCAAGTAGGAAAACTTCACTTGACTTGAGATCTTGAGGAAGACCTCCTGATAGATATAACAGAGGTGAGTTAGTTAGGTGAACAGTAGGCAGGAGGCCATTCTAGAGACAGAAGACTGTGTATTTGTGCATAGATGTGAGAAAGCATGGCATGTGAAGGATTTACAAGCACTTCTAAGGAATCAGGGAAGGCAGGAAGTGATGAATGATAAACTGGAAAGATGGAGGGCCATATGTGGAAAGGTAGTTTACCCATATCTTGTGAGTCAGATGGACTAACATGATCATATTTTTATTTTAAAATATCCCCAGATTTATGTGTAGAGGATGATTTTTAAGTACAATTCTGGAGCCAGGGAAACCATTTAAAAGGCTTTCACGAGGGAGAATGGGATACTAAACTAGGGCTAGAGAAATGGGATAGATCTGTGATATTTTTAAGGTGTTAAAACAGCAGAACTTGACATTTATATGTGGGGTTCAAGGCAGAATATGGTCTTAAGAACACTGTGATATTTTTAGTGTGGGTGACTGGATGGGTTGTAAATTATATATTTGAATATGGAGCTCTGACGGTAAGTCTGAAATGGAATACAAGTTTAAGTTTCATAGGTATTTAAGTTTCAGTAGAATTTGGCACCAAGAAAAAGAAAGATATCTCTGTGTTTCAATATATTTTCTAGAATTTAGATCCACTGGATCTTGATGGTTATAGTTTTAGAAAAACAAAGTTATTCTATTCAACTCTCATATACTATTGGTGGAAATATACAATGATACAACCACTTTGGAAAACTAACTGGCAGTTTTTTAAAAACAGTTAAGCAAACTTACCATGTGATCCAGTCTTTCTGTTCCTAGATACACCCTAGTGAAATGATAGCATGCTGTGCTTGTGCGCACTCAGTTGATCCAACTCTGAGACGCTGTGGACTGTAGCCCACGAGGCTCCTCTGTCCATGGAATTTTCCAGGCAAAAATACTAGAGTGGGTTGTCATTTCCTACTCCAGGGGATCTTCCTGACCCAAGGATCAAACTGCATCTCTTACATTTCCTGCATTGGCAGGCAGATTTTTTACTATGGCGCTGCTTGGGAAGCCCCAAAAGAGACTAGCTAACATCAGTGCAAATAAATAAGCAATCTCAGAAAAAGACGTTGGGAACACTGTTATCTGTGCCACTAAGCAATTACTTAAAACTGAAGGGAACTTTTTTTGGTGGGGGGGAAGGAGGAAAGGTGGGCAGGTGAAAAGTTGTATTTTAAGAAATAGATGTGGTGAGTAGAAAAAGAAGAGGATTCAGAAGCTAGTTAATCTTGTCTTTTCTTTGGCTCCATACCCACTCACTCACTCCTTTTGTATTTATGTTGTTTCCATGTCTCGAGCTCAACTACCTTCCATTGCTCTATCTACTACCCACACACTTTAAAAATAAACTTTGTGTTAGCAACTGTTTTCCTCATGAAGTGATTTCTAGTGAAAACTTTATAAGGTGAGGCTGGATTCCTTGCATTTCTTTGGTCTACACCCTGATTTCTTTGGCAAAGCATCAGTTCTTAGGTTTTGAATATTAAAACATATGTTAATAATCATTGATTAGACTAATCTGGCAAATATGTCAAAAGATGACTAACTTCCTTGCAAATGGGATAATGAACAAATATAGGAAATGTTTAACATCTTTCTAATGAGAAGTGAAATATGTTTTGATGGTTATTTTAATCTTTCCAAATAATAGGATATTGTTAGATTTTTCAATTCTTCCTCCTCCTCTTTTCATATTTAAATTGTTAAAAGTGATTTAATGAATTTTAGTCTGAGATTTTGTTCTGGAATTTTTTACAAGACCTCTTTGAATTCATCCCTCTTTGGAGAACTATTTTGGCAATAGTGGTTGTTCTCTGATGATAATACTTTTCTTATCTGCCTATCTCATAGTGAAATGTGAATAGTTCAGGTTAGTCCTTTCATTTAAACACAAGGAATATTCCTTTGCCTGAGTACTTCTAGTGTGCCAGGCACGGGGTGAAATATGTTATCTTCGGTTATTTTTTCTTTGTTGATATCTTTTCTATGGGCTTGTTAGCAGCATCTGATTTGGAGGAAGTTTTGTTGTTGTTTTTAATGACTATTTCACTTCCTAGAATGATGGTCTTCTTAGTGGCCTTCTGCCCAAATTCCTGTGAATGATGCTTTAGGCAAGCTTTTTTTTGTCTTAGGCTGTAGAAGTGGTTTGGGGAGATAGTGGGAAATGGATTGGGCAATAGAATCCACTGGGGCCTGTGTAAAACATACTTTCCTCTTGCCTTCCATGGCTAGTGACTTAAGGCATATTAACAATTTTTGCTAAAGGCACACTGGAAGACAAAACAATAACCAAAATATGTTCTGAATGCTTTTGCAATTGCATGTACGATTTAATTGTTCCGGTAGTTTGTATATGAGCTAATTATACATGTAACTGTATATTAAGACATGGTTTTCTTCTCTAATACAACTCCCCATCAGTTGGTAGGATGGAATATAAACTTCTTAGCAAAATAAAATAACAGTTCCAAGATATGCTACAAGGCAGTAATATTTACAAGAGAAAGATCTGTTTCTTGTCCATGTGTCACTCTGAAGATCATGTGGTCCTCAGGTCCTATGTAGGATATGCAGGATCTGCAGAATATGATTCTCCAAAATAGAACCAAGACCCTAGAAGGAGAAGAGAGTGGAGTAATTCAGGTGCCGGTGCTCCTCGGAGAATGATTATTACACATGGAGACACACAGTTAATTTGGCTCATGTGTTTCATATGTGTATTATTCTAACAAAGTCTCTTCCTCTTTAATCTACTTTTCTGAAGACTGGTGTGGAATTGGGGTTGAAGAAATGGAACCAAGTCCTTTCCACATATTTAATGTATATAAAATAACTTTATCCAACATGGTGAGGCAATTGCTCTGATATTAAAAAAAATTTTTTTAGTTAATACTATCATTATGATCCTGTAATTTATTTAAGTGCTATACTTATTTGGGAATAGGTTTTATACAACATGATGCATGGTTCAAGTAAGTACATATCTTCTGAACTAGTATACCCTGAATGCACCCTGTTCTTACATAGTCAGTTCTTCTGGAAGTGTTTTGTTGCTGGTTTAACATTCAATAAGATAAGATAAATAGCTTTTATAGTATGAGATATTGGAATTGTTTGCTCTGAATACAAACACAAAAACATATTTCAAATTGGCAGAATGAATATTTACAAACACTTTGTGCTTAGTCACTCAGTCATGCCTGACTCTTTGCGATCCCATGGGCTGTAGTCTGCCAGGCCCCTCTGTCCTTGGGGATTCTCCAGGCAAGACTATTGGAGTGGGTTGCCATGCCTTCCTTCAGGGGATCTTTCCAAAACAAGGATCAAACCCAGGTTTTTCCTGCACTGCAGGCAAATTCTTTACTGTCTGAAATCAAACACTAGGGAAGCTCAAACATTTTAAAAGAAGGACTTTATGTTTTCCAAGCCTCCATCACATGAAACAAAAGCCACTTCTTTGTAAATATTGACAATGATTAAGTTATTGGCATCTAGTAGGTGGTTCCTAAATATGATAACTGAGTGAAGAAATGAATAAGATTTGAGAAACAAAGAGGAGAGTGAAAAAGTTAACTTAAAGTTCAATATTCAGAAAACAAAGATCATGGCATTTGAACCCATCACTTCATGGCAAGTAGATGGGGAAACAGTGGAAACAGTGGCAGAATTTATTTTGGGGGGCTCCAAAATCACTGCAGATGGTGACTGCAGCCATGAAATTAAAAGATACTTACTCCTTGGAAGGAAAGTTATGACCAACCTAAACAGCATATTAAAAAGCAGAAACATTATTTTGCCAACAAAGTTTCATCTAGTCAAAGCTATGGTTTTTCCAGTAGTCATGTATGGATGTGAGAGTTGTACTATAAAGAAAGCTGAGCCTCGAAGAATTGATGCTTTTGAATTGTGGTGTTGGAGAAGACTTTTGAGAGTCCCTTGGACTGCAAGGAGATCCAACCAGTCCATCCTAACAGAGATCAGTCCTGAGTGTCCATTGAAAGGACTGATGTTGAAGCTGAAACTCCAATACTTTGGCCACCTGATGTGAAGATTGACTCACTGGAAAAGACCCTGATGCTGGGAAAGATTGAAGGCAGGAGGAGAAGGGGACGACAGAGAATGAGGTGGTTGGATGGCATCACCGACTCAACAAACATGAATTTGGGTAAACTCTGGGAGTTGGTGATGGACAGGGAGGCCTGACCTGCTGCAGTCCATGGGGTCAAAAAGAGTCTGACATGACTGACTGAACCAAACTGAACTGAACTAAAGGACCTGACTAAGTCAAAAAAGGATTTTCTTTGAGTAAGCATGCTTTTAAAAGACCCATTAGTTTTGCTGCCGGTACAAGTCCTCTGAAAATGTTTTCCAGCTACAGTGGCTGCAAGGCAATGATTTCCTTTATCCTGCTTCACTTCACCACACTGTTAAAATAACCTGAAAGTCAATTGATTAACATGTTTTAAACTGAATAATGAGTGAAATGATGTACTAACTTCAACTAACTTCTCCCAGGCAATGCTTGTCTAATTTCCTGATTCCAGGGGAGATTTGTCTTTGGGAGTGATCCTTTCCATCATTCTTTGGGATCTGTAGCCTTTTTTCCTGCTACATTCAATCTGGCTCAGTGAATATGGAGAGTATGGTGCCTGTGTCCCGTCATTCAAGTTTAGCAAGTCCACTTTTCTGGTCTCAGCTTTACACCTTCTTTTCATTCCTTGTCCGTCATCTACTGCTTAGTTCCTGATACAGCTCTGCCATGCAGCCATTTATGCTATTTGGGCCTTTCACCACATGATCCACCAGACCTAGGGATGATAGCTGTAGTTGCTTATCATAGGGGTGAACCCTTGAGATGTAGGTGATTGTGACAGAGTTCAGAATTGGAGATCAAGAACATGGTTTACAATCCTGGCTTTGCCACTCACAAACCATACACCACTGGGTGGCTGTTCAGCTTCTGTGGCTTCGATATTTTCATCTATAAAGTAAGAGTTAATGCAAGGTAATTACTAAACTTTCTTCTGGATCAGATATTTCCCTATTAACATAAAATAGCTGCTTCGAAGAGGAGAAATATAATTGGAAAGTTTTTGATGCTTGGGTTATGGAACATCTACTCAGGCTGATTTTCCATAAATATGNTGGCTGTTCAGCTTCTGTGGCTTCGATATTTTCATCTATAAAGTAAGAGTTAATGCAAGGTAATTACTAAACTTTCTTCTGGATCAGATATTTCCCTATTAACATAAAATAGCTGCTTCGAAGAGGAGAAATATAATTGGAAAGTTTTTGATGCTTGGGTTATGGAACATCTACTCAGGCTGATTTTCCATAAATATGAAAACTGTCCTGTGCAAAATAGTCTTTTGTTAAATTGTACTGCAGCCTTGCTTTAAAAAAAAAAAAAAAAGCTTATGTTTTTAAAGAAAAATGTACTTGTTAAACTCTGCCTAGTATATTCTATGATTTTTTAGTAAAGGGGTTTAAGAGCTTTTTGTAATTAACAAATTGTTTCAAATTAATGAAAATCCACCCCAATATAAATTAGGAGAAATGAATGTCCTTATTTATTTTGTTCCAGACTGCAGACTGAAGTCTGAAGAATACATAAATAAGTAAGCAAAATAGAACTCATTGGAAAAACCACATCTGTCCACCATCATCACACAAAAAGGCGCATTGTGTGGTCTCGAGAAAGATTTCACATCATCCAAGGAAGGAAGCTCTTTCTCTATGGCAGAGATAAATAACTAGAGAAGCAAAGGGTTCTGTGAGAAAAATCAAAGACTGGGTGGATAGAGCCGGAATTAGTGGAAGAATTGAGACAAGTGAAAAAACTAAGGACAAATGGAATTTTTAACTGGATCTTCAGGCTTGCAGGCAACCATGTGAAATTTCAAAAGGAAAAAAAATATTGAGCTTGGGAAGTGATTAGAATCATCATATTGTATTTATTGAACAAAACATAATGAAAGAATGAACACAATGATTTAAGAAGGAGCTGTTTGGTTTTTTTAAAAATTCAGTTTCCTGAAATTTAGCATTTGAATCTGAGTATAGAGTATATAGGGTTTCCCAGGTGGCATAGTGGTAAAGAACTCACCTGCCAATGCAGGAGATTTAAGAGATGCAAATTTAATCCCTGGGTTGGGAAGATCCCCTAGAGGAGGGCAAGAAAACCCACTACAGAATTCTTCCCTGGGAAGTCCCATGGACAGAGGATACTGGCAGGCTGCAGTTAATGTGGTCACAAAGAGTCGGACGTGACTGAAGCGACTTAGCCCACATACATGCACATAGAATATATAACATGAATATAGAATACATAACCTCTATAATGGCTGGATCATACCAACCTGAGTGGCAAGAATACCTAAAGATAAAACTACAGACCTGCAAAGTATATGTGCTCAAATTCTACGAAGCAAGGAAGAAGTCCCATATATAAGTGGACAATATTATTGGGTGTTGAGTGTTACTCAGCATCAGGAAGGGTAACAGGCATCCTGGTTATTTCCAAATAAATGTGTATGGTTGAGCCTGGAATCCCTTCTGTGGCAGATATTGTTGATTGGCTTGCCCAGCACTTAATCTTAACTTTTTATTCCTTTTCAACTCCAATTATAGAAACTGGAAAAGTAAAATACTTGCTTTCCCACCTACCTTAGTACTTAGGGTGGCCTTGTGATTAATAAGAACTAAAGAGACATGGTGACTGCAGCCATGAAATTAAAAGATGCTTACTCCTTGGAAGGAAAGTTATGACCAACCTAGATAGCATATTCAAAAGGAGAGACATTACTTTGCCGACTAAGGTCCATCTAGTCAAGGCTATGGTTTTTCCAGTGGTCATGTACTGATGTGAGAGTTGGACTATGAAGAAGGCTGAGTGCCAA
The DNA here is from genome assembly GCA_006410615.1 of Neotragus moschatus. Classification (NCBI taxonomy): domain Eukaryota; kingdom Metazoa; phylum Chordata; class Mammalia; order Artiodactyla; family Bovidae; genus Neotragus; species Neotragus moschatus. Next base: position 784,935 of record SJYA01000729.1, on the reverse strand, counting down.
AGAATTGATGCTTTTGAACTGTAGTGTTGGAGAAGACTCTTGAGAGTCCCTTGGACTGCAAGGAGATCCAACCAGCCCATTCTGAAGGAGATCAGTCCTGGGTATTCTTTGGAAGGAATAATGCTAAAGCTGAAACTCCAGTACTTTGGCCACCTCATGCGAATAGTTGACTCATTGGAAAAGACTCTGATGCTGGGAGGGATTGGGGGCAGGAGAAGAAGGGGATGACAGAGGATGAGATGGCTGGATGGCATCACGGACTTGATGGATGTGAGTCTGAGTGAACTCTAGGAGTTGGTGATGGACAGGGAGGCCTGGTGTGCTGCGATTCATGGGGTCGCAAAGAGTGGGACACGACTGAGCAACTGAGCTGAAGTGAACTGAAAGAGACACCTAGTGGGGTCTCTCCTCGTCCCCTCTTTCTGATTCGATGAGGACCTGTTTCCTGGGGCTGTGGCAGTTATCTTGTGGACTATGGAAGAAAGAGAATGAATCAGACAACAGTCGTCATATCACTGAGCCACTGAGTCCATGCTACCAGCCATTTACCTTCAAATTTGTTACCTAGTAAGATAATTTCCCATGTATTTAAACCCCTGATAATCAGTTTCATTCATTCTCGTGGATAAATGCATCCTAATGCACCTTCCAGAGAAGCAAATCCTATGTTATGCTTCTACAGTATGCACTCTGACTCCACAGTGAGATGAGACTTATTTTCCTTCTGGTCTCTTATCCTCTTTCCATGTACAAATAGAGTCTCTTCCCAGGGCATCTTGGTGGACAGACACAGGAGCTTGACGAGGTTACTCGGCATCTTGTGTATCAAAAGGAGTAGGGGTAAAGGTTAGTTCCAGAACCATAAGCTCTTTGTTCTCTGAGCAGAAGCAGACTAGGGTCCAAAAACCTAGCATGTCCCTTCTGCATTTCTTGTCTTTTTTCATCCACAGGACAATCGGAGTCTCTGTGCCTAAGAAACTGTGGTGTGTGTGTATGTGTGTGTGTGTGCTCCCTCCACTTTCAATAAGCAAGGCAGATAAAGTAGGAATGAAGTTCAGTACCACATCTGCAAGCAGCAAAGTTCACCTTGAGATTAGCAAAAGAAATGGGACCCTAAGTTTGCTGTGAGCACCAATAATGAAGAGAAAAACTTGGTATGATTTACATGAGCCAGAGAGTGGTTTAAATGTAGTGAATGATCCATTAAAAAAGTTGATGACATTTATACATAATTGCTTGGGGTGGGGAAATTGAGGGCAGTTCACAAGAAAGATAGAAGAAAGTGTGGAAAGGTTATTCTGGCCTCATTTTCTCTTCTAGTTGCTTAGATTACGTTAGTATCTGGTTACCAGATACAATAAAAGTATCTGGTTATTCAGACGAAATGTGTAAATGTGAAACCTGAACTGCATTGTATATGCCGCTGCTCATGGAGATCTCCCATAGATGGTCTAATTGAAGGAACTGCTAAATTAGCCAGAGACTTTGCTAATACTATTGGAAAATATCTGGACTATTAGTTTGGCCTGCAAAAGGGAGAATAAATTTGAATGAAAAATAGCGCTCACTGGAGACATCTGTCCTGTGTACCATCCACACGTCGTCTTCACAGTGGTAAGGAAACCTTTGCTCATTTTCTGAAGTGTTGCTTAATAAAACTTATGAAATCTGTGACAGAGACTGCTGTCATCACAGAACATTCAAAACTATTTGGGTATCAAGTCATTCATATTTAGTAACATTAATATTAAATTTTAACCTGATATATTATTTGTGCTAAACTAGCCTGGTATCTCGGAGAAGGCAATGGCACCCCACTCCAGTACTCTTGCCTGGAAAATCCCATGGACAGAGGAGCCTGGTAGGCTGCAGTCCTACCAGGGGTCGAGAAAAGTCGGACACAACTGAGTGACTTCACTTTCACTTTTCACTTTCATGCATTGGAGAAGGAAATGGCACCCACTCCAGTGTTCTTGCCTGGAGAATCCTAGGGACAGGGGAGCCTGGTGGGCTGCCATCTATGCGGTCGCACAGAGTCGGACACGACTGAAGCGACTTAGTAGCAGCAGCAGCAGGCTGGTATCTGATGATATTAATATGGAACAGCTGATTTACTTTGATTAACTCAAACACATGGTAAACTTTTTTAATTGTGAAGGAAATGTCACTTCATTTGTAAAGAATTGAGTTCCTGTTATCTGAATTAGAGATCAGATTTCCTCTATAATTATGAAAATTTGAACTAACTTATTTATTCTAGAGAACTGAGACAACTATAGATGTGAATCTTGATGCTATAGAAACGATAACTTCAGTGCTATTTTAGGAATGACTTACTAATCTTGTGTTAGCCATTAGGATCCTTTTCCAGAAGTTAGGTGGATTAATACATCTACTGGTACTGGGTGTTAGTATTGAGTACTTCTCAGTTCCACTTTGGCTACCTGTCATGTTTACTATTCATAGTTCTTCCTGGTTATCATTGACTTTTGTGGAAGGAGGAGTTTATAAAGAAAATAAGCCAAAACCTAAGGAACTCTGCTGCTGGGGGCAGCACACATATCTTCTCAGCGTGAAAAGTTGAGAAGTAGAAATACAAGGCTTGGCTAATATTCTGAATAGTGTAGTTTAACAAGACCTAATTGATGGATTTTTCCCATTGACTCGCTAGAGACTGAAAAGATTTCATTGTTAAGAACTTGCCTTTTGTTTATTCTTCAATTTCCTTTTCATATTTTCCAATCATCACTCTTTGTTATTAGCCCTCGATGGGCTACCTTAAGTGGTTTCTCATTTTAACGGCATTTATGCATTTCTACTTTCTGATTAGCTGCTATCCTGCCAAATTGTACCTTTTTCTTACTCTTTTTTCATAGCTTAATTCCTCCAACCACATTTCAATGCTCATTAAACATTTCTTTCAATATGCTTCTGTTTTTAAAATGCAAGATATGAATGTGGTAGTGTTACTAGCATTATCTAGGGAGTTTTAATTTTAAGGAAATTGTGCTACAGTAAAATCCAGCATTCTGTATGATTTTCTACTACTATAATTAACCGTGGATTTGTATTTAAGTTCATCAACATTTGTTGATGGAATTCTCTCTGAACCAAATAATTTATCTTTGGTGCTGGTGGTTTGGTTGCTAAGTCTTGCAACTCCATGGACTGTAGCCTACCAGCTCTTCTGTCCATGGGATTCTCCAGGCAAGAATACTGGGGTGGGTTGCCATTTCCTTCTCCAGGGGATCTTCCTGACCTAGCAGTCGAACTGAGGTCTCCTAATTTTCTCCCAATGGAAATCTGAAATGTTCATTTAACTTTGTGTGGTGTGTGTTTCCTGTATATAAAACAGCAAAGTGGACATATCTGGACCCTTAGCATTTTTGACAAATTTCAGTCTTTATCAGACACAGTATTTCTAAGATTTCCTCCTGGGATTTTTAGAGATAATCCTGGGGAAGTTCTCTGGAGAGTACTTGTTATTCTTCTTTACAGCAAGGGTCTTGTATACCAGAAAAACCTCTGTTGGAGGGTGATTTTTACTGTTTGCTCTAGTGACTAATCTCTGAAGGAGAGTCCAATGTTTGATATTTTATTTTATTTATTTTGATAATTTATCTGAGAAAATATGGGGCTCCCAAAATGAGTAGAGAGGAATGTCTTTGATCATCAATTGTATTGAGAAATACTGTGACGCATTTTAAAAGGAGTTTGGTAATAATGGTGTCATGGCAAGGAATTTGAATAAAATGGATATACATGATCTCTTTTTGTTTTGGTCAGAATAACTTTAGTCTTGTTCTTCAATGTTTTAGGTTGATAATCATGGATTTGGGGACAAAAAATATTAAGGTAAAATAGGACTTAATCACTTCAAGAAACAGAGAGTTAGTTTTCTTTGCAGGTGTTTGTTACCCTTCTTTCTCCTCAGTCCAGCAATATGGTGAATGAGCTTTCTAGTCAAGACAAGTAAGAGATTATCGTGCCTGTGCCCAAGGGGTGCCTTCTAGGTCTATGGTTAGTAGAGTGGCTGCTGGGATGGGAATACCAGACCACCTTACCTACCTCCTGAGAAATCTGTATTCAGGTCAGGAAGCAACAGTTAGAACCGAACATGGAACAATCGACTGGTTCTAAATTGGGAAAGGAGTACATCAAGACTGTGTATTGTCACCCTGCTTATTTAACTTACATGCAGAGTACATCATGCAAAATGCCAGGCTGGATGAAGCACAAACTGGAATCAAGATTGCTGGGAGAAATATCTATAACCTCAGATATGCAGATGATACCACCCTTATGGCAGAAGGCAAAGAGGATCTAAAGAACCTCTTGATGAAAGTGAAAGAAGAGAGTGAAAAAGCTGGTTTAAAACTCAACATTCAAAGATCATGGCATCTGAACTCATGACTTCATGGTAAATAGATGGGGAAACAATGGAAACAGTGACAGACTTTATTTTCTCAGGCTCCAGAATCAATGCAGATGGTGACTGCAGCCTTGAAATTAAAAGACCCTTGCTACTTGGAAGAAAAGCTGTGACAAACCTAGATAGCATATTAAAAAGAAGAAACATTACTTTGTGTAGTCATGTATAGATGTGAGAGTTGGACCATAAAGAAAGCTCAGTGCTGAAGGATTAATGCTTTTGAACTGTGGTGTTGGAGAAGACTCTTCAGAGTCCCTTGGACTGCAAGGAGATCAAACCAGTCCATCCTAAAGGAAATCAGTCATGAATATTCATTGGAAGGACTGATACTGAAGCTGAAGCTCCAATACTTTGCCACCTGATGCGGAGAACTGACTCATTAGAAAAAATCATGAAGCCTGGAAAGATTGAAGGCAAGAGGAGAAGGGGACAACAGAGGATGAGATGGTTGAATGGCATCACCAACTCAATGGGCATGAGTTGGAGCAAGGTCTAGGAGCTGGTGATGGACAGGGAAGCCTGGTGTGCTATAATCCATGGGGTCGCAAAGAGTCCGACAGGACTGAGCGACTGAACTGACCTGAACTGAACTGCTGTCAGCTGTGGGGACTTCGGAGGCTCTACTTAAGATGTCACCTACAATTTCTTGATACAAGGCATCTGTGATATACTAATTGGTTCATAACTGATGAAAACAGAACCTATATTTTTGAATGACTCCTAAGTTATTTAAGTCCAGAATTTATAGGAAAAAATAAAGTAACAGAGATCTTAAAAAAGATTTTAAAAATGTAGTGTGGTACTAGTGGACTATTTTACTACATCAGAGGGTTCAGAAATTAAGTTTTATCATCCTAAAAAAAAAAAAAAATGGTCAAAGCCCCAGGAAAATCTTCTTTTGGCTTCCAAGTATTTTACAAATCTGGGAAGTCTCTGTGTCAAGTATCACTTGCTTATTTATTGAGTGTTTCCCTAAATGACTAGTGTCATCTCTCAATGGTCATTAATATTCTTCTCCAAAGGTTCCATCTGTCAGAAATGGTGAAATGTGATCCATTGTAAATAGCATGAGGTATTTTCATTGGTTCCTGTGGTCTACTTTGGCTTGTTGCCACTCCCAAGGGGAGACAGAAGTTCTGTTCAACACAGTTGGAAAGTCTCTAGCCTCCAAGTGTCAAAGCAGGAGCAGAAACACAGCCGTTTTCAAAGGAAAATGAAATAAACAGCTATCTCTTTTTCTCTTCTAGTACCTTTTCTTTCACCTCTCCATTTAAATTTCACTCTCCCACCTTTGTTTGAACTAACACTTGAGTTCAATTTGAGCGAACAAAAATTACAAGAAGGAAAATCTATACTATTAAGTCACTGATGCTACTATGCTAGTACAGCAAAGTGAAAATCTAATTAAAGATCACCTGGGCAAGGTTTCAATGGGTGATGTTTTCAAGGCAGAAAATTTTTGACACTATAGTTATTAATATAACATATGAAATTAGATTCATATTTAATTTGTACTTGTGTTATCTTATGTTTTATAATTTTAAATGCATATTATTTCATGACATTTGACTCTTGAAATAAATGGTAGGGTAGGTATGTTACATAGATTTAGTTTGCAACATAAGTAGAAGAGCCAGTACAAGATTCTAGCAAATTCCTTACAGAAGTTATCTGCCTGTATTAAAAAAAAACTGTTGAATTTTAAAGTGAATTATTTAAGAAACTCTCACTGATTTTCTGGTGTTTCAAATGCTTTCTGGAAGGCAACTTAAAACTTGTTTTTGTGGACCCAGAAATTCTACTTCTAAGAAGGCATACTAAGTAAATAATCAATGTTTGCACAGAGTTAGCTACAAAAAGGGCTTCTGAAGCACTGTTCACATGTTATTTAGAGTAAGTAACAGTAGCCCCAGCTACTATAAAAAAAATTCAAAAATTTTATGATGACATACAGAAAAGCATATTTCTCGATCATAAAAATTGCAGAATGGATATCCTTGGTGCGTGCACATCCGTATAATTGTTCAAAGACTCAAACCCCTTCTATCTTTTGATTCCTGAGGCCTTCTTCCTCTGAAGGAGATCTTCTGCCTTCGGCTGGCCCATGTGATAACAAGAAAATGGACGTCACATGGAAGATGCTTTATGCTGAGTATATAAATGGCATAGATTACTTCTGCTTCTATTTTACTGGCCAGACACAGTCTATGGCTACTCAACAGTATGGAAGGCTGGGAAATGTACTCCAGCTTTGTTTTTAGACAATAGAAGAAATAGACTTTTGTGAACATGTAATAATCAGATTTTAATTATAGATACACTTTAAAATAAGTTATATCCATATAGTAGGATACTGTGCTTAGTGAAAAGATATTCTTGATGTATTGAGTGAAAAGTGTGTTTTATAAATAGTAATTTTGGCACACAAATGTTATTGTTCATGTGGTCATCATGATTTATGAAGACTCTTTATTTATGGAAATCTGTCAGAGGAAAACTTCTGAAATGATATCATCTCAGTGATGTTATAATTGCTACTTTCCCAAGCTTTCCTTCTTTTTCTTTCCCTTCTAAAGCCACATGTGTTTGGTAATGAGAGCATAACAAGTCATTAAAATTTCACAGTGTGGAGACTGGTTGGTGCAGGTTTGAATATGGAGTTCAGTCATTTATTAACTGGGATAGCTCAAATCACAATTTATCAACTTATATGAGGTTCAGTTTCTTTTCTTTTTGAAAAATGAGGAAAATAATAATCTACTTCATATGTTTATTATGAATACCAAATGAAATTTCACATGGAATACATAGCAAATTGTTTAGCATATGGAAAGAGCCTAAAAAAATCCTACAAATGATGGAGAGATGTCACTTTCACTTGTTATTTTTGGTGTCATGTAACAAGTCCACTTATATCAAATCCACTTATTCTAACTAGATAGTAATTTGTTGAAAGTGTCATATTCAAATGACATACTTTTCTTCATCCATTTTTTCCCTTAACTTCTGATAGTTTGATATACTTTTATATGAAAATTTTCTTGTCCTAAAACCAGCATCTTATAAATCTTCCAAAGTATATGTCACAGGCTTAATATGTATTTTTTTTTGAATATTTTATTTTTATTATATTTGACATTGAGTGATTCTTCTGTTCTTGGCTAAATACTGAGAAGTGCCTTCTCAAACTGAAGTAAGACTCCATTTAGGGAGACATGTGGATTTCCTATTAAGCAACCATTTTCTTCCTTCTCCTTAACGCTGGAAAAGTCTGCTTGTAGTTACAGACTTGAGAATGTCAGACATTGACTATCCCAGTCTTTTGTGCAGCTCGGGCATGGACGTATGCTTTAGTCCTGTCCAGCAAACCACAGGAAAAATCTACTGGGGAGTTCTCAGAAGATGTTTCTCTTGATAGTGAACTGACTGTGGCCTCAGCTAGCTAAACTTCCTTGTATTGAAGTCCTTGCAAAGAAATTGTTCAGTTCAGTTCAGTTCAGTCGCTCAGTCGTATCCGACTCTTTGCGACCCCATGAATCCCAGCACACCAGGCCTCCCTGTCCATCACCAACTCCCAGAGTTCACTCAGACTCACGTCCGTCAAGTCAGTGATGCCATCCAGCCATCTCATCCTTGGTCGTCCCCTTCTCCTCCTGCCCCCAATCCCTCCCAGCATCAGAGTCTTTTCCAATGAGTCAACTCTTCACCTGAGGTGGCCAAAGTACTGGAGTTTCAGCTTTAGCATCATTCTCCTTAATTAGAAGTGGAGTCTGTTTCCTTACTTCTTCAATTTAGGATATTTTGTGACCTAATTCTGGCAACAAAATGTAACAGAGGTGATGTAGCACAATTTTGAAGCCTAGTCTCAAGAAATCTTGAAAGACTAGACTTTCAGGATAACAGAGTAAGGATCTAGATGGCGTCGATCTCCAGTAAAACGACAATTTAACTGGTAAACATTAAAGAAAAAAAAGAATTATTTAAAATCTCTGGAAATTCTCAAGATTGCTTTGGCTATTCGAGGTTTTTTGNTGTGCTGTCGTGTGGGAAACAAATCATCGGTCTATACTCGGTTCAGGATACAGGATGCTTGGGACTGGTGCACGGGGATGATCCAGAGAGTTGATGTGGAGTGGGAGGTGGGGGGGGGTGGTTCAAGATTGGGAACTCATGTACACCTGAGATGAAAAAAAAAAAAAAACTAAATAAAATAAAATAAAATAAAATACAGGAAAAAAATAAAATAAAATCTCTGGAAATTGTCCTAAGAGAATAAAGCAAATGGAGAAACATTCATTCAATAAAATCTATTAAATTAATATCAACAGTAAGAGTCTGTAAAATTGTTGCAGCTATTTTGAAACTATGAGAGGAAACACTGGCAAAACCCTGAAAAAAGGATAGATATTATAGATAAGAGATCCTTGATAACATTATTGAATTCCTAAAGTGACTACCTCTTGAAATGTATTTACTGATTACTTCTTATTGTGGGAAAATAAATTCCTATTGCTAAAGAAATTAGTCTGAATATTTTATATTTGGCAAACAAGTTGATATCCCCACGATTATTCTCTGAGTAGAGCTGATCCAATATCGTATAAAGTGTAGAGTTTGCATGTGGGTGTGTTCTTTCTAAACTGCTCCTTTTCTCACCCACTCTCCTCCACATGCTTGTAAAGTGTTTCATCCTCCAAAGGCTGCTTTTCCCAGCATAATAATTTTATTAGTTTGTCAGACAAAGGGAGACACATTAGGCTCCTAACCTGCAAAAATTGTGTGACCCCACCAGAGAGAATTTGGTGAGGAATTTATAGCAATAGTGCAGGGGCAGAGTGGCTGATAAGATTAGAGTGTGTGCAGGGCCTACACTCTTTAATCTGGCTTCAGGTAGTCTCTTGATAGATTAGTCTGGTTCTTTTAATCTAGCCTCAGATGGTCTTTTCTGCAGCAAAGACTGCTAACACTTTCCATTTGTGGGGGGTTTAGTTCTGTAAAGAGCGCAAAGGTATAGTTTGTGTATCCTTGAGGCAGAACCAGGGCCCCACCCTAAGACTGTACTATTATTTCTTGGCTGCTCCTCCCTTGTTGCTGCATCCCCCCCTTTTGCTGATTAGCAACTGTTTGAATTTTCCTTTTGGAACTCAGGGAAGATCATGGAGGATGAATGAAGCCTATTTCCTGTAATCAAGAAATGGGGG
>SJYA01000729.1:595258-775184 GCA_006410615.1 Neotragus moschatus | reverse complement strand
CCCCCCCCCCCCCCCCCCCCCGTTTCCCTGATTAGCAACTGTTTGAATTTTCCCTTTGGAATGCAGGGAAGGTCTTGGAGGATGGAGTCTGTTTTCTTAAAAACAAGGTGTGGGGGACACAGAGAGGCTTCCATGCCCAGGAGCCCTACGGTTCTGCTCTGTTTCAGTTCCTTCATAGAAAAATAATAGTTTCTTGGTATAAGTGCTGCATAGCCCAGTGGGTGAGCATATGGAATTTCTAGACAAGCTGAGTGTATATCCTGGCTTTGGGTTTACTAGATATTCAACTCTAGGCAAATTACTTAACCCCTCTGTCTCTATTTCTCCATCTGAAAAGTAGATCGGATAGTACTATATACTGAGTTGGCCAAAACTTTGTTTGTGTTTTCCATAAGGTTTTACAGAAAAAGCTCTGTAAACTATTTGACAATCCAATAATTCACTGGGTAGTTGAAAGGATTAACTGAGATGATGCCTTTAAAGTTCTTAACATAATTTCTAGCACCTTAGTAACTGCTCAGAAAATGTTGCTACACCCAGTCTCTTGTTTTAGAAAGAGATTCATCATTAACCTCCATGATGGTTGTGGAACTTAAAGGATTGTATACGTTGTTCTTGTGATCCTGTTTGGGTTCAGTACAAAGGGTGATCACTGTGAATTCAAGATAGGTAGGGTTTTCTGGTAGTCCTGGATCTACATTCTTTACATAAGTTGGATGTGCTCTGCCACCAGCTAATTGCCGTTTAGATGAATGCAAATGGAAGCCCACACTTCTGTCTCACAGTTAGCTGAGTGACTCACGGATTCCAAGTCGGCAAACTGCCTGTTTGTGTAATAAATCATTGAAAGCTCTCTGTTTGTGGCATTTTCCAGTTTTACCTAAAATCTGTTGCTAAAGCCAGTGGTGCCCTGAGACAGAGGTTGTGTGAGAAGAATTTAACCATGAAAAAAGTTCATCTTAATTTTTTTTCACAGGTATTCTGTGTCTTGACAATCTCAGGAATTTTATTGGCAGGTTGTCTTGAGCCTTCTGTTGCAGAGATTGGAATGCATGTACCACAAATGAGGCAAACAGATGGTGTAGATCAGAGATTTTCCACTTTCTACTGAGAAATTTGAAAAGATGGGGGAAAATCAGAATCACCACTGAAGGAGAAAAAAATTTCCAGATTCCTTATCAGTTAAAATCATTACCTGAAACAAAAGTTGCTCTGCTATAAAATTATGTTTTATTTAAAATAAATTCTTTTCATTTGTGTAGTGTCAAGTAATTCTCCTAAGGATGAAAGTGAAAATTATATAGTACATGGAACAAATGCTATTGTATTAATTAGGTTACAGTATTTTCCTTATAGTAGTCATTAGGTCTATTTAAGTAGTTTGTCTTAGATGTAGTACATTTCATTAGGTTTGCAAACCTCTCCAAATAGCACTGTTGATATAAAGACTTGAAGCCCTCATACAGCTTTTGTCAAACTGGTTGAATCTCAGAATTTTCAGGGTCTCTTTTATTATGTGTGTGTTACATATATGTGTGTCTGTGTGTGCATGTGTGTGCGTATGTATACACACATACAATAAAATTATTGTATGAAGACAATGTATAAAGCTTTCTTTGTTTAACCATTGATGGACACCTAAGTTGTTTTCATACCTTAGCTATTGTGAATAATGCTGCAATGAACATATAAGTATAAATAACTCTTGGAGATAGTGATATTTACTTTGGATATGTACCTAGAAGTAGAACTGGTGGATCATATGGTAGTTCTATTTTAAATTTCTTAAGAAAACGCCATAGTTTTTTGTAATGGCCATACCAGTTTACATTCCAAAAAGAGTGTACAAGGTTTACTTTTCTCCACAGTCTCACCAGCATTTGTTATTGCTTGTCTTTTTGATGGTAGACATCTACTGGTTATAAAGGTACAGCTCAAGAGTAGAACATTTGATTGCAAATGTGAAGGAATGCAAATAAGAGTTAAAGAACTTGAGATGGGGTGATTATTCTGGATTACCTGGGTGGGCCTAAAATAATCACAAGGGTCCTTATAAAGAAGTGAGGGAGGTGGGAAAATCAGACTCAGAGAAAGAGATGTGAAGGACAGAAGCAGAGGTTGCAGTGATGTTATTGCTTGCCTGGATATAGGCCTTGAAAATGAAAGGGGACCACTAACCACAAAATGCAGCTGGCCTTTGGAAGCTGGAAAAGATGACAACAAAAGGGTTTTCTCTTAGAACCTACAGAAGCAACATAGCCCTGTTGGAACTTTAGTTTTAGCCCTTGTAAAACCTATTTTGGACTTCTGATGTCCAGAAGTGTAAGATAATAAATATATTTTGTTTTAAGCCTCTAACTATATGGTAATTTGTTACAGCAACAATAGGAATCTGATATATATAAATCGTTAACAGTTCATGAATTGCCCTATTGAGAGCCCAGAGTTTAGAACTCACTTGCTCTTGTGAAGACAGAAGCATCCAGCATCTACTACCACCCTACTTCAATTAAGTTCAGTCGTTCAGTCCTGTCTGAATCTTTGTCACTCCATGGACTGCAACACGCCAGGCTTCCCTGTCCATCACCAACTCCCAGAGTTTACTCAAACTCACGTTCATCCAGTTGGTCCTCTGTCATACCTTTCTCTTCCTCCTTCAATCTTTCCCAACATCAGGTCTTTCCCAATGAATCAGTTCTTCACATCAGGTGGCCAAAGTATTGGAGTTTCAGCTTCAGCATCAGACCTTCCAATGAACATTCAGGACTGATTTCCTTTAGGATTGACTGGTTTGATCTTGCAGTCCAAGGGACTCTTGTTTTCTCCAACACCACAGTTCAAAAGCATCAATTCTTTAGCACTCAGCTTTCTTTATAGTCCAACTTTCACATCTATTACTTTGCTAGAGTGTGAGATGAGTGCAATTGTGTGGTATTTTGAACATTCTTTGGCATTGCCTTTCTTTGGGATTAGAATGAAAACTGACTTTTTCCAGTCCTGTGGCCTCTGCTGAGCTTTCCAGATTTGCTGGCATATTGAGTGTAGCACTTTCACAGGATCACCTTTTAGGATTTGAAATAGCTCAACTGGAATTTCATCACCTCCACTAGCTTTGTTTGTAGTGATGCTTCGTGAGGCCCACTTGACTTCACATGCCAGGATGTTTGGCTCTAAGTGAATGATCACATCATCAGGTTATCTGGGTCATGAAGATCTTTTTTGTATAGTTCTTCTGTGTATTCTCGACACCTCTTCTTAATATTTTCTGCTTCTATTAGCGATGCTCAAAATTCTCCAAGTAATGCTCAAAATTCTCCAAGTCAGGCTTCAACAGTACGTGAACCATGAACTTCCAGATGTTCAAGCTGGATTTAGAAAAGGCTGAGGAACCACAAGTCAAATTGGCAACATCCTTTGGATCATCCAAAGAGCAAGAGAGTTCAGAAAAACATCTATTTCTGCTTATCGACTATGCCAAGCCTTTGACTGTGTGGATCACAACAAACTGTGGAAAATTCTGAAAGAGACGGGACGACCAGACCACATGACCTGCCTCCTGAGAAATCTGTATGCAGGTCAAGAAGCAAGAGTTAGAACTGGACATGGAAACACAGACTGGTTCCAAATTTGGAAAGGAATATGTTAAAGCTGTATATTGTCACCCTGCTTATTTAACTTCTATGCAGAGTACATCATGAGAAGTGCTGGGCTGGATGAAGCATAAGCTGGAATCAAGATTGCTAGGAGAAGTATCAATAACCTCCGTGCAGGTGATACCACACTTACGGCAGAAAGTGAAGAAGAAATAAAGAACTTCTTGATGAAAGTAAAAGAGGAGAGTGAAAAAGTTGGCTTCAAACTCAATATTCAAAAAACTAAGATCATGGCATCCAGTCCCATCACTGCATGGCAAATAGATGGGGAAACAACAGAAACAGTCAGAGACTTTACTTTCTTCGGCACCAGAATCACGGCAGATTGTGACTGCAGTCATGAAATTAAAAGATACTTGGTCCTTGGAAGAAAAGCTATGACCAACCTAGACAGCATGTTAAAAAGCAGAGACATTACTTTGCCAACAAATTCAGTTCAGTTACTCAATCGTGTCCGACCCTTTGCGACCCCATGAAATGCAGCACTCCAGGCCTCCGTGTCCATCACCAACTCCTGGAGTTCACTCAGACTCACGTCCATTGAGTCAGTGATGCCATCCAGCCATCTCATCCTTTGTCGTCCCCTTCTCCTCCTGCCCCCAATCCCTCCCAGCATCAGAGTCTTTTCCAATGAGTCATCTCTTCACGTGAGGTGGCCAAAGTACTGGAGTTTCAGCTTTAGCATCATTCCTTCCAAAGAAATCCCAGGGTTGATCTCCTTCAGAATGGACTGGTTGGATCTCCTTGCAGTCCAAGGGACTCTCAAGAGTCTTCTTCAACAACACAGTTCAAAAGCATCAATTCTTCAGTGCTCAGCCTTCTTCATAGTCCAACGCTCACATCCATACATGACCACAGGCAAAACCATAGCCTTGAGTAGACAGACTTTAGTCAGCAAAGTGATGTCTCTGCTTTTGAATATGCTATCTAGGTTGGTCATAACTTTTCTGGAACTCTGCTTTTTCGATGATCCAGTGGATGTTGGCAATTTGATCTCTGATTCCTCGGCCTTTTCTAAAACCAGCTTGAGCATCAGGGAGTTCACGGTTCATGTATTGCTGAAGCCTGGCCTGGAGAATTTTGAGCATTACTTTACTAGCATGTGAGATGAGCGCAGTTGTGCGCTAGTTTGAGCATTCTTTTGCATTTGCCAACAAAGATCCATCTAATCAAAGCTATGGCTTTTTCAGTAGTCATGTATGGATGTGAGAGTTGTACTATAAAGACAATTGAGCTCTGAAGAATTGATGCTTTTGAACTGTGGTGTTGGAGAAGACTCTTGAGAGTCCCTTGGACTGCAAGGAGATCCAACCTGTCCATCCTAAAGGAGATCAGTCCTGAATATCCATTGTAAGGACTGATGCTGAAGCTTAAACTCCAGTACTTTGGCCACCTGATGCGAAGAACTGACTCATTGGAAAAGACCTTGATGCTGGGAAAGATTGAAGGCAGGAGGAGAAGGGGCTGACAGAGGATGAGATAATTGGATAGCATCACTGACTCAATGGACATGAGTTTGAGTAAGCTCTGGCAGCTGGTGAGGGACAGGGAAGCCTAGCATGCTACAGTCCATGGGATCGCAAAGAGTCAGACATGATCGAATGATTGAACTGAACTCACATCTATACAGGATTACTGGAAAAACCATAGCTTTGACTAGATGAATCTTTGTTGGCAAAGTAATGTCTCTGTTTTTTAATATACTGTCTAGGTTTGTCATAGCTTTTCTTCCAAGAAGCAAATGTCTTTTAATTTCATGGCTGCAGTCACTATCTGCAGTGATTTTGGAGCCAAAGAAACTAAAGCCTCTGTTTCCATTGTTTCCCCATCTATTTGCCATGAAGTGATTACCACCCCAGTGGCTGTCAATTTTCCCAGCAAATTGGGTGTGTTCTCTAATCTCCAGCTGTATCTTCCCAGTCTGCCTCTTCGCTGATATTCTTACTACTTGTCCTCCTGAAATGTCTTGTTGTTATTCTGTTCAGACTATTTTCCAGCAGCAGTTTCACTTGCTTTATTAGATATGCTGATGTCTCTTTGTCCTGTATTATAGTCACTTAGTTGAGAGAAGAATCACTTTTCTTGGTTTAGCTGTGCAAAACTACATATTCCTTTTGTAAATAAAGATTGTAAGGATGAATTAGTCTCAAATTTAGTTACTGCCTAGAGTGGAGATGAGGAAATTCAACTCACAAACATTTGGTGAAAACCCATTAGCTTTAAGTCATAGGGATTATATGAGAGGAAATATGAAGAATGAAGCCTATTCACAGGGAGCACACAGTCCTATGTGTATGAGAGGTGAGGACATAAGTAAGCATGCAAGGCAGTAATGTTAAGTGGAAATAATGGAGTTTTGTCTTCAGAAGGACCTGGATTGTTTATGTCATTATTACTTATGTCACTTACTAGTTTTCTATCATCCTTGCTTTCCTCATATTAATTTTTATCTGAAAGAAACATGCAAATTAATTTGTATTTCACAAGAGGCTATGAGGATTAAATGACAGGATTGACTAGTTGGTTTACTGATGAATAAATATATGCTTAGTGCCTACTATGTGCTAGACACTATTCAAAGTTCTGGGGATATATTTGTGAGTGAAATAAATTGCCAGTGCTTGTAGATCTTATATTGTTGTAGGAAGGGTCGTAGAATGAGTCTATTCATGGGTAAAGATATTATCAATTAATGAAAAATGTTATAGAATTAAGAAGAATAAAATCAGAGGGTGATGAGAAAAGACGGGAGATGCAGAGAAGAGTGTCCACAGCAGCAGTGCACACTTCCTGACATTGTACGCTCTTCAAAAAGATTGAAGTTCCTGTCACTTAGGAAAGGATTCCAGTTTGTTAATTGCAAAATTTGCTGAGGAGGTAGTGTTTGGATTTTAAAGCTGGGGAAGATTTCAGCAGGAAGGGGTAGCAGGGAAAGGTAAAGCTTTGAGATGAGAATGTATGTATGTTATTTCTGAGAAAAAGCATTACTTCTCTATTTATCAGACCCTATTTTACACCAGTCATATTCCAATTTTGAGGAAAGGGCATTAACCTCACACGGCTTTGGCCTAAAGTTGGGAAGCATTCTCTCCTCTGGTGAGTTAGCTGATTGGCTCTCTTGCTTTGTGTACTCTAGCCAGCTCTGCAAGTTTGGGCCAACTTGTTGACCCGAGAAACTGGACCACCAGGCAGGCTCCTAGTAATCAAGTTTTATCTCTATTTCCTCTCTAACTCTCCTTCTTTCTTTCTCTCTCTTTTAAAAAATGTAGTTTCCAGTAGAATGAATCCCTCCTGGATTGTCAGAGATTTTTGCCTAGCTTGTTTTAATAATCTTAATTTGCTAGGTTTGAATTTCCAAGACAAATTCAGCTTCAGGGAGAAAAAGGAGAGAGGTGGAGTGAGGGCGTGGGATTCCTGAGGGAAGAGAGGGCAGGAAAGGTCAGGGATGCCTTTGGTTCACCACAGGGTTTTCAGACTCTCTCACCAAAGGAAAGGCAAGCAAATAACAAACTGCCTGCGTTGTGGTGGGCTGAAGCCTACTGGCTGTTACAGGAGAGGGAATTCCGGAATGCTGACTGGTGTGGCCTGCTTGAGTGTGTACAGGAACAGCCCAAACCTTAATTTTTGTTTCTTTGGAAACTTAATTTTTAAAAATAGACATTTTCCCCTTGAAGACAAAGGATTCCTATCCTTTCTCAATCTCTGTTCAAATTTTACCACTTGAGTTTGTTTTTTTTTTAAGAGCAGGAATCTTCCCTCAAGGTTTCTCCCCTCTCAATTGTTCTGATTTTTACCCATTAATTTTTTTGAATGAGCTGTCTATTCATGTTTCCTCCATTGCCTAATCACTTACTCATTTGCAGTCAGTTCTTTTAGCAATCTAGCTTCTGCCCTTGCAGTCTACTGAAATTGTTGTCTCTTTGTCAAAATCTATGCCAATTTTGATGACCTGCATCATCTCTTGGTCACCTCTAGGTTTATTATAATCTCTTGGTTTTTCTTTTTATTTACAAAATGACTATATTTGAAAAACGAAGAGAGAAGAAAAACAACTTTGTTTTTGTTTGTCATTTTTTTGAGACTTTGTTTTTAACCTTCTTTTCTTTTCTCTCCTTTGGCGTTTTTTTCTTGTTTCAGTAGCTCCGATGGTCTTTGTCTGAAATGCTAGGTCTAAATCCCCAACTACCTGATAGACATCTCTGTCTGTGTTCTCTCAACTTCTCAGTGTAGCACATCAAAGATACGGTTCGTTTTCTTCCTTTGATGCCTCCATTCAGATATATAAACAAAAACCTCATAATTCATGCATTTTTTTCAAGCAGTATAGATGAAAAATGACCCATGAAAATAAGACATTCAGTGTTTCATTGCTGGTGCTTTTCGTTTTAAGTTTTCCCCCGACAATGCTATTAAGACAGTTTGGTACATATTTTTAAGAACAATTTTCAAAAAGGGGTCCAACACAGTTTTCTAAACTTAACATAAAAATTCAAGCATTTGAAACCCATTTCTAGAAGGTCCTTTAGAAAAGCTACTTCATCTTAAAACATTTCTCATTCTTTTATGGAGCCTTACCACATCTCTTTACATATGAAGTTTCTAAGTTCCTGGGTGTCTTAAACTGAAAATAATTATATTTTGAACTTATTTTATAAGTTCTTTTGCAAATATCATAAATCTGTATACAGCAGAATTCTGGGGAAGACTGTGGTGATATGAGTAGTTAAACCAGATTAGCCTTTCCATCTCACCACCATCTGATACTTTATTGCACAAACACCAGGTTTAAAAGTTGTTTTTCTTCCCAGCTCTCAACTGCTGCCCTGCCAGCACTGAGCAAGGCTTGTGCAGCTAGTCACAGGCAGGGTTTCCTGTCAATAGGCGAGAGGAAGCAGTGCTTTTGGATGAACTCTCATTGTCCCAGCTGGAACAGTGATCAGCAGGCGGTGATAAGGACCTTTTCAAACCTACGCGATCTGCATGAATCTGACTGACCTTGTTAAGAAGAAGAGGAAAGAAGGGGCAGTCACAAATAGTACTGGGAACATTCTTCCTTGTGCCCTCATATTTCAACCAGCAAAAAAAAAAAAAAAATCTAAAACACACTGAGTAAGATTCTCTTAAATAGTCAGAATATGTATCTTGCCAAGGATTTGGATCTTGTTGCTTTGCAAAGTGAATATAAAATTACATCATGACATCAATTACAAAAAAGTAGTTAACAGGCCATCTTAATTTTTAATTAAAAATCAGATATTGTAAAGTGTTCTAGAATGTGTTTGACATCTATATTGTTTCATTTGTAGTAATTCATGAGTTAAGCATTCTCCACTTAAGGCTATGTTGCAGAGTTTCCTTTTGTTTCACCTATATTTATTCCTCACTCTTTCTGTCTCAAGGGATCTTACATCTAAAAGATGCTTCTTAAATATCTGTTGAATAAATGCTTGATACAATGAAATATGTATCATCAGCTTATCTTTCCTTCATCTAAAACTTGACATATGTGTGCTATCGTCTGTTATTTTAAAAAATTGCTTTTAATATGTTAAACCAAAACCATTATGCCCATTTTTCAGACAGCAAAAGCCAAACCTCGGAGAGGTTATGATTTGCATGTGTGTATGATATGGTGAGTTAGGGAAGTGGCTTGTAGATAGCAAGTACATTTACAATTGTCTGTGACTTTGACTATTGTTGTCAGTGGCCTATGATCCTAAAATAGAATGAAAAGACTTCTACAATTTAAATAACTTTATTTGTAAGGAATGTTAACTTAGTAATAAGCTAAGAGGAAAATTTAAGCAGTTAAATGGTGATTTGGTATGTCTTCATTACCCAGAGACTGATAGCTAGCATGACTTCATTGATTTTGTCACCTTGTTGAGGATATATCCAAAATACTCCCTACATGAAATTCTATTTAAAATTTATAAGGGCTAGAATGGGCTCCTAAATCTACGTGAACTGGAATTAAAAAGCATTTTCTAAGCAAGTGTAGGAAAGCAAAGCAAAAATAAAAGTTCTGTTTTATTTTTCAGAATCTCTATGAGAATGAAAATGAAAGTGAAAGTCACTCAGTTGTCTCTATACTTTAAAATAAAATACTTTGAGCTATTTCCATAGACAGTTTAATATGGATTTGAGGGCTTTGGATTTAGATAATCTAGGTCTGAGTTCCAGATGCAATATCTTGAAATTTTGTTTAATTATTTCAGAACCAAATGACATGATTTTTACAAAGTATAAAAGAGCAATAATACGGAGAAGGCAATGGCACCCCACTCCAGTACTCTTGCCTGGAGAATCTCAAGGATGGAGGAGCCTGGTAGGCTGCAGTCCATGGGGTCGCTAAGAGTCAGGCACGACTGAGCGACTTCTCTTTCACTTTTCACTTTCATGCATTGGAGGAAATGGCAACCCACTCCAGTGTTCTTGCCTGGAGAATCCCAGGGATGGAGGAGCCTGGTGGGCAGCCATCTATGGGGTCGCACAGAGTCGAACATGACTGAAGTGACTTAGCAATGCATGGTAACACATCAGTAGTAGTAGATGATTAAAAATAGTAGCTATTATAATTATTCATTTTAAATTTAAAGTTTGTTCTCATTATTAATTTACATATGCTCATACTGTTTGTCAGTCAAAAGTTTTTCCTCTCTCTACCAACTTAAGTACTAACCATTTTTTCACCAGTAAATGTCATACATTGAATGAATATACTAGATGCCATTCAGATTGATTGTCTGAGAATAATGTCTTTGTAAAAGACTGCTTTTCTGTTATTGAAAAACCATAGAAATGTGTGATAGATGTATGATCTTATTCACTAGGCATTTTTCACTTGAATTTATACCATTAAATAGATTGTTACTTTATAGAATTGAGGACCCACATTGTGTGTATGGGTATATGTGTTTTTGTTTGTATGTATATATGTGTGTATTGAAGGTAAACCAAGATGCAATATCATGCAGATAAATGTGCTGTGATTGGTTGCTCAATTGTGTCCAACTTGCAGGCTACTCTGTTCATGGGGATTCTCCAGGCAAGAATACTAGAGTGGGTTGCCATGCCCTCCTCCAGGGGATCTTCCCAACCCAGGGATTGAACACAGGTTTCCTGCATTGCAGGTGGATTCTTTACTGTCTGCGCCACCAGGGAAGCCCATGCAGATATATATCTTGCATGATATATGTAGAAGGTAAGATGTGATTTAAGTGAAATGTGTTTTATTTAAGTCAAATTTCTGGAATTTCCAGAAATATGTATAAATTATCTAATATTAAAAATAGGATGTGATACCAGTATAGCAGTCTTCTTTGAAAAAAAAAACCACCTTCTTAAAATTTGTTACAAAAATAAATATAACACCATATAAGGCAGAATTTTCAGTTCATATTCAACATCTGGAGAATATTCTGAATATGTTCAATAGATATTCCACAGTACAGGGGCTTATATTTTCAAATTCACTTAAATCTAAGAAAATGTTTGGTCAAATAGTTTAGTTTTAAATAGTTTTATAAGGATGCTAACACAATGCTATGAAAAGTGACACATATGGTAGTATGTTATTTGGGAGTATATATTTGAAAATTGTACCCCCAAGTCCCTGTTAGGGGTATATGTAAGTATATGGTATAATTCCAGAATAGGTGCTCAGGTGTAGCTGGATGGTGTATATCTGCTGGCCTTCTTCCCCTACAGCATTCTGATCTTATTATCATTTTCCATCTCTCCCCTCCTCCACTCTCTTACACATAGAATAAGGCCAGCTCCAGAGGGTGACATTTACATTATTGTGTATGTATGTGAATGGTGTCCCCTAGAGTTGTGCGATTCTCAGCATGTTGACCATAGGCAGCAGACCCTCCAAAAACCAGCTAGAATACACAGCTAATAAAAGCAGCTTAGGAGTCCAAACTCATGATGCAAATATTCTTTTTGTAAGAAATCTAGGTATTTATTTGGTAGGGTACCCCATCTTGTGGGATGGAAGCCATAAGGCCAATTTTCTGATTTTCTTATACTTGCTGTATATTGATACTTAACAGGATAGCATTTATTCTTCCAGATAAGTGGGCTATTTTTAGAATAGGATTACTTGAGATCAGGGACTCTGCTTTATTTACCTCAATTTCCTTAGTGCCTAGCAGAGTGTTGGGAGTATTATAAGCACTGAATCTGTGTTTGTTGAAGTTTAATATACTTTTTTTTTCCAGTCTATTCTAGTTCCATTGCGTCTTTGAGGCAGAGTAAAGGACTGCATGGGGCTTCTCTGATGGTTCAGTGTTAAAGAGTCCACCTGCAATGCAGGAGATGCGGCTTTGATCCCTGGTTTGGGAAGATCCCCTGGAGAAGGAAATGGCAACCAACTCCAGTGTTCTTGCCTGAGAACCCCATGGACAGAGGAGCCTGACAGGCTACAGTCTATGGGGTTGCAAAAAAATTGAACATGACTTAGCGACTGAACAACAAAAACTAAGGAGACGTACAAACTGTATCATGGATTTGGATGTTGATTATTTTAATTTATGTGTTTCCAGGGGCATGTAAATTCTTTTTATTTTTCAGCCAATAGAAGATTATGATACATTGGCACCATTTTTATTTTTTTGAGTCATAGAAGTAAATTGATCTAAAGCCTTAGTTCAGGTATATATTAGAATTTCAGTAGGATAATGTCACATTGTTATGTTGTATTGTTACTGAGATATTTTTAATCTTGTTAGTTGAAATAGTGCACATTGTATAGGCTTAAAAATCTATGTGCTAGTTATATAGAAGTTATAAGAGCAGTCTTTACATTTGGATGATGCTTTACAATTTCATGTCTAGTATCTAACTTTATCAAGACAACAACCCAGTGAGATAGGTCCTTTATATCTTCTTTTACATAAGAGGACACTGAGATATAGAGAAAGTAAGTCATTTGCTTATGATTATATATAGCTCACAAGGTTTTAACAGATTGCATGCATACAGTCTAAGTTGCTTTAGTCATGTCCGACTCTGTGACGCTACAGACTGTAGCCCACCAGGCTCCTCTGTCCACGGGATTCTCCAGGAAAAAAATACAAGAGTGGGTTTCTATGCCCTCCTCCAGGGGATTTTCCCTACCCAGGGGTTGAACCCGCATCTCTTATTTCTCCTGCATTGGCAGGTGGGTCCTTTACTACTAGTAACAACTGGGAAGCCCCTATAAAAGATTATGTGATTCCAAATTCAGTGCTTCTTCCTAGACTTGAGTAAGTCATTGACCTCTCTCAACCTCTATTTCTGCATCTGTAAAATGGGCATCTTAATATTATATCTTTCAGGATTATTATAAAAAATAAAGTTAATGAACATTAAATATTTGGCACTCAATAAATAGTGGCTATGCTCTTTTTTGTTGACTGTATAGAGCTTCTCCATCTTTGGCTGCAAAGAATATAATCAATCTGATTTCAGTGTTGACCATCTGGTATGATGTCCATGTGTAGAGTCTTCTCTTGTGTTGTTGGAAGAGGGTGTTGGCTATGACCAGTGCATTTTCTTGGCAAAACTCTATTAGTCTTTGCCCTGCTTCATTCTGCATTCCAAGGCCAAATTTGCCTGTTACTCTAGGTGTTTCTTGACTTCCTACTTTTGCATTCCAGTCCACTATATGAAAAAGGACATCTTTTTTGGGTGTTAGTTTTAAAAGGTCTTGTAGGTCTTCAGAGAACCGTTCAACTTCAGCTTCTTCAGTGTTACTGGTTGGGGCATAGACTTGGATTACTGTGATATTGAATGGTTTGCCTTGGAAATGAACAGAGATCATTCATGGGGTTCTCAAGGCAAGAATACTGAAGTGGTTTGCCATTCCCTTCTCCAGTGGACCACATTCTGTCAGACCTCTCCATCATGACCCAGCTGTCTTGGGTTGCCCCGCAGGCATGGCTTAGTTTCACTGAGCTAGACAAGGGTGTGGTCCTAGTGTGATTAGATTGACTAGTTTTCTGTGAGTATGGTTTCAGGGTATCTTCCCTCTGATACCCTCTTGCAACACCTACCAACTTACTTGGGTTTCTCTTACCTTGGACGAGGAGTGTCTCCTCACCGCTGCCTTCCTGAACCTTCAACGGGGGATAGCTTCTCTAGGCCCTCCTGCACCCGCTCAGCCACTGCTCCTTGGACGTAGGGTTGCTCCTCCCAGCCAACACCCCTGGCTTTGTGCACGGGGTGGCTCCTCCTGGCCACCCCTGATTATATTCTTTGCAGCCAAAGATAGAGAAGCTCTATACAGTCAATAAAAACAAGACCAGGAGCTGACTGTGGCTCAGACCATGAACTCCTTATTACCAAATTCAGACTTAAATTGAAAGTAGGGAAAACCGCTAGACCACTCAGGTATGACCTAAATCAAATCCCATATGATTATACAGTGGAAGTGAGAAATAGATTTAAGGGCCTAGATCTGATAGAGAGAGTGCCTGATGAACTATGGAATGAGGTTCATGACATTGTACAGGAGACAGGGATCAAGACCATCCCCATGGAAAAGAAATGCAAAAAAGCAAAATGGCTATCTGGAGAGGCCTTACAAATAGCTGTGAAAAGAAGAGAGGTGAAAAGCAAAAGAGAAAAGGAAAGATATAAGCATCTGAATGCAGAGTTCCAGAGAATAGTAAGAAGAGATAAGAAAGCCTTCTTCAGCGATCAATGCAAAGAAATAGAGGAAAAGAACAGAATGGGAAAGACTAGTAAGGTCCATCTAGTCAAGGCTATGGTTTTTCCAGTAGTCATGTATGGATGTGAGAGTTGGACTGTGAAGAAAGCTGAGCATTGAAGAATTGACGCATTTGAACTGTGGTGTTGGAAAACACTCTTGAGGGACTGCAAGGAGATCCAGTCCATTCTGAAGGAGATCAACCCTGGGATTTCTTTGGAAGGAATGATGCTAAAGCTGAAACTCCAGTACTTTCGCCACCTCATGCGAATAGTTGACTCATTGGAAAAGACCTTGATCCTGGGAGGGATTGGGGGCAGGAGGAGGAGGGGATGACAGAGAGTAAGATGGTTAGATGGCATCACGGACTCGATGGATGTGAGTCTGAGTGAACTCTGGGAGTTGGTGATGGACACGGAGGCCTGGTGGGCTGCGATTCATGGGGTCGCAGAGTCGGACACAACTGAGTGACTGAACTGAACTGAACTGAGAGATCTCTTCAAGAAAATTAGAGATACCAAGGGNGCAGAGGGTGGGTGCTCCCTCATGAGCACTCTGCCTGGTCCCCCTTCCCTCCCCATCACATCTGCGTGTGCTCAACTTCATCATCCGTCCTTGCCTATTTTTAAGAGAGATGCAGTCAGATGACCCTCTCCATGTGACCATATGCTCAGCTGTCTTTGCCAATCCAGGCTAGTGTATCAGAGTGTCATGGACTGGGTGGCTTGTCAACAATGTGAATTGATTTCTCCCAGTTCTGGAGGCTGGAAGTTTGAGATCAGGAGCCAGTGTGGTCCAGCTCTGGTGAGGTTCTCTTCCAGATGGCTGACTTTTAACTCTCTGTTCTGGGGGCAGGTGAGGCAGCTCTCTGGGGTCCCTTTTTTCAGGACACAAACCCTGTAAACCCTGTTCCCGAGGTCTCCACCTTCATTACCCATCAGCTCACAATGGCTCCCCCTCCTCATGTCATCACCATGGGGTTAGCATTCCAAAATCTGAGTTTTGGGAGGAAACAAACATTAGTCCCTAAGATCAGTTGAAACTTGGTGGTGGTAGGGAGAGGTCTGTCTTAAAAAAGAAGGGGGGATTGGCTGTTGAGAGACCAGTAACAGTCTGCCATAGTGAAATGCTCCCAAGCAGATATAGGACTAAATTTCATCTCTCCTGTGATCTTCGTGGGAAATTCCACATGGGGTATGGGAATGACCACTCCCAAATGGAGAGCTTCAGCCACTCTCAGGAAAAGTCATCTCTCAAGCCTCTTTGTGAGATTTTTATGCATTTTTAATGTAAATAATATTATAGAAAGTTAGCAAATGGGTTGGCCAAAAAGTTTGTTTGGGGTCTCCATAAGATGTTATGGAGACCAATATGTTGAATAAATATGTTTTATGTTCTGCACCGACTCAGTGGAGATGATTGGGTAGCCTCCGAGAGTTGGTGATGGATAGGGAGGCCTGGCTTGTTGCAGTCATGGGGTTGCAAAGAGTCGGGCATGACTGAGTGACTGAACTGAACTGAAATTATCCTCTATCATAATTATAGTAAATGATTTCAAGTTTCATCAGTAATTCACCCAATATTTAGTATAAATTATTTACCATTCTAATAAAAATTAGAGGCTTACAACCTCTAATAGTTCAGAGTCTAATACAAGGCCCCATCCACCACCAACATTACCAGGTCCAAACGGAAACCTTGAAGCCCTACTACATCCCTTATTCTGTATATGACAAGTTGTCTGAATGTAACTCACTCTTGTATAATGTAGGGAGCAAACTACTGATCCTATCGATGACAGAGATCCCCCTGAGAATGTGTTGGTGAGAATCAGAATTAACTTCCTGTGGAGAATCCCTCAATATCTCTCACTGATTGAAATGCTTAATAGATGTAGAGAAAGGCTAGGTTTCTTGTTTCCCAGCCTGCTCTCTCAATTTGGAGAAGTAGGTTAACCAGCAGTTTACTTCCCAAGATGCCCCCCATCCTGGTTAAAGATTATCAGCATCTTGCAGTGAGCAGAGCCACTCCTGAGTATGATCTATTTGGGATCTCTGATAGAGCACTTCCAATAAATATCTTTGAAAATTAGATCATATAAAAGCAACACACATATGAACGTAATTGGCAAAGGCTGGTGCTTACTCTCAGTGCTCAGTGGGTGTCGGATCCATCCTCAGGTCTTTTTCATCATGGCAGGTTATGCTGTATCCAGACTGTTTCCACGTCCCCAGGTGCCCACCACCCTTATACAGTCTCCACCACGCCTGCAGCACTTCTATCCGCGTCATAACCTGGATTTATGTCTCTTTGCTTTTATTTGAACATGGCTTGCTTTCTCTGTTGATTGTTTCTAATAAACTGGCCATTGCTGCTGTAGAATTATGCTTTTCCCCACTTTAACAGACCATCCTGGACCCGTGTGCATACCCACCAGTTACTTTGCAAACACCTGAGAACATTTAGAGCACTTGCTTGTAGTACCAGCCTGATGTCTGAATCTCTTTTCTCCGCTCCTTCAAAATGGGCTTTTGTGCTGGGTCAGAGACAGAGAATAACAACCAGTGCATGCCACTCTCTGTACATCCACAGGCTGCTTTTTATTCTGCCCTGGGATCTTCAGCCTCACGGCTTCATTAAACTAACTGATGCTGTGGGACTTGCTCAGCCCTCCAGTGTCAGGACAAGATGTAAAGAAACTGCCTTGTCTGACTCAACTTTGTCGTATATTTTCTGAACTCTTCAGAAGTTAGACGAGTTTTTGTGCACACTTGAAGAAATTCGCCAAGTTTGGGTTGTTCCCACAAGACTCTGTCCACGGGAGGCCTGCTGCTCACAGCGGGTTCACAGCGGGCTCCTTTGGCCCTTTCTTCTTTCTTCTCCTTGTAGTTTTTTTTTTTTTTGGTCTGGTTATCACTTTCAATGATCCTCCTGTAACTCAGGGCAGTGCATTTCAAGACGAAGAAAGAAAAGGCTTCCAGCGTCTTACAGGAGTGAATTTTTAAGTCTCTGTCGGTTTAGGTCATGTGACTCCTGCAATATCCGTGGCCCTCTTTTCCCCTCCAGAGCAAGCGAGTCCTCATCACTGATGTGAATGGAGATGAATTCAGGCTTTGCCTAAAGGTCAGCTTGTGTTTATTCTTAGAGTGTTAGAAATACTTTTTGAGGCCCGATCTTTTCTCACATTTTAGAAAAGATCTAAAATGTTCTGAATTGTCATCTTTAGGAACAGAATCCAAATCTCACTCCTTGGGTATCCAGGATCTCCCACTCAAGGCCAGCATGTGGATCCATTTACTGCTTCAGGGAATAATTCAATTTTTCAGTACAGTGTGTGAAGTCTCCCCTGTAAAGCGCTGTTGCAGCGCTGTGGATAGAGAGGTGAATCAGAGAACTAAGCCTTCTCCTCTTCTTCAGCTCAGGTCGTGGTGGAACAGAGAGCCATAAGCAAGCAAATGAAACCATTTAAAATTGTTGTAGTGCCAGGAAGAAACCAAGCCAAGATGTGATAGGAAATACTAGGAGGGAATAGAGTTATTTGAGGTCAACTGAAGAGGAAACGCCTTTGACAAATGATGGCCATCGAGTTAAGATGAGAATAGCAAGAAAGAGCATGTGAAGGTCTCGGGAGGGGTGGAGGGGTGTGATCTGAGCAAGCAGGCTCCGAGGAAGGAGGGGACCTCCTACTGTCCTGGAGGACCTCGTCAAGGAGGCCCGTGAGGCTGAATTGCAGTGAGCAGTTTAGGAGCTACACTCAGAGGCATAGTGAGGGGCCACGTGGACCACATGGGCACTGGGGCACATTGTGAGGAGTCTGGGCTTTCTTCTGACCATAGTAGGAAGCCCTTCAGTGGGCTGCTTTCAGTAGGAGTGGGCCTGACCTGACCTGTGTGTGAACGGTCCCCTTCCTGTTGTGCCAGAAGTGGCAGGAGACGAGGGTGACCCATGCATAGATGTGTGTGTGCACAAGTCCATATGCACACAGTTATTTCCGGCTCGGTCACTTGAAAGCCACAAGAGGCAACAGCCATCCATTAGCAATGAGCACACGCAGAACCTGCATCCCAGTTCTCAATGTCTAGTCCTGTTCTCCAGTAAGAGGATGCGGGGCTCCTTGGAGAAACGGCTGACCAGAAGATGTTGCTGTTGTTCAGTTGCTCAGTCATGCCTAACTCTTTGTGACTCTGGTCAGCAGCAAGCCAGGCTTCCCTGTCCTTCCCTATCTCCTGGAATTTTTGCTCAAACTAACATCCATTGAGTCAGATTTGAAGATGGGGCAATAAAAACAAAACCAAAAAAAAGAACCGTTAGATGGGCTTAGAGCACTTTGTAGCCAGGAAAAAAAAATGTTCAAAAAAGAAAAAGAGGACCAGGATGATAGAGTGATGAAGGTGTATGAGTGGAACACAGATGGGAAGGAGCTTCCAGTGGCTACAGACAGGAAGGTCTGAGAAATGAAGTCTTACTGGATTGTAACCCAGATTGTCATCCATTCATTGATGCTGATACAAGTAAGAGAGAAGAAACACATTTCCTGTGAAAAAGAGTTCGAAATACTTTAGGTATATGCTCACTGTCAAGGAAGTGGAGACTTAATCCTTACCCCAAGTGTGGGCTCCCTATAGTTCCTTCCTTCCACAAAGTATACAGTGGAGAGAGGGGAAAAAGTGACTGTCTGGTGGATAAACCCGACAAACAGCCTCAGCTAGGGGGTCAAGGTTAATATCAGCAGTGCCCTGTCCTGCCTATGATATGTCCCCTCAATACTGAGACCTGCTGAGAAAGGTGCTTTACTTCTGTGTCTGTCCCAATAACCATCACCTCAATCTTGCACACACACACACACAAAAATCAACCAATTCCAGCTGAAAAACAGCCTACAAAATATCTGGCTGGAGTTCCTCATGCCCATCAAGTTCTTTTTTTAAAAATTTATTTATTTTAATTGGAGGCTAATTACTTTACATCAAGTTCTTAAAAACAAAAAAAAAATCTAAGAAACTGCCACAGCCATGAGATGCCTAAAGAGACATGCCAGGTAATCATAATGTGGTGTCCCAAATGGAATCCTGAAACAGAAAGAGGACACTTGGTAAACTCTAAGAAAATTAAATCAGGCTTTAGTTGACAATAATGTATTAATGTATTTCTCCAGACCATTTTCTGAACTTCTAAGATTATTCTGAATCCACAGATAGGACCATCCTCAAGGGCTTTGGGTGGAGGACCATGCTGTGTGTAGACCAGTCTTTCTCTCTTGCTCTCTCCTTTCCCTCCTCACATCCGCTCCCCTCCCTCCCAATACAGGGACTGCCTGCGGTGAACGTGAGAGGCAGGCTGGGGTGTAAATACATTCCTACAGGGCAGGGCACTGGACAGCACGGGACTCGGGTATGCACGAGAGGCCATCACACTGGTATGACCAGGCAGACTTGCTGTCTCCAGAGCCCCCTGGTGTCACCCAGGGGCCTGGAATCCACTCAGGATGCACTTATTTCCAGATGAAAGGCCATTTAACTTGGCTCCATAGCTTCTTGGCAGGAAAGCTATGACAAACCTAGACAGTGTGTTGAGAAGCAGATACATTACACTGTCCACAATGGGCCATATAGTCAGGGCTATGGTCTTCCCAGTGGTCAAGTATGGTTGTGAGAGCTGGGCCACAAAGGCAGCGGAGCACCAAAGGATCGATGCCTTCGAACTGGGGAGTTGGAGAAGACTCCTGAAAGTTCCTTGGACAGCAAGGAGATGAAACCAGTCAGTAACAACCCTGAATATTCACTGGAAGGACTGCTGTGAATGTCTGATGCTGAAGCTGAAGCTCCAGTGTTTTGGTCATCTGATCTGAAGAGCCAACTCACTGGAAAAATCCTCGATCCTGAGAAAGATTGGGGGCAGAAGGAAAGAGGGTGCCAGAGGATGAGATGGCTGGATGGCATCACTGGCGGAATGGACATGCATTCGGGCAAACTTTGCCTCATGGTGAGGGACAGAGAGGCCTGGTGGCCACGCCACAGAGCTGAGGAGCACAGGAAGGGAGGTTTGTGTATGAGAAGAGAGCCTGGGATCTGAGGGAAACGAGGTGCAGACAGAAGCAGGTTTTCTCTTGGCCCTTCCCCATGTTTATTGTTTTCCCGTCCAGCTCTACAGGGTCCTGTGTAAATTCAGTATTTAAAGGCTCCAAAAATAGAGTTTGATAACAGTCAATTAATTCATCTTCTGCCCAACCTGAGAACTAAGTTTAAAAAAATGTGTTTGTCTGTGTATAGAAAGGGGGGTTCATTTTAAACAAAAATAATCTTCATATTACATACTAATTTTGTTCATACATTGGTCCCGTTTTATGACCAAGTTATTTAGAATCAACAATAGGTCTTCAGAAATTAGAGAAACTTGAAGTCCGCAAGTTTTATGTGTGTGTGTGTGTGTGTGTGTGTGTGTGTGTACATGTGGGCACTGGGGCCCACGTTCTATATATGTGTATGTGTGTGTGTGTATATATGAATATATATGTATATATATATATTAATATATGTGTCTGTGTATTAATATATAGTCCAGTACAAAGAAATAGGCTTTAACCTTTTCCAAAAGACTCTCTTTTTAATATGCCTTGAACTGTTTATATGAATTCAATCATGGGGAAAGTGTTTCAGTTCAAATGAATATAAATGTCATAAATTAGTAATATATCAGTGCCCAGTAAATTGAAACTGCTTATGTCTATAGCCTTAATTTAAGACTGTTTTAGAAGGTAAGTGCAGGTTCACACAGAAGAAAACTCCAATCGTGTTGAACCAAGTGACAGCCAATAATTTATTAATTAGAAATAAAAGATAATGCCATATGACTTTTAGAAATTGTTAAGCTCCTTCATATGCATTATCTTTTATTTATAATTAGTAAATTCTTGGTTGTCACTTGGAGAAGAGTGGAGAAATAACTCCAGAAAGAATGAAGAGACAAAGCCAAAGCAAAAGCAACAGCCCACTGTGGATGTGACTGGTGATAGAAGTAAAGTCTGATGCTGTAAAGAGCAATATTGCATAGGAACCTGGAATGTTAGTTCTGTGAATCAAGGGACATTGGAAGTGGTCAAACAGGAGATGGCAAGAGTGAACGTTGACATTTTAGGAATCAGTGAACATAAATGGACTGGAATGGGTGAATTTAACTCTGATGACCATTGTATCTACTACTATGGGCAACAATCCCTTAGAAAATGTAGTAGACTTCATAGTCAACAAAAGAGTCCAAATGCAGTTCTTGGGTACAGTCACAAAAATGACACAATGATCTCTGTTCATTTCAAAGACAAGCCATTCAATATCAGAGTAATCCAAGTCCAAGTCCCAACCAGTAATGCTGAAGAAGCTGAGATTGAATGGTTCTTCTGAAGTTGAAGACCTACAAGACCATCTAGAACTAACACCAAAAAAAGATATCCTTTATCATTACAGGGGACTGGAACACAAAAGTAGGAAGTCAAGAAATACCTGGAGTAACAGGCAAATTAGGCCTTTGAGTACAGAATGAAGCAGGGCAAAGGCTAACAGTGTTTTGCCAATAGAACGTGCTGGTCATAGCAAACACCCTCTTCCAACAACACAAGAGATAGCTCTACACATAGACGTCACCAGGCTTCTAAAACCAAAATCAGATTGATTATATTCTGTGCAGCCAAAGATGGAGAAGCTCTATACAGTCAGCAAAAACAAGACTGGGAGCTGACTGTGGCTCGGATCATGAACTCCTTTATTGTCAAATTCAGACTTAAATTGAAGAAAGTAGGGAAAAACTGCTAGACCATTCAGATATGACCTAAATCAAATCACTTACCATTATACAGTGGAAGTGACAAATAGATTCAAGGGATTAGATCTGATAGTCAGCCTGATGAACTATGGATGGAGGTTCATGACATTGTACAAGAGGCAGTGATCAAGATCATCCCCAAGAAAAAGAAATGCAAAAAGGTTGAGGAGGCCTTACAAATAGCTGAGAAGAGAAATGAAAGGCAAAGGAGAAAAGAGAATATATGTCCATTTGAAAGCAGAATTTCAAAGAACAGCAAGGAGAGATAAAGGCTTCCTCAGTGATCAATGCAAAGAAATAGAGGAAAACAATTGCATGGGAAAGACTAGAGATCTCTTCGAAAATTAGAGATACCAAGGGAATATTTCCTGCAAAGATAGACACAATAAAGGACAGATATGGTATGGACCTAACAGAAGCAGAAGATATTAAGACAAGGTGGCAAGAATACACAGAAGAACTATACAACAAAAGATCTTCATGACCCAGATAACCACGATGGTATGATCACTCACCTAGAGCCAGATATCTGGAATGTGAAGTCAAGTGGATTTTAGGAAGTATCACAACAAACTGGAAAATTCTTCAAGAGACAGGAATACCAGACCACCTGACCTGCCTCCTGAGAAATCTGTATGCAAGTCAAGAAGCAACAGTTAGAACTAGACATGGAATAACAGACTGGTTCCAAATAGGGAAAGGAATGCATCAAGGCTGTATATTGTCACCCTGCTTATTTAACTTACATGCAGAATAATACATCATGTGAAATGCTGGGCTGGATGAAGCACAAGCTGGAATCAAGATTGTCGGGAGAAATATCCATAACCTCAGATATGCAGATGACATCACCCTTATGGCAGAAAATGAAGAAGAACTAAAAAGCCTCTTGATGAAAGTGAAAGAGGAGAGTGAAAACATTGGATTAAAACTCAACATTCAGAAAACCAAGATCATGTTATCTGGTCCCATCACTTCATGTCAAATAGATGGGGAAACAGTGGAAATAGTAATAGACTTTATTTTTTGTGTTCCAAAATCACTGAAGATGGTAACTGTAGCCATGAAATTAAAAGATGCTTGCTCCTTAGAAGAAAAGTTATGACCAACATAGACAGCATATTAAAAAGCAGAGACATTACTTTGCCAACAAAGGTCCATCTAGTCAAGGCTATGGTTTTTCCAGTAGTCATGCATGGATGTGAGAGTTGGACTATAAAGAAAGCTGAGTGCCGAAGAATCGATGCTTTTGAACTGTGGTGTTGAGAAGACTCTTGAGAGTCCCTTGGACTGAAAGGAGATCCTATCAATCTATCCTAAAGGAGATCAGTCCTGAGTGTTCACTGGAAGGAATGATGTTGAAGCTGAAACTCCAATACTTTGGCCATCTGATGCGAAGAGCTGACTCATTTGAAAAGACCTTGATGCTGGGAAAGATTGAAGGCAGGAGGAGAAGGGGATGACAGTGGATGAGATGGTTGGATGGCATCATTGACTTGATGGACATGAGTTTGAGTAAGCTCTGGGAGTTGGGAATGGACAGGGAATCCTGGCGATTTGCAGCCCATGGGGTTGCAAAGGGTCGAACACGACTGAGGAACTGAACTGAACTGAAACTCCTTTCATTATTTTCTCTACAAATGCATAATAAAATTAGAGGAAGAGATTTTTAACCTCTTTAAAACCTAAGCTATACATTTAAATAAAATTATGGAACATTATTTTAAATTACATCTACTTCCGTGTTCAGAAATCTCATGTACTAGATTTTAATTTCTCAGATGTATATTTTTCTGACTTAAGACATACACATGTGTGTGTATATGATTATAGCTATAAATATCCTTATATCAAATTAAAAAAAAACAGTAAAATAGTGCACAGAGTCTGGAACAAAAGTGTGTGATCAGGATATGGGGAAGTCTCTCATGATATTTAAAATCACCTCTGTGTGTATAATTCAGTCTTTGTATTTTATAGGTCATTTGTGTTCTCATGTTTAGTTTTGGTCTTTGGAACTTATTTTTTGAGTTCTAGGTTGTCTCTTTAAAATTAGCTCTGCAACGATCCTCTTCCTGAAGTCATTTTTCTCTGTTCCTAAGGGAGCACTGGTAGCATGAATCTTCTTGAGTTTGTTTCATACTGGAGCCATGACGGCGGCTGCTTCCTAGGGCCCTGGCTCCTCTGGGCTCGCCTCTCTTGCCCTCACGCTCAGCTAGACATCCAGGGTCAGGAGCCTGTCCAATGGCTGCAAGACAGTGGTGTCCACCCGCTGCTGGCTCTTTCCACTGATGAGCACTAATGCAACACTCTTAAATTACAGAGTCCTTGAAATGCGGAACCTGCTCGTAGCATCCACAGATGATAGGCTTTTTATCTGCTTACCCCTGAAAGGATGCTCTTCCTTTAGAAAAGTGGGAGAAAAATCAAAGACCTCATCCTGCTGCTTCTTTCTGAGATCTTTTATTCAGATCAAGTATATTAGATCCCTGGACACGAAAGTAGACATAATTTAAAATAATGTCCTATAATTTTATTTAGATATACAGCTCAGGTTTTACAGAGATTCAATATTATTTTCTTTAATTTTAACACATTTCATCCACTGTCTACCCTGGTCCCAGACCCTCTGGTCCTGACCCCCTCCAAGGCCAGGCTGGCATCACTAGGAAGACCTCATCCTTTCTTGACCATGAACTTCTCTTATCACCGCAGGATACTCTGAACCTACAAGTTGTCTGGTAACAGCTTCTGTTGTAAAGTTGAAGATTTAGGTGTATTCTCTGAACTAAAAAACACCTCAGCGAACTCCATGGTAAATATGACTAGTGTCACATCCCACAGTGAAATAAAAAGTACAGACAAAAAGAGTTAGACCTTTCATTGCTGAGGTCTGCAGGAATTGCTCCTGGTTGGAGGGAGCTGATAGGTGGAAGGTGACACCTGTCCGGGGAGCAATCACATCTCATAACTGGACGTCTAAGGGGCACTTGTCTGGGAAGGCATCCACATCTCATGCTGGGCAGTGCTGCTGGAAGGGCTCTCGTGAGCCCTGTGGGCACTGTGAGTTGAGATAGTCCCCAAACCAACCCCAGCCCAGAGCTCCCCAGAGGACAGGCTGAAGCTTCGCCACGACTTCCCTGCAGCTCAACACCTTCCTCTGCCCAGCCCTGCCACCTCCCCTCCAAGTATGACTGTGCCAGCCCCACCAGGTAGAGCGCCCACACCCAGCCCTCATATCCAGGGCCAGCATCCCAGGGAGCCAGGCTGTGACTCGGCTCACTGCCCTGGAGAAACGGTTGAGGCAAAGACGAAGGGAGTTTTCCTGACTCAGCCAATTGGGTACAATCACCTGGAGAATGAAATCGCAAGGTTTCTCCCTCTGGAGGGGTCCCTGCCCTCAGAGATGGGTCTCTGCACTTAAATCTAGCTGAGCCCCAATATAGCTAAGAACCTTGGAGTCTGGAGTTAGGATTCTTACAGTTAAGAATCCTAAGAATTCTCATCACAAGAAATTCTTTTATTTTGTATCTATATGAGATGACGGATGTTCACTAAAGTTATTGTGGTCATCATCACATGACTATGTAACGAGTGTAAGTCAAATTAGTATGTTGTACACGTTCAACTTATATATAGAGATGAATATATATATCTATATATATAGATGAATGTCAATTATATCTCAATAAAATGAGGAGGAAAAATAATAAGGAAGGAAGGGAGAGATGGAGGAAAGAAGAATCTTATTAGAGTTTAGAATAGAAAAAATTAAAAAACTGGATGGGATTTTCTGTAGCTCAAGACCATGCCCTGGGAAGGAATAATAAATAATGATTGTATTTTGTTTAATCTTTAAATGTTGTGTTACTTCTCCAAGTTTCCTTTGGCATTTGCATTTTTCATTTTACAGGAAGAGGTGTTGAGAAAGGCATTAAAAGTCATATGTTCTGAAACAGCAGTTGTTGTGCAAAATCCTAACAACGTAATTGACGAGTTTATCCCTCTCTCTCCCTGCTTCTCACTGTTAAAGCAGAAAATAAAATATGATATCACAGAGGCAGACAGCTAATGGGCAAGCATGGACAAGATCCTTGTTCCTAGTTCTTCAGCTTTTTTTCCCCCTATTAAACTACCCCCAAATTATTTCTATCACATTCCTATTTAGAAGCAAATCAATTATATCAATACAAGCAGTATGGTGGTAGACATGCCCCAGGGTTCATCTGCGTTACCTCCACCAAGTTTCTCATCTTATTTACAGATAAATTTGGAAAACAACCCCTTTGTGGGGAATTAGCAGCAGCATAGGTAAAGTGTCTGAGTGTTTAACCCAGATGTGCGGCATGTGATAAATATTGTTATTTTAAGGTAATTAAAACTGTAACTTGAGGCACAGAAGTAAATGTGTCCTACCGTCACCTACATAATCTTCCTCTGGTAAGATTACAAAACACACTTGGTTTTATAACTTCAGTTTGACCATTCTGCAGTCTTGTCACCTCTTCGTGATGGACACCCAGCAGCCTCCCGAGGCTGCCTCCCCCGTGTGTTTCCTCCAGATCTCCTCCTCCCAAAGCTTTTCATGTCAGCATGCTCCACGTTGTCCCTGTTGGAGGCCCTTTCCTTCCAGCAGTCTTCTTGAAGGGGAGTGTATCTCCAGGGCAGAACCTGGGCATCTTCACCTTTGCAGTCTGATCACTAATAACAACTCGGAATGTATTTGCTGGGGAAAAGAAGCATGAGATATGAGACACTGACATTATTTTTATCAGCTTGATTGAGGAGTGCTGTCTACTTTTGTTTTTGATACTCCTTTATTTCAGTTCTTTTCCAGTTACTCATGTTCCATTCTTCAGTGATTTGTTTGAGATCTTTCTTCTTTTCATAATATAAACTCTCTGTGCTATGAATCTCCCTAAATGCATGACTTTCAATACATCCCACAACTTTGACTTGTTGTTTTAACAGTTTCATGTAATTCAGTTCAGTTCAGTCGCTCAGTCATGTCCAACTCTTTGTGAGCCCATGAACCGCAGCTCTCCAGGTCTCCCTGCCCATCACCAGCTCCCAGAGTCCATCCAAACCCATGTACATTCAGTCGGTAATGCCATCCAACCATCTCATCCTCTGTCATCCCCTTCTCCTCCTCCCCTCAAACTTTCCCAGCATCAGGGTCTTTTCAAATTTGTCAGCTCTTCACAACAGGAGGCCAAAGTATTGGAGTTTCAGCTTCAGCATCAGCCCTTGCAATGAATTCCTGGGACTGATCTCCTTTAGGATGGACTGGTAAGATCTCCTTGTGGTCCAAGGGATTCTCAAGAGTCTTCTCTAACAACACAGTTCAAAAGCATCAATTGTTTCTTTATAGCCCAACTCTCACATCCATACACGGCCACTGGAAAAACCATAGCTTGACTAGATGGACCTTTGTTGATGAAGTAATGCCTCTGCTTTTTAATATGCTGTCTATGTTGGTCATAACTTTCCTTTGAAGGAGTAAGTGTCTTTTAATTTCATGGCTGCAGTTACCATCTGCAGTGATTTCAGAGCCCAGAAAAATAGAGTCAGCTACTGGTTCCACTGTTTCCCCATCTATTTGCCATGAAGTGATGGGACCAGATGGCATGGTCTTAGTTTTCTGAATGAGGTCTAAGCCAACTTTTTCACTCTCTTCGTTCACTTTCATCAAGAGGCTCTTTAGTTCTTCTTCACTTTCTGCCATAAAGGTGGTGTCATCTGCATATCTGAGGTTATTGATATTTCTCCCAGCAATCTTGATTCCAGCTTGTGCTTCATCCAACCTAACATTTCTCATGATGCACTCTGCATAGAAGTTAAATAAGCAGGGTGACAATATATATACCCTTGAGGTACTCCTTTTCCTCTTTGGAACCAGTCTGTTGTTCCATATCTAGTTCTAACTGTTGATTCCTGACCTGCATGCAGGTTCCTCAAGAGGCAGGTCAGGTGGTCTGGTATCCCCAGCCCTTTCAGAATTTTCCACAGTTTATTGTGATCCACACAGTCAAAGGCTTTGGCATAGTCAATAAAGCATAAATAGATGTTTTTCTGGAACTCTCTTGCTTTTTCAAGGATCCAGTGGATGCTGGCAATTTGATCTCTGGTTCCTCTGCCTTTCTAAAACCAGCTTGAACATCTGGAAGTTCATGATTCATGTATTGCTGAAATATGGCTTGGAGAATTTTAAGCATTACTTTACTAGCATGTGAGATGAGTGCAATTGTGTGGTAGTTTGAACATTCTTTGGCATTGCCTTTCTTCGGATTGGAATGAAACTTGACCTTTTCCAGTCCTGTGGCCACTGCTGAGTTTTCCAAATATGCTGGCATATTGAGTGCAGCACTTTCACAGCATNCATTCTTTGGCATTGCCTTTCTTTGGGATTGGAATGAAAACTGACCTTTTCCAGTCCTGTGGCCACTGCTGAGTTTTCCAAATATGCTGGCATATTGAGTGCAGCACTTTCACAGCATCATCTTTCAGGATTTGAAATAGTTCAAATGGAATTCCATCACCTCCACTAGTTTTGTTTGTAGTGATGCTTCCTGAGGCCCACTTGACTTCACATCTCATGATGTCTGGCTCTAGGTGAGTGATCGCACCATCGTGATTATCTGGGTCATGAAGCTCTTTTTTGTACAGTTCTTCTGTGTATTCTTGCCACCTCTTCTTAATATCTTCTGCTTCTATTAGGTCCCTATCATTTCTGTCCTTTATCGAGCCCATCTTGGCATAAAATGTTCCCTTAGAATCTCTGATTTTCTTGAAAAGATCTCTAGTCTTTCCCATTCTGTTGTTTTCCTCTATTTCTTTGCACTGATCACTGAGGAAGGCTTTCTTATCTATCCTTGCTATTCTTTAGAACTCTGCATTCAAATGTGTATATCTTTCCCTTTCTCCTTTGCTTCTGGTTTCCCTTCTTTTCACAGCTATTTGTAAGGCCTCCTCAGACAGCCATTTTCCCTTTTCCATTTCTTTTTCTTGGGGATGGTCTTGATTCCTGTCTCCTGTACAATTTCATGAACCTCAGTCAATAGTTCATCAGGCACTCCATCTATCAGATCTAGTCCCTTAAATCTATTTCTCACTTCCACTGTATAGTCTTAAGGGATTTGATTTAGGTCATACCTGAATGGTCTATCATGGACATCACCAGATGGGCAACACTGAAATCAGATTGATGATATTCTTTGCAGCCAAAGATGGAGAAGCTCTATACAGTCAGCAAGAACAAGACCAGGAGCGGACTGTGGCTCAGATCATGAGCTCCTTATTGCCAAATTCATGTAGTTCAGACATTTCCTAATATCCCTTGTGATTTCCTCTTTAACCATTAATTAATTAGATGTTGGTTGAGAGTTTTGTTCAAGGCTTCTATAACCTTAGTGATTTTCTGTCAATTAAAGGAGTAGTTTTGTAACCTCAACTATAATTTAGTTTTATTCATTTCTCCTTGTAATTCTGTCAGTGTTTGCCCATATATTTAGAAACTTTGTTTTTAGGCACATAAATGTCTAGGAGTGTCCACCTTTTTAACATTAGGAGACAACCCTCTGTACATTAAAACTGTGTGTGATATTAGCATAGGAACTTAAGTGTTCTTTTGATTAATGTTAGAATTTTTATTCATATTTTTCATTTTCTTTCATCTCTTTGCATCTTTAAAGTGCATTTTTGTTTTTGTTTTTTTTTTTTTGGCATTAGTGTATCATTGGCTTATTTTCATCCAGTCTAACAGTTTCTGCCTTTTTCCCCCCACATGTCTAGTTAAGGTGCTCAATCTTCACTTTCTTCAAGACAAAGAATAAAATTAGAGTAACTGTTTTAATACTGCTGTCTACTAATTCAACCATCTATGTCATTTCTGGCTTTTTCTTCTTCTTCTTTCTCCTCACTATGAATTTTATTTTCTTGCCAGTTATCATACTTAATTGGATCCCAGACATTGTGAATCTTAATTTGGAGGATGCTAGATACATTTGTGTTCCCCAAAACATTTTTTGGATGTTGTTAAACTTCTTGGGACAGTTTGATCCTTACAGATACTACTTTTTAAGACTTCATGAAGATCAAGTCAAGTTGGAACCTCAGGTGAGCTTTTAAGTAGCTCATTTATTTGGGGGTTTGTGGATCTGATGCTCTGAATTCTATCCACTGAGCCATGAAGGTGTCTGTCCTCACTATATTCTGCTTAGCCCTGCGAGTTTCTGGACACTTTTTCCTCTAATTCCTTAGTAATTCTTCCATTAGCCTTGGTCATTTTCTTACATACGTGTACTAGTAAGCACTCATTTATGTTCAGGAGAGGCTCTGCAGGTCTCTGGAGCTCTGGTTCCTTTGTAAACTTCAGCCTTCCTGACACCTGGGTTCACATCTCTGCCTCCTCAACTCAAGAAGACCATCAGTCTCACCCTGGGTTTCCACTCCCTGCACCTGGGATCCCTGCCCTCTCCAGGGAATCTGCTGGGGATGTTTTAAGGACTCTCACTTGATTCCTATCCCTCAGAATCATGATCTTTCAATGATTGATGCCCAAGGCTGGGAAAGTAATTTAAAGCAATAACAAATTTTGACTTTTTTTTTTCAAACTTCATTAAACACTGATACTCCAGCTTAGCCAAAGAAATATTGTAGTGAGATTATTGTTTTTTTTTTAATTTAAATTAATAAAATGAACAGTGACTAAGAAAGAGTTTAGAGCTGTTTTCTAGGGTCACTTTAATTTAGTTTTGTTAACCACCCCTCATCGTGTTTAATGTAATATTTAACTTTTGGAACAGGTTGTATTATCCTTGTTACATGGTCAGCATGTGTTAGAGAGTAAACAGACCAGCATTTGGCGTAGGACAGAGGTCACTGTGGTCAGCTCTTGAGTTGTTGCTGGCATCTTTGCTGTCATCAACATGGTTATCTGCAAGGGCTTATAGTAAAGTTTGTTGCAGTGTCTTTTTCTTTACCTTATAGAAATACTGAGACACTTACAAGCAGCTGAACATCCATTTGCTGAGTATAAAGTTTACTTTTGAGAAGAATAAAGATGATCATAAAAATTGTATATCTCCTTATGTCATTATTGGAAGAATCTGGGATCCACCATGTGGTGAGAGTGTATGTAAATTTACCTGAGAAAATCCATGTACATGCAAGTTTCTGTTCAGTACTTCAGTGATAATTGAAAAGTTCACCTGGTGTTATTACTTATTGCTCCGCTTGTTTTGTATGTCAGTCACTTATGCTTAATTTTCAGCTGTGGATATTACCAGGCATATTTTTCCCTGTTGCTTCTCAGCTTGACTCCCAGGCACTCTGATCTCGATTTTAACTTTTGGGCCATTTTTCCATTTTGTGTGATAATTAGCCCCCTTCTCCCATTAACTTTGGTATTTCAGAAGATGTATGTCTGGCCCCCAGTTATTTTCCTTTTATGTCCCCTCCATTCTTACTCTCTAAATTAGAGAGGAAACTTAGCATTTTTCTGGTCCTTCCCTCTTTTCTTGCTAACTAGTGTTCATTCATGTAGTTGCTGAAGAGAGAATGACAAGACACTCATGTTCACAACCAAATTCATTCCACCACATCTGCGGCCTTCCTGGCCTCTCTCCTGGGTCACCATCGTAAGTTCTTCTTGTGGCTGTTTCTTCCTCAGCACTTCAGTCTTAGTTACTTGGTCCCAGATGTACAGTCATTTATATCTAGACTGATGCCTGTGCTGTTTGGGGTGGTAAAGGTCCAGCTGCTCATAGACACAGGTTAGTGAAATGAAGACAACTTCTCCTTTAAAGATATACACCTGTGAAAGATCCACCAGAAAAATTAAAGACCATGAGATCTCATCCCAGGGGTCACCTGACCATACATGCTTCCTTGCATTCTCCACAGTTATTTCACACTGCATCATTTTGCAACAAGCATTTTTGTGTTCTAATTTCTTACAGCCTTATAATGTCTTAAAACCACTATTAAAAATCTTGTGAAAATCCAGCCCCTAAACTTCAAATCCATCTGCCAACTGGTCTTTTTTCTTGTGTTAACTTCGTTACCCAGTCCCACCTAGTCCCTTTCTCTCATCCTGCAAATTTACCTGACAGCTTGAAATATATATTTTTAAAAGCTATGTAACGATTTTGCCTTCAGTTTCATATCAGGAAACATCATAACACTCCCCAATCCTTATATTTCTGTTACTATATCAAACAAAGCTCTACTGAGAACATGGCTGATTTAATGGCATTTTATCATTTTTCTTGCTTTTTGCAATGACAGCAGTTTATTTTAGTTTACTGTAGTGCTGAAGAGCAGAAATTCTGGATCCATCATGTGCACACTCTATCACCAGTACTCGCCAGCTGTGTGGCCCATGAGAAGGTTGCTTAACCTTTCTGTGCTATAGTATCTTCCTCTATGAAAGGGGATAATAATGGCACTTACTTCATATATACTGTTAATATGTGTAAACCACTTAAAACATTGTCTAGTGCACCACATGTGCTGTGTGTAACTGGTTATTATTAAAACAGAGCAAGAATAAGGAAGAATTAACATGGCTAAAAAGTGGAGTGTCTTTTTCTTTTGCTTCCTCTTTTAATGACTATGTTTTTACTTTAATTACAACATTAACTCTAGCAGACTTTTTCTGGTTTCATTGTTTCTGAAATTGGTATTTACCAGAACCCCTGCATACTTTTAAATTTGTATGATTTCTCTGAAGTCCACATGGTGCTTTAGAACTGGGAAAGTAAATTTGAAATTGCTAATATACCTATTGAGCGCTAACTCTGTTCCAAGTGCCCTCCTAGCTATGGATTCTGCTTTACATCATATATGTGCCCTCACACACCCATTACTAGGTTTTGTTTTTCATTCCTCTCATCAAGACATAGAGACTGAGACTTTGTCCAATCTTATAGGTATGTTTCTGGAGTAGAAGCATGCATTTTTCTGACACCGATTCCCATAACCCACCATGCCGGGTTCTTTTCTGTAGCCATTTTCCAGAACTGCATGCTTTGTTTAAAATTAATCTTTCTGTATTAATTTGGCCAAACCTTACCACTTTCCACCTTAAAGTCTACTTAAAATTCACTCCTCTTTGAATTCTTCTCATCCAGATCCTATAAATTTTCAGGAATAATATAATATAATAACATTGTTGTCTATCATGTGGACAGGGAGAGCTTGGCAGTGGATGACATTAAATGATTGTTCCCCC
Organism: Neotragus moschatus; assembly: GCA_006410615.1. NCBI lineage: Eukaryota > Metazoa > Chordata > Mammalia > Artiodactyla > Bovidae > Neotragus > Neotragus moschatus. Next base: position 741,787 of record SJYA01000729.1, on the reverse strand, counting down.
GCCTGAGGATCCCTCCTTGCTCTTGGTGCATGTATGCTCTCTCTGCATCTTCTTGTCCCACCAAATGACCATGGCCCAGAGAGTCGGTCCAGAGAGTAAGTGGCAGGTTCCAAGACTTGAACATCTGACTTCTAAAAGTGTTCCTCAATATAAGTATTATCAGGTGGTTCTAATCTTTCCCAAAGGTTGCAGGAGGGAGTTCAGGGCAAACAATCTGTGGACAAACACATCGCGTACTGTTGGTTTTTATTTGCAGGGTTGTGTGTCAGGTGGGTATTTGGAATTTTATTTCCTTAAGCTCCAGTGAGACTCCTGGAAAGACAGAGTGTAAACAAATTGTCTGACATACACACTGGGGGACCCAGTTTCCACATGAACACACCTAATGAAATTTCATTAATTGTGCACATCCTGCTAAAAATGCTGCTGTGCCTGGTGAATTGCAGGCTTCTGTTCACCAGCCTTTTATCCTGTTTCGTGATGAATATAAATACTGTATTTTTAGTTGCAAGTTTCCATGTGTCTTCTGAAAAGGGATTGATATGGCATCCACTTAATGATTGAAATGCTTGGGTCTAAGGCTTAATGTGAGAGCCTCACAAAGTCACTGACTTGTAACCATTTGTACTCGGTAAAGCAGAAGGATCGCAGAGGGGATTTCCATGAGTGTAATTGGAATGACAGCCTAGGTTTCAGGCCATGGGTGTGCAGACTTGGCTCCATGGGGTCTGATGGAAGGAAGCCTGCCCCAAGAGGAAAGAGCCGTGCCCAGGGCTCCTTTCAGCATTCTTTCACATCGGCAAGTGTCTGCACCAGGTGCCCCTTCCCACCACCCTGGTAGGGATGCCTTTCTTGAAGCAGCTGCAAGAGGCTGCACATGACTTCAAGGAATGATTAAAGCAAACTAAATGGAGAGGCCAAGTCAGCTCAGTAACATTTACTAAATACTTAATGTGTCCTCATTGCTCTGGGAGACACCAGAGACATTTGGTATCTTCAGGGAAACTGGCTTAAAAATTAGTTCAAATGAAATTGGCAGGAATGATAACAGAGTTGAATTTATTTATTTTAAATTAGTTTTTCCCAGCTGCTGAATTTTCATATCTTGGCATTGTCTGCCTGTCTGAGTTGTATATCTTGGTGTAGACCTATTATAATTTGTGTCCATTTTTCACAATTTAAGATATTTTTGTAATGTTTTAATGAAATGACTGATGCTTTTGTAATATTATGGGTATGTTTCCATTTCTGTGTTTGTTTGCAACTAGAAGTAAATGTTTTAAACCATCCTTAATAATTTCTGTTCACTCATTGACACTATTCACATTAAAATGTTAATACTTTTTTCCTAAAATAAGATCGATTGAAATTAAAATTCTCATTCTGAACAAGGGAGAAAAATGCCAAAAGCATTCATATTCATTTATCTCCCTAAACCCCCTTTCCTTTTCTCTCTCCATTGATGATACAGTTTCAGCCAGGCAAGGTCTCACGACTGTCTCTGATTGTAACAACCCCAGCTTAGGCTGGCTGACAGATATCCCAAGGCATAAAATAAAGTGATTCTCCAAGATGGAATTGGAAATTTTCTGCCTTTGAAAGTCACAGACAAATTCCAAAGAGTTAAAATTGTTTTTCAACAACATTTTAAAAATAGACTTATTGCCTTTGGAATAGTGGATGTAGGCTTAAAAACAGAATTTCTTTTTTATAAAAGACAACAAAGATGGTTATAGATTATACTGAATTATTTTCTGTTATGTTATCAAACAAGCTTTTATAGGCTATTTTCAGAAATTACTTTCTAAAAACTAGAGGTGTGCAAACTTTGACTACATAAGTAGTAATTTCACAAACATGTCAATAACATTAAACATTTAAACTATGGCATTTGTTTTGTAAGTCTTTCTATATAGCTTAGTTCATATGTATTTAAATTATATAAAAGTAAAATTAACCTTTGAAATAAATGAAATTTCATCCCCTTTTAGTGGGAAAGATCTGTTTATCTCTCAGCTTAAAAATAAATAAAAAAGAAAAACTTCTCTGTATTTTATATATATAGCAAAGTATGCTCCCATACTAATGCAAAAAAAAAAAAAAAGGATACAGAAGTAGAACAGTTTTGTTCATTTGGAAATATTCTTTTATTTGTAAATCATTTCTTTTAAATAGTAGGATCCTTTGCTTATTTGAATTCTACATCATGGCAGCTAATTTACAGATGATATGCTAAATATAACCAGAAATATGGCAACAATAGCCAACAATTCTCCACTTTGTCTATTCACTCAAGTTCAAAATTGCGTTCTGTGAGTATGAAACAGCACCATGTCCATGTGGTTGGAAGGCAGCTGAATTAAACAGAGAGTGCTGTCAGTGTGAACAGTGAGGAGGCCGGGCAAGACCGGAACCAGGGCTGCCTTGTTGAAACACAGATGAAGACAGCGCTTGCTTTGTCAGAGCCTACACCTGAAACTTGGTTGTGAGTCAGATGCTTTAAATGCATAGAGCCTTACAGATGGCCTGGAATATAACAATGCTTATGAAAGTCTGCTAGGTTAGCAAATGAGATTTTTAATTTATTCTTTAATTCAGTTATTTATCCATCAGACATTGATTGAACATTTATTACTAGTGTGTGTCAGGCAGTGCTGGTCTGGGGAAATAAGGAAAAATATAGCATGCGTATCCATTCATGTGCTTCTGTTACCACTTTTTCAGCTACCCATATTTTGCTATATGATCTAATTGCTAATTCTATAGGCCCGTAGAATCTCATTATTAGGAAAATAATCTAGATGTCATATAGAACAATGAATCTAAGCAGAATTGTATTTTTTCCTCTTAACAGAATCCACTTAATTATATTTTATATATATATGTGTGTGTATATATATATATATACATATATACACATATTTAGGAGAATCCACTCCAGTTTTTTTGCCTGGAGAATCCCATGGACAGAGGAGTCTGGGGGACTACAGTCCATGGGGTTGCACAGAATTAGACACAACTGAGTGTGTATGGACACGCATATATTTTTACAGGAGAACAGAATTGTAGATTTTATACAATATGAATCCATTTTGCTACTTGCATTTTAGGCAAAATTAAGATAGCTAGATTTGCTAACTTAAGTAATTCAAAGGTCTATGTTTTGTGATATAGACTGATGTTAGTAGAAAATCTTCCTTTAACTTATGTTTCTTTCTCTTTTTTTTCCTTCCCAATAGTTTTACCGAGCCACACATGTGGAAATCCTGGGGAAATCCTGAAGGGAGTCCTCCACGGGACACGATTCAACATAGGAGACAAGATCCGATACAGCTGTCTCTCTGGCTACGTCTTGGAGGGCCACGCCATCCTGACCTGCATCGTCAGTCCTGGGAACGGGGCCTCCTGGGACTTCCCAGCCCCGTTCTGTAGAGGTAAGTGCCCGGGTCGGGAGGGCTTGATGCACTCACACGTGGATTGAGCAAGTGGCTTTGAAACTGACGTCAGGAAAATTTCCACTTAGCAAAAGCAAGATATGGAGTGCTGGGTCTTTCCATGTCAGTTTGTTCTCTTCCCATTAGCGATGTTATAAGTTACCTAAGAAACCACGTTGTTGTTCATTTGCTAAGTCAGGTTTGACTCTGTGACCGCATGGACCGCAGCATGTCAGGCTTCCTTGTCCTACACTGTCTCCTAGAGTTTGCTCAAGCTTATGTCCGTTGGGTCGGTCTCATCTCTGTCGCCCCCTTCTCTTCCTGCCCTCAATCTTTCCCAGCCTCCCCGTCTTTTCCAATGAGTCAGTTCTTTGCATCAGGTGACCAAGTATTGGAGCTGTAGCACCGTCCTTCCATTGAATATTTAGGGTTGATTTCCTTTAGGATTGACTGGTTTGATCTCCTTACTGTCCAAGGGACTTTCAGGAGTCTTCTCCAACACCACAGTTCAAAAGCATCAATTCTCTGGTGCTCAGCCCTCTTAATGGTCCAGCTCTCACACTTGTACATGACTATTGGAAAAATCATAAGTTTGACTATATGGATCTTTGTCAGCAAAGTGAGATCTTTGCTTTTTAATAAGCTGTCTAGGTTTGTCATAGCTTTCCTTCCAAGGAGCAGGTGTCTTTTAATTTCATGGCTGCAGTCACTGTCTGGAGTGATTTTTGAATCCCCCCCNGCTGAAGCTCCAGTACTTTGGCCATCTCATGTGAAGAGTTGATTCATTGGAAAAGACTCTGATGCTGGGAAGGATTGGGGACAGGAGGAGAAAGTGACGACCGAGGATGAGATGGCTGGATGGCATCACTGACTCAATGAGTCTGGGTGAACTCCAGGGGATGGTGATGGACAGGGAGGCCTGGCTTGCTGCGATTCATGGGGTTGCTCAGAGTCGGACACGACTGAGCAACTGAACTGAACTGAACTGATTTTATCTCCTTGCTGTCCAAGGGACTCTTGAAAGTCTTGTCCAGCACCACAATTTAAAAGCATCAGTTTGAAGTACTCAGGCTTCTTTATGGTCCAACTTTCACATCTGTACATGACTACTGGATAAACCGTAGCTTTGACTATATGGAACTTTGTGAGCAAAGTGATGTCTGTTTTTTAATATGCTGTCTAGATTTGTCATTGCTTTCCTTCTAAGGAACAAGCTTCTTTTAGTTTTACCAGACCCATCTGGTATTAATAGTTCACTCTCAGTCTTTTCCAGCTTCCCCTAGGGAGCTCAGGGTGAGGGCCAGTGTGAGGTGGATAAGGATAGCACTTTTTTTTTGTCTCAGGTCCTCACTGCCCAGACCTACCGTGTGGTCTTTTCTACCTGTGGCTACCCCACATACTGGACAGATGCATCTCTAAGGAGTTTGTTATCTCTTTAGACTTTTCCTCTTTCCTCAGAGTGCCCCAAACATGTCTGGCTGGATTATCCAAAATCAGCCCCTATCCCCAACCTGTTGTCCTCAGCATAGGGTGTCAGGACACTTGTCAGCATCCCAGAGACTTTTAAGCTGTCTTCCATCCTCCACAGAACTCTTTCCAATCCCTTTGTGCTGTTTTTTAGGGTCAGGTTGTGTAGCTCATAATAATTTTTTTTCAGACTATTTCTTTCAGACTATTTGTTAAATGATATAAAAATTATGTTAGACCTTGTCTTCTCTAGAGATTAGTCCTTTGATTTCAAAATACTCAAATCTTCTGAATTAGAATCCTTGGCTTTCACAACAGTGACCCCTGCTATGAGTTGCAAGAACTTATTTAGAACTAAAGCCAAGAACTTGCCTTTGATTTTTCATGCAGCAGTATTAGTCATGCCTCAGGCCCTGTGTGCTGCTCATTGCTTGAGGCACTGGTCACAAGAAGTGTGTGTTGGGGGTTGGGGTGGGAGTGGGTCAGGGTGATACCATGGAGTGGAGAACCTAGTATCTCAAATTCTTACCCTCTAACACATTTATGCAATATATGCATTTTAAGAAACTGCCCTTTGACTCCTCATATGAAGAATTTCCAAAGGACTGGGGCCTTTTAGTCTAGAAAAAAATGAGCCTCTAGAAATTGTTGACCAGTGTTTCACTGAGCTGTTATTGGGTGGAGGAGCCATCAAAAAGAAGGAGGAAGGGAAATCTCATGTATTGAATCTCTATTTGTGTCAGTACTTGACACATTTTGCTTCTGCTGTTCAAGTATTCTTTATAAAACCCATATGAAGATAAGTCTTATAACTCTATTTTTATAGTAGAGAAACAGAGGCTCAGGAAAAGTTAAGCAACATGCCTTAAGAGAAGCTGTAAAGTGGTCACAAGCAGCCAGATTGTCTGATGTTAAACTTGGCTCTGCCACTTGTCAGCTGTGTCACATTGGACAATTATGCTTAACTCCCTGTGTCTTGGTTTTCCTAACTGTAAATGGGGTAAATGGTCTTATGTACTCTTTGGGTTGTTGTGAGAATTAATGTGCTAACCTATACAAAGTAATTAGAAGAGTGCCTAGAACTCAGTAAAGGCTATAGAAGAGTTTTATACTATTAGTATTATTTTAAATAATCCTAGCCATAAAGCTATTAAGTAGCAGAGCATTAATTTGAGCACAGATCAGTCTGTTTTAAGGCAAACATATATTACTTATATAATATAATACCAGCAGAGACATTACTTTGCCAACAAAGGTCCATCTAGTCATGACTATGGTTTTTCCAGCGGTCATGTATGGATGTGAGAGTTGGACTGTGAAGAAAGCTGAGTGCCAAAGAATTGATGCTTTTGAACTGTGGTGTTGGAGAAGACTCTTGAGAGTCCCTTGGACTGCAAGGAGATCCAACCAGTCCATTCTAAAGGAGATCAACTCTGGGATTTCTTTGGAAAGAATNCAGCAGAGACATTACTTTGCCAACAAAGGTCCATCTAGTCATGACTATGGTTTTTCCAGCGGTCATGTATGGATGTGAGAGTTGGACTGTGAAGAAAGCTGAGTGCCAAAGAATTGATGCTTTTGAACTGTGGTGTTGGAGAAGACTCTTGAGAGTCCCTTGGACTGCAAGGAGATCCAACCAGTCCATTCTAAAGGAGATCAACTCTGGGATTTCTTTGGAAAGAATGATGCTAAAACTGAAACTCCAGTACATTTTGGCCACCTCATGTGAAGAGTTGACTCATTGGAAAAGACTCTGATGCTGGGAGGGATTGGGGGCAGGAGGAGAAGGGGACGACAGAGGATGAGATGGCTGGATGGCATCACTGACTCAATGGGCGTGAGTCTGAGTGAACTCTGAGAGTTGGTGATGGACATGGAGGCCTGGCGTGCTGCGATTCATGGGGTCACAGAGTTGGACATGACTGAGCGACTGAACTGAACTGAACTGAACTGAACCATGTATTCATATGTGTCAAGTTTTATAATTTCTTCAAGAATTTCTTTCAATAATATTTATTAAGTTTTTCCTTTATGTTGCAGCTATACTACATAGCTCTGAGGAAACCATCCCTGTATATACAATTACATGTAGAGTCATACTGTATCAAGATAATCAGATTTTGGATTATCTCAAATTTGGAGGTTATACTTTAGGTAGGCTGACTTAATACATGGTTCCAAAAGGGTTCTTGGGAGAAGACCTCAGTGTTCATTTCTTCTCCCAACAAGCTGAAACCACGAATTGGGAGAACACACCAAAAATATTTAGAAACTTGAAAACTGACCATAAATATAAAGACAATGAGTACAGCCTCCACAAAGTAGGCATAGATTTATAACCAAATTACCTCTTACATGGATAATGCCATACTTGTATGGGTCAGTTTATTCAATGATGGTGTTATAGGGTCAGCTGTACCTGCAGTCAAAGTCAGAAATACAGAAAGAATCATAATTCCTAATCTTTTATAACTGAGGTAATGTTGCTGTCAAGCCCTGATCCCTCTGACTAATTGGATGGGAAGTGAAGGAAGTGAAACAGAGGACTTAAAATTGTCCAATGACATTATCTTATCTTCTTTTAGTTTAAAATAATCTTACTTAAGGTTAACACAGTCTCTCCTTCTGGTAAATATTTCATCTTTCAGGGTTTATATCTTATTTCAAGGTGAAATCTCTTTAGTCATAAAGGAAAGGGCTTTTGGTCCATGTACCATTACTGGGGTTAACAAATTTCATTTTTGAATAATCAAAAGAGAGAAGGTAATTCTGAGTGCAATTTCTAAATTCACATATTCATAAGAGCTTTGAAAAATGTTAGTACATTGATCTGACACTCGAGATTTCAGATTGTGGCTGCTGCTTCATTTATGGGCTTCCCAGGTGGCGCCAGTGGTAAAGAACCCACCTGCCAATGCAGGTGATGCAGGCAAGAGGTGAGTTCAATCCCTGTGTCGAGAAGATCCCCTGGAGGAGGGTATGGCAACCCGCTCCAGTATTCTTGCCTGGAGAATCCCATGGACAGAGGAGCTTGGCAGGCTACAGTCTATAGCATCAGAAAATCGTCTAGTTTATTTTAATAATACTGGCTCTGGCCTTAAGATCACTTGTATATATTCAAGCTCATGTCTCATTATTTTACACATATTATAAAATTTTTGCTTGATACCCAAACTGCTTTTGGAATAGCGAAGAAAGCTGTTTAAATACCTTGTGACCTGTAAGAAAATGTCAAGCCAATTCTTATAGCCGCATCTTGCTGATTTGGGGCATTGCTTAGGATAATTAAATGTGAAATACAATAGAATGAGTAAGTTTTTTCTCTCTGCTTTTAAATTTGAGTAAATGAATGCCCAAATAATGAGACATTTCATTTATAAATGATCTAATCTTATACTGAGCAATAGGGGAAGGCATCAACTCATAGCATCCTAGGAGAAAATTTAGAGGATATTGGATATTTACTTATTGTTGAATATTTACTTCCTCTTTTCAATAAGAAAAAAATTATTCTTTTGTGGTAGAATTTTTTTTTACTTTATATTGGAAGTGAAATGCACATCATTCCATCATTCAGATCTTTCTCAAATGCTTTAACTGTTTAATCTATAGAGAAATATTTTTCCTTACTCTCCAAATTTAAATAATACTTTTCTTTTCCTTGTCTTTTTGGTAAATCAGAATACTTGCAAGTGCCCTTTTGTGAAGAATAGAATTAAAGTAGCAGATCTGAGACTTCTATCCTTAAAAAGCCCTACTTGCAAAGTTGGCCTTTGGTTGATGTCTGATCATTTGAATTTCAGGAGTTTACCTACCATTCCCAAACTGATAAGGTGGTTCACTATGCCTAGACCGCAACACAGTGTGGTTAGGCTGTAATCGTGCTTTCTTTCTGGGGGTCTAGAATTTTGGTACATGCTAAGCAGAGGGTGCCTTTACAACCTGTCTGTAATAAAAGCCTTGGATGCTGAGTCTTTAGTGAGCTCCCTTGGATAGAAACTGCACACATCTGCTACTGTATTTTCTTTTTGGGGAAGACCATGCTCTGGGTGACCTCATTTGGGAGGAAGTCAGCACAAGGAAGTCTGCACATGGATTCCCCTAGAATGCCTGTGTCTTTTCACCCTTATGATTAGGTCCTAGCTGTGAACACAGCAGGGGTCTTTTTAGAGTCTTTAAACATGAAGTGGTCTTGGGGATTCCAACACAGCTTTGCAATATTTTACATTTTTTAAAGAAACAATAAACTGTATAAAAGTCAAAAAGTGAAAATGTGCCATAACTGCTGATTTTGTAGGGTGGTGGTTTTTTGTTTTTTTTTTTTCCATAGAGATTGATTAAATTTTACCTCATAATCCTCACAAGCAAATGGGTCAAACTTTCTTTCTTTTTCCAGTGTTATAGGGGTAGCATTTCACAGTCCCTAAAATATGATAGCACATCAGAGATATCTGGTTTCAATATAAATGCCAAATAAAGAAAATGAAAAATTTGAAAAGAAACCCTCTTGTGTGAATGGTATAAATTTTAATCCAAATAAGGTTAAGAGTGGCCCTTTATAACTGTTCAGCCCAGAGGGGGGAAAAATGTAGCTGGGCTGGTAAATGTGTAACAGCTGGCAAGCCTCTGTTGCCAGCTCTCATTTTAGATCACTCAGAGTCCTGGCTCTATGAAGGGTAACTCTGAATGGCAGAGAATCTTTCTGAGAAGATTTTTGAAACATCATTTCTTTTTCATTTTCTTGAGCTCATTAAGTTAGTCAATGCAAAAGGAAGTGTGACTGAAAAGGAAGGTATGTCTGATGATGAATAAGTCAGAAAAGCAGAGAGCTGTAGCTCTTGGCGTAGTGAGTTTTAAGCTGATGCCTTAACGTAGTTAAACTATTGTGAAAATTTACCATTGACTAATTGCATGCTGGCTTATTTGGAAGAGAAAGTCTGAAAGCCAATTAAATAAATCTTATATTCCCTGTGCTGTCTCACAGTACCTATTTATAAGTATGCTGGGGCTTAGGTTACATTTTTAAAATGTTTGTAACAGATTTCAAAATCCAGTGAATTTTATTATTATTTCATTGAAGGGAATAAACTGCATTACAGATTTGCTATGCTAGAAAGTAGAAATTAAAAATAAAAGCTCAGTTTGCACAATGCAAAATGCTTTCTCTAGTTGCAGACTGCTTGTTTTCCCAGGCTTCATGCCTCCTGTCTCTCTTCCACCCTATAATAGTGTTAATTATCATATTATCAAAGGACGGGAATGACAGTGTTCAACTAATTTAACCTGCTGCTGCTGCTGCTGCTGCTAAGTCGCTTCAGTCGTATCCGACTCTGTGTGACCCCACAGATGGCAGCCCACCAGGCTCCTTCGTCCCTAGGATTCTCCAGGCAAGAACACCGGAGTGGGTTGCCATTTCCTTCTCCAAACTTAACCTGATCTGAGTGTAAATGGAAAAATAATTGTCATCTTTAGCATAAAGCATTTATATATTATTTTAGTGCTTTGGAGTGTTAAGTATAACTATAAAAACCTATTTTATAGCCTTTAGTGCAAAGTAATTCAATCACTCAAAATGTACCCACGAATTATTACTTAAAATATAACCATTTATGATCAGTGCATAGGATTCCAAACTTTTTTTCCTAACCAGCGAGAATTCTTGCCTTTATTTTCATGACTTACTGCATTAAAATTCTTTGCTTCTTCCTTGAAACCTATGGCTCCCTGATCTCAACCTATTTGTCATCGTGTGCTTTTCTCCAGTGGCTGACAGTGGAGTGCTTTGGATGTGCTCAATTGAAGAGATGTATTTTACTGAAACAACAGCTTTCTATTGTGTATGCTGCTGCTAAGTCGCTTCAGTCGTACCCAACTCTGTGTGACCCCATAGACAGCAGCCCACCAGGCTCCCCCGTCCCTGGGATTCTCCAGGCAAGAACACTGGAGTGGGTTGCCATTTCCTTCTCCAGTCCGTGAAAGTGAAAAGTGAAAGTGAAGTCACTGAGTCGTGTCCGACTCCCAGTGACCCCATGGACTGCAGCCTACCAGGCTCCTCCGCCCATGGGATTTTCCAGGCAAGGGTACTGGAGTAGGGTGCCATATCCTCCCTAATTTCCTAGCTACTCTAAAGAAAAGCACCATCTTGCAGAACACTTGGCCACTACTATGATTTCTAAGTGTTCTATGAGTCATTCACCATATACAGTTTTCTCCTTTCTGTTCATTTGTAGAAGAATATACTTCATGGTTCTAGGAACTTCATGGCTTCTCCCTTTACTCAGCTTCTCTCACACTGACTGATTATATCTATCTTGCCACAAAAATTATTTCACATAAAAATATATATTCTATTTTTTCCTGCTCGGAAATTAAGAAGTCAACACCAAATAAACATAGGTGTATATTCTCTTTCCTTCTTTCTCATTTTATCACCCATAGTCTATAGACAAGGTCTACTGCTCTAGTCCAGAAAGCCCCGATATTCAGTCATTTCAGTAGGGCCTTCATGATTGTTGCTTTATTTCTATTCCTCCTTTCCTGTTAGTTTTATAGTGATTTTATTTAAATCAACTCCATAGCTGGGATGGCATATTTCTAATTTAAATAAGCTCACTACCTCTTATAACATTTGTCTGATAATATTTGTACAGTTGCAAAGTTAATGTCCTCAAATAATTTTATTTTAATTTTATTGATATAGTTGATTTATAATGTATTAATTTCAGATGTTCAGCAAACTGATTCATATATATGTATATATTAATATATATGTGTGAGCTTAATATATATATATAAATATATAGGGTATGTATATGTATACGTATATTTTTCCAGATTCTTTACCCATCAGTTGAGTCAATTTAGTTCAGTCGCTCAGTTGTGTCTGACGCTTTGTGACCCCATGAATCGCAGCACGCCAGGCCTCCCTGTCCATCACCAACACCCAGAGTTCATTCAAACTCACGTCCATCGAGTTGGTGGTGCCATCCAGCCATCTCATTCTCTGTCATCCCCTTCTCCTCCTGCCCCCAATCCCTCCCAACATCACAGTCTTTTCCAATGAGTTAACTCTTTGCATGAGGTAGCCAAAGTATTGGAGTTTCAGCTTTAGCATCATTCTTTCCAGAGAACACCCAGGACTGATCTCCTTTAGAATGGACTGGTTGGATCTCCTCACAGTTCAAGGGACTCTCAAGAGTCTTCTCCAACACCACAGCTCAAAAGCATCAATTCTTCGGCATTCAACCTTCTTCACAGTCCAACTCTCACATCCATACATGACTACAGGAAAAACCATAGCCTTGCTAGATGGACCTTTGTTGGCAAAGTAATGTCTCTGCTTTTGAATATGCTATCTAGGTTGGTCATAACTTTCCTTCCAAGGAGTAAGTGTTTTTTAATTTCATGGCTGTAATCACCATCTGCAGTGATTTTGGAGCCCCAAAAAATAAAGTCAGCCACTGTTTCCACTGTTTCCCCATCTATTTCCCATAAAGTGATGGGATCAGATGTCATGATCTTCGTTTTCTGAATGTTGAGCTTTAAGCCACCTTTTTCACTCTCCTGTTTCACTTTCATCAACAGGCTTTTTAGTTCCTCTTCTCTTTCTGCCATAAGGGTGGTGTCATCTGCATATCTGAGGTTATTGATATTTCTCCCAGCAATCTTGATTCCAGCTTGTGCTTCCTCCAGCACAGCGTTTCTCATGATATACCCTGCATAGAAGTTAAATAAGCAGGGTGACAATATACAGCCTTGACATACTCCTTTTCCTATTTGGAACCAGTCTGTTGTTACATGTCCATATAAATTATTAAAAATTTTGAGTATGGTTCTCTGTGCTATACAGTAGGTCCTTGTTGTTTTAACTCTTTTATGTATAGTAATGTGTATATGTTACTCCCAGTTTCCTAATTTATCCCTCCCTCCTGTCTTTCCCTTTTGGTAACCATAAATTTGTTTTCTGTGTCTGTGAGTCTGTTTCTGTCTTGTAAATAAATTCATTTGTCTCATTTTTTTTTTCAGATTCCACAGGTAAATGATATCATATGATGTTTGTCTTTCTCTGTCCGACTTATTTCACTCAGCATGATAATCTCTAGGTCCATCCATGTTGCTGCAGATAGGATTATTTCATTCTTTTTATGGCTGAGTAATGGTTCATTGTGTGTGTGTGTGTGTGTATGACACCTTCTTTTGCCACTCATCTATTGATGGATATTTGTTTCCATGTCTTGACTACTGTAAATAGTACTTCAATGAACATTAGGGTGAATGTATCTTTTCAAATTATGATTTTCTTTGGATATATGTCCAGGAGTGGGATTGCTGGATAATATGGTAGCTCTATTTTTAGTTTTTAAAGGGGCCTTCATACTGCTCTTCATAGTGACTGCAACAATTTACATTCCCACCACCCAGCATAGGAGAGCTCCCTTTTCTCTATACACTTTCCAGCATTTATTATTTGTAGACTCTTTGATGATGGCCATTCTGACTAGTGTGAAGTGATAACCTCATTATAGTTTTGATTTGCATTTTGCTAATAATTAGCGATGCTGAGCATCTTTTCATGTGCCTTTTGACCATCTGTATGTCTTCTCTGGAGAAATGTCTATTTAGATCTGCCCATTTGAAAAATTTTGTTTAAATATTGAGTTGTATGAGCTATTAGTATATTTTGGAGATTAATCCTTTGTCAGTTGCATTTTCTCCCATTCAGTAACTTGTCTTTTCATTTTGTTTATGGCTTCCTTTGCTGTGTAAAATTGTTTGCTTAAATGGGCTCCACATGTTTATTTTTTGTTTTTATTTTCATTACTCTAGGATATAGAGCTAAAAGATATTGATTCAATTATCCATCAAAGAGTGTCCTGCCTAGGTTCACCTCTAGGAGTTTTATAGTAGTTGGTCTTACATTCAGGTCTTTTAATTTTCTAATATACATTGAATTAAGTAAAGTTTGAAATGTAAAACTATCTTATGCAACTCTAGTCGCACTTGAGTGTATTGACCCTTGTGTGTAAATTACTCATTTAAAACTTTGAGTCTTCCAGTTTTTCCCCTTATTTGAACTCTTCTTTCCCATCTCCTTATCATAGATGCTCACTCACAACCCTTTGTACCTACACAGTTGGCTCCAGTCAACTCTTCTGATCCTACTCTATTGATTCTTTCAGCCTTTTACCTTCTTTACCTCATACTTGCACTCTATAATAATCTAAACTCCACTTATTTTTATTTTCCAGTGGTTTAAATGTTTGACATAAATATTTGCGGATTTTCTCCCCCATCCCCCAAATATTATATCCTTTCTCAGAAGTCTGAGCTGCTTGGGGAAAGAAATGATTATTAAGTGGTTCTATGATGTCTCTCCCCTAGCTAATACCAGAATCTATCCCTCCATAGACTTCTAATGATGTTGATAGGCTAATAGTTGTATATTGGATGGATGGACAAGGCATAATGTTTGATCCTTATATTTTTACAGCCTTATTTGGGGAAGTAGAAACATTTCTATGGTATACAAATTAGAATTCTGATTTTTTTTTCAAACCAGAGTAACAAAATATATAAAAGGCATAAAGGTAAGGGAAAACATGGAGTGTTGGGGAAATGGAAAGACCCTCAGAGTATCTGGAACACAGAATGTGAGACCAAGTGGTGGAAAGTGTCCTAGGGAAGACAAGTGGGGACTATGTCAAACAAGACCTTGGAAGTTTCACTAAAGATCTGAATTTGATCCTAAGAGTTGGTGATGAGCAATCGAAAGGTGACATGCTATACAGGGGATGGATAGAATGTAGCCCCATAGAAGAGCCAGAAATGAAAACTGATAGGCCTTCAACGTCCAGAGGCCTCAGGAAGCATCTAGGCTGTAACATAAAAACACAGCCTATCCAACTCCTTTAGTAAGAAACTGAAAGAAAATATTATTAGAAAGTGAAACTAGGAACATTGAGGTCAACCTTCTCATCTCAGTCTAGTCAGGAACCTCAGATAATCAGGGAGATAATCTTTATTGGAATTTTTATCACATTTAGAAGCTATATTTTATGCCAAAATATCTCAGAGAAAGCACTAGTATTACAAAAAATTATTAAATTTTGTTGTTGCAATGATATACAAGTCATTTAATAGTGAACATGCTATCAAATATCTATTCAGAAGCTGAATTATTAAAAAAGAAAACAGAAAGCTTATTTATGATTGAGATAGATTGGTTAAAAAATAGTCCCTAATGTAACTGGGATCATGTTTCACAGAAACTCATTATTTGGAGAGCTTTTATGACAAGTCTATGGAGGCACTTGTGATACACTGATAATTTATGAAAAGAATTGACACTATTATTGTTGTAAAAACCTTGCCACATAAGCTGCTCTTTTGAACTACATGCACTAGCATATAATTTATATTAATCAAGTATGTAAATAAAAGGATAAGTTAGATACCCTTTTACGCTCTTTCCTAGACCTAATATTCTTGCCTGGAGAATCCCAGAGACTGAAGAACCTGGTGGGCCACTGTCTATGGGGTCGCACAGAGTTGGACACGACTGAAGCAACTTAGCAGAAGCAGCAGCAGACCTAGGGTTTTATAATATTTGCAAAAATAATTATTATTACCACTCTGGAACAGAGATAGCATAGAGAGATTATTCTACTAGTACATTATACTAAAGAAGGAAGAAAAGCAAAGCAAAGGAAGGGAGAAAGGCGAATGGGGTGAGGGGTGCTGCTCTATTTGCTTCCTATCACTGGTCGCAGGCTATCTCACACTGAGAATGCGAAGGCTAAAGCCAAGGACAAAGGAAGCCTTTTTCCACCAGCAGGAACAAAGCTAAGGACAGCTGTGACCTTTCTGACCACAGAATCAAACGGTGTCTCTGCTACATCTATTTTGTGCCAAAAGGGTGGCAATTAATTTTTAAACCCTGCTTTCATAATAGCAAAGGTTATCACAATTTTGTTCATAGTTTTATAATACATATCTTATTATTAGGTTTTGAAATAATTGCATCTAGAAATAGTTGAATCTGTTTGAGACACTAATTAATGTTTTATTAAATGAAAGGTAAAAAATCAAGTTACCTGAGAAAGTACCACTTCATCAAACTAGAGGAGAAGGAAATGGTAACCCACTCCAGTGTTCTTGCCTGGAGAATTCCAGGGACGGCGGAGCCTGATAGGCTGCCGTCTGTGGGGTCGCACAGAGTCGGATATGACTGAAGCGACTTAGCAGCAGCAGCAGCAGCAGCAGTCACACGTTATACTTTGTTTTACCTGGTATTTTTCAGTGAAGACTTCTGGACATATTGTAGATACCCAATAAACAGTTTTAAGGGAATAAATGGAAACCTGTAATTCAGAAATCTACTTTATATCTTGTTCATAAATTTCTTCATAGGATATATTTTTAATATGTCACATACAAATTTTAAAAGAAATTTTGATTGCTTGCCAACCTCAGAAGATATCAAGTCCAAACTTTCTAAAGTGCATAAAAATACATAATTCAATTGTATTAACAAATATTAAAATTTACTACATGTGGCCTTAAATTCAGACTAATTGAATGCATAACGCCTCCTTTCAGAGGCTTCTTCTGACAGCTCAGGATGCTAAGTTTCTAGTGTCTGTGTTTGATGCTCTGCCCTCTTAGGACCTTACTGATCCTGAAGGAACTGTCCCTCCCATGCATGCATGCTAAGTTGCTTCAGTCATGTCCAACTCTTTGAGACCCTATGGGCAGTAGCCCACCAGGCTCCTCTGTCCACAGGATTCTCCAAGCAAGAATACTAGAATGGATTCCTCTTCCAGGGGGATTTTCCTGATCCAGGGATCGAACCCATGTCTCCTGTGGCACCTGCATTGCAGGTGGATTCTTTACCGCTGAACTACTGGGGAAGCCCCTATCCCTCCCAAGGCTGGTTAATTCCTAGAGCTAGCAAACAACTCATTTGGAAGTGTGCCTTTTGCAGGCAAACCGATCAGTTCAGAGCCCATTCACCAACCACCTGCTTTAAAGGGCTGTCACACTCTGGGCCACCATCCACCTGACTTAATCACTTCAGGATTGGATATGAGACTGCAATGGACAGTCCCTTTACTACAGAGCTTGCTGAAATGATTCAAACCAGCCAATTCTGAGCTTGTTTACCCTGCCTTGCTTGTTTCTTCCCCTTGGAAACCACAATAAAGGCTCTTGCTCCCATTTTCTCTTTGTTCCTTCTGCCTCACTGACGCTAATGCTTTCCCATGTGGCCTTATATGGTGTGGAATGCCCCCTCTTCTTGGGACCCATAGTTATAACCAACTATCTTTTCAGTGGCAAGTGTCTGCTGATCTATTGGCATGACATACTAAAATTAAATAATCAAAACCTACATTTTAAAACATAGACTCATTATAAAAATTCTCTTTAGTATAAATAATAAGAGAATTTATCAGATCACAATATGTAATATGTAATATCTGTTAATTAATACTTTTGCCTTATGAGTTAACTGTAGTTTTCTAAATGATTACAGTGAGAAAGCCCTCTTATTGTATTTCATTTAGTCAGATCATTACACAGAAGCTTTTCAATAATTTGCTTTTTTGCCAAGTTTTATTTTTCCAACTAATAAAATTTATTAGTTTTATAGATATAAAGATTTCAGAAATGAACTAAAACTCTAATGACAGATATGAAAGATATTTTATTCTGTTACTGTATTTTTGTAAGAAATAATAATGTCTTGTTTCAAATCCAATTTGGAGTACATTTAGAGTGGGAGACTTCATGAAACCCCAAATAAATTTTATTATCCATGTCCACAATCCTTTATTGATTTTAGTTCCAAAATCTAAATAAAGTTCTGAAAATCAAAACATTTTTCATAAGTTTGTGGCAAACTGATGGTGGACAAACTTATGGCAAACTCAGTTGGTGGCAAACCTATCCTGAATTGATGAGGTCATTTGTGTCTTTTTCTGCTTGAAGGTGAATATTCATACTTATGCTACAAGAATGTTAATGTATTTTGGGGGGGATGCTCAACCAAACAAGGTAGAAATATCAAATAATGTGCAGTTTATATGCATCATACTCTGAAATTTATTTAAAACTCTGAATTATGAATACAGCTATCTCCAAAAGTTTCAGATGAGGGATTATGGGCCTAATTCAGTGTGTAGTGTGTTCATATGGCTTGCATTTTTGGTCACAGGGACAAGAACT
The DNA here is from genome assembly GCA_006410615.1 of Neotragus moschatus. Taxonomy (NCBI): domain Eukaryota; kingdom Metazoa; phylum Chordata; class Mammalia; order Artiodactyla; family Bovidae; genus Neotragus; species Neotragus moschatus. Next base: position 723,662 of record SJYA01000729.1, on the reverse strand, counting down.
GTTAATCTGTCTTTGTTTACTATTTAATATAATTAACTATTGTGACTCATATTAGTCTTTAATAAGTTTGAAAGAATGTGAAGAAGCTATTGCATCGACATTTTAAGACAAAACTTGATGGTTTCCTGTGTAAGGGCCACTGAACTTACCAAGATAACTAATACCCAGTTAGTGCACTCCAGTGAGGACAGATATGAAAGAAATAATAGTGACACAGTGTGCCAGATGCTGCTAAAGTGGTGCTCAGTGTGCTTTTGCTTCAGAGAGAAGGGAACTACTAATTGCCTGGGAGAATATGGGAAGGCTGCAAGGAAGAGGAAATTTGGGGGAAGGAGAGAAAGAAAAGGCAGTTTACCAGGTAACGAAATGGGAAAGCGTTACTCAATGCCAACCCTATTGAATCTCAAAAAATGAGAACTATAATATGATCCCTTATATAGCTTGACATACTGTAACTCTTGCCAGTGTTAAAACTCTTTTTAGTATTGTTCTGTCGTCAGTGAGAGACATCGTTAAGCTTTTCAGCATCAATAGAATTTCCTAAAAAAAAAGCAGCCTGGGTTTTGATATTTTACTGTATTGAAGCAGAATATAATGCTATTTGTAAGATTTAATAAAATGCCATTGCAGCTTGGATTATCTTTAAGGAACCATCCTCAATCAAATGCCAAATATCCCTGTGCCAAAAGGCAGTTTCTTGGACAGAATGACTGTGACACACGGAGTGCATTTTGTGGGCTCAGCTGCTCAGTCGCGTCCAACTCTTTGTGACCCTATGGACTGCAGTACACTGGGTTTCCCTGTCCTTCACTATCTCCTGAAGTTTGCTCAAACTTTGTTTGGTGAGTCAGTGATGCTATCTAACTATCTCATCCTCTGCTGCCCCCTTCTCCTCTTCCCTTCAGTCTTTCCCATCATCCGGGTCTTTTCCAATGAGTTGGCTCTTCACATCAGGTGACCAAAGTATTGGAGCTTCAGCTTCAGCATCAGTCCTTTTAGTGGATATTCAGGATTGATTTCCTTTAGGATTGACTGGTTTGATATCTTTGCTGTCCAAGGGACTCTCATGAGTCTTTTCCAGCACCACAATTTGAAAGCATCAGTTCTTCAGTGCTCAGCCTTCTTTATGGTCCAACTCTCACATCTATACATGACTACTAGAAAAATCATTGCTTTGACTGTGGATCTTTGTCAGCAAAGTGATGTCTCTGTTTTAATATGCTGTCTAGGTTTGTCATCAGGCTTCCCTGGTGACACAGATGGTAAAGAATCCACCTGTGGTGTGGGAGATCTGGATTCAATCCCTGGATGGAGGAGGGCATGGTAACCTACTCCAGTATTCTTTCCTAGAGAATCCCATGGATAGAGGAGCCTGGAGGGTGGGGCTGCAGTCCATGGAGTTGCAAAGAGTCAGACACAGCTGAGCAGCCAAGCACAACAACTCACATGTTTGTCATAGTTTTTCTTTCAAGGAGCTGCGTCTTTTAGTTTCATGGATGCAGTCATTGTTAGTGGCGCCCAAGAAAATAAAATTTGTCACTGTTTCCACTTTTTCCCCTTCTATTTGCCATGACGTGATGGGACTGGGTGCCATAATCTTAGTTTTTTGAAAGTTGGGTTTTAAGCCAGCTTTTTCATTCTCTTTCACCCTCATCAAGAGGCTCTTTAGTTCCTCTTCACTTTCTGCCATTAGAGTGGTATTATCTGCGTATCTGAGGTTGTTGATATTTCATCCAACAACCTTAATTCCAGCTTGTAATTCATCCAGTTGGCATTTTGCATGATGTACTTTGCATATAAGTTAAATAAGCAAAGTGACAATATACACCCTGTCACACTCCTTTCCTAATTTCGAACCAGTCCATTATTCCATGTCTGGTTCTAACTATTGCTTCTTGACCTGCATACAGCTTTCTCAAGAAACAGGTAAGGTGATCTGATATTCCCATTTTTTTTTAAACAATTTTCCATAGTTTGTTGTGATCCACACAGTCAAAGGCTTTAGCATAGTCCATGAAGCAGAAGTAGGTGTTTTGTTGGAATTCCCTAGCTTGAGGGATTTTGAGCATTACTTTGCTGGCATGTGAAATGAGCACACGTGTAGAGTGGTTTGAACATTCTTTGGCATTGCTCTTCTTTGGGATTGGCATGAAAACTGACCTTTTCCAGTCCTGAGGGTACTGCTGAGTTTTCCAAATTTGCTGACATTTTGAGTGCAGCAGTTTAACAGCATCATCTTTTATGCTTTGAAATAGCTCAGCCAAAATTCCATCACCTCTTCTAGCTTTGTTGACTTCACACTCCGGGATGTCTGGCTCTAGATGAGTGACTACACCATTGTGATTATCTGGGTCATTAAGACCTTTTTTTTATAGTTCTTCTGTATATTCTTGCCATCTCTTCTTAATCTCTTCTTCTGTTAGGCCCATATATTTCCTGTCCTTTTTCTGTGCCCGTCCTTGCATGAAATGTTCCCTTGATATCTCCAATTTTCTCGAGGCAATCTCTAGTCTTTCCCATTCTATCTCTAGTCTTTCTCTTTGCTTACACAATGTTTCTAATGTAATAGGCAAGTTGAATCATAGTAGTGGGTTGTTAGAAGCAATCATTTCTTGCCTGTAAAAAAAAAAGTAAAATATTATAAATATGTGAACATGTAAAAATAGTGTTTTGAGTTCTTATGTTGTAATATCCCAAACCATAGCTGAACACTTCAATTTTTTTTTTTTTTTTACAAACTTAGTCACTATTAGACTTTCCAGATAATCCCACTATGAAGGGTAGGCTTGTGAACCTCCAAAACCTAGAGCTGCACATCACTATTTTTTTTTAATTTTTCTCAAATATTTTGCAGTCTACCTGTTTGGTTGTATATTAATCGCTGCGTTTCACAAAACATAAAGCTTATCTTTGGTTAAAAAAAAGCAACAATATTTGTATTATTTCCTCAACATTTATTCTCCTGGCAGGTCCGAGTTGTGAAAGTAAAGTATACTACTTTTATCTGAAAATATCTGTTTCATACTTTATTGATAATTTTATATGCAATTCAATATAATACCAACTTGGATTTTGAAAGTTGCAGCTATTAGTAATACTACCATGCTGCTGCTGCCGCTAAGTCGCTTCAGTTGTGTCCAACTCTGTGCAACCCCATAGACAGCAGCTCATCAGGCTCCCCCATCCCTGGGATTCTCCAGGCAATGGAGTGGGTTGCCATTTCCTTCTCCAATGCATGAAAGTGAAAAGTGAAAAGTGAAGTCGCTCAGTCATGTCTGACTCTTAGCGACCCCATGGACTGCAGCCTACCAGGCTCTTCCGTCCATGGGATTTTCCAGGCAAGAGTACTGGAGTGGGGTGCCACTGCCTTCTCCATGCTATACTTATTATTGATAGCGAGGAAAATCAGTACTATGCAATAGTATGTATATGGAATGTGTATTTTGGTTTAACTTTACTTAGGTTATATATTAATATACTCAATGTTTTATGTTAAAGCTTCCTTGTCTTAAAAGCACTTAATTGTGATCCAAGTTTTTAAAAAATAAAGCAATAAATTTCCTTTCATTCATATGATATCTACAAATTAATAAAACTTCCAAGGTTATATAAGTAAACTCAGAAACAAAAAGCCAATTATATTCAAAGATGAGAAATGCTTGGCAGGCATCCCACCTTTTTTCCTCCCAAACTCATGACAGACATTACTCATTGATCATGGCCAGAGGCAGCCTNAAATTTCCTTTCATTCATATGATATCTACAAATTAATAAAACTTCCAAGGTTATATAAGTAAACTCAGAAACAAAAAGCCAATTATATTCAAAGATGAGAAATGCTTGGCAGGCATCCCACCTTTTTTCCTCCCAAACTCATGACAGACATTACTCATTGATCATGGCCAGAGGCAGCCTCAGACCTCTCCTCAAAACAGTGCTCTGATAAGCACATTGAAAAGATGCTCAACGTTGGGGTGGGAGGGATAAATTAGGAGTTTGGGCTTAAAATATACATATATAGAGTACATAACCAACAAGAATCTACTGTAAAGCACAGGGAACTGTTCAATATCTTGTAATAACCTATTCAGTTCAGTTGCTCAGTTGTGTCCGACTCTTTGCGACCCCATGAATCACAGCACTCCAGGCCTCCCTGTCCATCACCATCTCCCGGAGTTCACTCAGACTCACGTCCATCGAGTCAGTGATGCCATCCAGCCATTCCATTCTCGGTCGTCCCCTTCTCCTCCTGTCCCCAATTCCTCCCAGCATCAGAGTCTTTTCCAATGAGTCAACTCTTCTCATGAGGTGGCCAAAGTACTGGAGCTTCAGCTTTAGCATCATTCCTTCCAAAGAAATCCCAGGGCCAGTCTCCTTCAGAATGGACTGGTTGGATCTCCTTGCAGTCCAAGGTATTCTCAAGACCTATAATGGAGATTAATCTATCTATCTATCTATCTATATATGAATCATTCTGCTATGCATCTGAAACTAACACAACATTGTAAATCACTTATATTTTAATAAAGATTTTAAACAAGAAAAAAAAAACAGTGCTCTAGGGAGCCACAATCAGTCAGTCCAGGGTGTTGAGGGAGCAGACCTATCTAACTGGCAAATAAGGATAGAACGTGACATCTTATTATCTGTAAGTCTCTCCTATCTGTATCCATAAACCAATATGGATTCATTATATACACATTTAGTGAAGGAAATGAGCCCTTGGTTTGTAACAAAGCAAATGGAGAGACATGATCAACCAAAAGTTACTTTAATTTTTCTACATCCTTTTGGACCTGCAGAACCAGAGAAAGCAGGTCCCTGTATGAAGCAAGCAGTTTTGAAAAAGGAAGTTAGCAAGGGTTTCAGCCACAGGAATTCCTTCTCACAGGAAATATGGCCTTGCAAACTTTAGGGCTGGGCCATTCAGAGGAAGTCTGCTGCTGTGGTGTTTCCATATGCCAGGGAAGCAAACCTTCTATGGAAGACTGGGACTCAGGCCAGCTACGAATAGAAATCAGCTGTGTAGCAGTGAAGCTGAAAATATTTCCTTGTTCTTATTTATTCAGTTTTAAGGGGGCCTTCCTTTTATAAATTATACATTCTTGATTGTAAGTTTCAGTGGGACCTATTGACAAGTATTAGAAATTGAAAACAGCTATTAAATTTGAAAATATATATATATTTATATATATTTATATATATATATTGGAGACAAGTAGGATAAGCCTACTAGGGAAAGATATAATATTTGCTCTAAACCACTCAATCCAAAACAAGCAAGCAAACCATAATTTCAAAGCATAAAATCTGTAAATTTTACAAACAAGTGTTAAATGCTTGCTTATGGGGTCCCAGTAATACTCCCAATATGCCTAGAATACCATCAACTTTATGTCTTAGTCAGCTTGCGCTGCCATGAAGAAAATACTATATATTCAATGGCTTAAACAATAGAAGTTTACTTTCTCACCAGTCTGAAGGCTGGAAGTCTGAGATCATGATGCCAGCATGGTCCAGCCTGGTTGGGTTCTGTGAGAGCTGTGTTTCTGCTTATAAATGGCCACCTTCTTGCTGTGTCTTCGTGCGTTATTTCCATGGTACACACACTGGGAAGAACAAGAGGTCTCTCTCTCTCCGTCTTCCTATTCTTATAAAACCACTAATCCTATTATGAGTGTTCTACCCTCACAACCTCATTTAACCCTACCATCACATTGGTTGTTAAAACTTCAAATATGATTTGTGGGCGATGAGCACAGACATTTAGTCTATAACATTCTCAAAGGATGACTTTGATTGGTTGATCTTAAAAAACATGAGTTTGAAGTCTTACTAAAATCAGAACAACTGGTTTGAGAAATATATAGTTTTCTACCAAGAAAATAGAGGGTAATAAGAAAAACCAGTAGAATTTTAAGAGAGTACTTTGAGTATAGTAAGGTTATCAGATACAGATATCACTATACAAAAATCAATAACTTTCCTAACATTGTTGTTGTTGTTTAGTCACTGAGTTGTCTGACTCTTTTGCAACACCGTAGATTGTAGCATGTCAGTCTTCTCTGTCCATGGGATTTCTCAGGAAGGAAGACTGGAATGGTTGCTATTTTCTTCTCCAGGGGAATCTTCCTGACCTAGGGATCGAACCTGTGTTTCTTGGCTGGCAGATGGATTCTTTACCATTGAGCCACCAGGGAAGCCCCAGAAAACGTGATAATAAAAGGAATTTCTCATTAATAACAGCAACAAAATCTATTTTATACTTAGGCATAAATAGGAAATGTGAAAGATTTTTATGAGAAAGGTATTTCCATATTTCTCAGTGGGAAAACTCAACATTATGAAGATGTTGATGAACTGGTTCTCAAGCATATATGAAAGAAAGAACAGCAATACTTAGGAAGTTACATTTTTGAAAAAGAGAATCATGGGATTTGCTCTACTACTAATAATCAGAACATAATATAAGGCATTTTGGCCTAGGAATAGGCAAACACTATTAATAGATAAAATAGGATGAAAAATGAGGAATAAAGTTTATAGTAAAGATGTCATCTCTAATCAGTAAAAATGTTCAAAGCTCCTCAATTAATCACATTATGACAATTGATTCTCCTTTTGGGGAAAATATCAAACTTGTAGTTCATATCATAAACAAAGGTACATTTTGGAGAGCCTAATTAGAGTAAGTGTTGAGAACAAATTATAAAAGTATTTGAAGAGGATATAGAAAAATTGTAACTCTGAGAATTAGGAATGTTTTCCTAAGTAATAGATAAATTTTATATACCATAAAAGAAATTGTATAAATGTATAAATAAAGCCTTCTGTGAGATAGCAATTTGAAAATGAAGTTAAATGATATGCTACAAACTAGTGGAAACATTTGCAACATGTACAAAAGATTTGCAGTATATAAAGGGCGCCTCCATATGAGTATGCAAAACACAAAGAACCAGATAGAACGCAGACAAAGGATATAAAATACCCTTTGCAAAAGAAACACACACATACAATGCTCAGCATATATAAATTAGACAATATTTATCAGAATTTAAACTAAACCTATTCTCTGACCTTGCAGTCTATTTCTGTGAATCTGTCCCACAGAAATACTCACTCATAGTAAAGTACATTTATAAGAATATTCTCTTTTATAATAACAAATAATAGAAACAATATCATCAACAAAGAAGATAGTAGTAAACTTACAGAACATTTTATTATTATAAAAAAGAGTAATATCTGTATATATTAAAGTAGAAAATTCTTTAAGACTCAGGTGAAAACAAATTGACATAGTATAATAGAATCATGTATAAATGTATATGACCTATATATATACACAAATACTTTGTGTTTATTTTTTTTTTTATTCCATATGCTTTGGTATGGATTGATTCTTCTACTGTGAGAATATATTCACGTGTTTCTTAGCTGAAAACATTTTTTTTTTTTTAATCAAAGAGGCGTATTCAAGGAAGATCGTGCTAGCGGCGCAAACTCTTTTTCACGTGATAGAGAACTGCTTCAAGGAGCATTTGAGAGTCACATGCCTGTCACTGTTGTGGTTTGGACCTTTCTCTAATTACATTTTCTCTTGACCTCTGGCTTTGCTACCAGTTTCCCTTTTCTGGAGCATGTTGAAATGGACATAAAAGGAAATTCTTTAAGAATGTTCAGATTCTTGTTATGCAAAATTGTGTTTCTGGAAGGGGTTGTAGATATGATCTAATGCAACTCTCAAGTTTTGCATGGAATCCTCATTTCCTAGATGGCCAGGAAATGGTCATGGGAATGTCACATTTCTCATGCTTGAGTCACATCCCCTTGTCCAGAAACCTGGGAAAACTTTACCACTGAAAACTTAAATAGGGTGGTACTATTCTCCCAACTCTTAAGCCAACAAAGATAAGAAAACAAAAAGATAATTTCATTCAAAAGAATAAAAATTAATAAATATTTTTTCAGCAAACAAATGAGTACTGTGCTGCTATCTGATGACCCACAAAAAATGACTCCTAATAGTATTTAAATTCTTTGTATTAGTACCTTTTAATCTATGGTTTGGCTTGGTAAGTCTTGTCCAACATTTGCAAACCTATGGTCTGTAGCATGCCAGGCTCTTCCATCCATGGGATTTCCCCGGCAAGAATATTGGAATGGGTTGCCATTTCCTTCTTCAGGGATTCTTCCGACCCAGGGATCAAACTCTGGTCTCTTGCATTTCAGGCAGATTCTTTACCACTGAGCCACCGGGGAAGACCTTTTTAACCCATAAACTCTGCCGTGTAACCATCCATCAACTCTGTCCATCACTAGCCTAGTTGTTTTATCTCCATTTGACAAATCAATCTAGAGAGGGCCAAGGTGCTATGTTTAAGCCATGTCATATTCTCTTAGTCAAGCCCTGTGTGTCCTAAGGGCCCTTCAAGAAGCTCATTTATCATTAGATGTTAGCAAGGAAAAGTCATAAATCTCTCCTTCCAGTTTGGTGATTTTTGTTCTTAGCAAGAGCACTACTTTGGCAATAATGTACCCAATACCTTTTCTCAGAGCCTATCTGATTTGCATCCAGCTAGACTGTCTCTGTTCACTCAGATGTATTTCCCTATAAGGAGACGTCTCTCCACTTTTAGAACTCCACTCTACCTTAACTTATGCTTGAATGGACTATATTATTGTTCAGTTGCCAAGTCGTGTCCGACTCTGTGCTCCCATGGACTGCAGCTCGCCAGGCCTCCTCCTGGACTATAGTTTCACCTATAAGATCAAATAGGTCCTTAAACTCCCTGAGCCAGTGAATCGCTTTCATTTAGCCCTCAAATGAATAATATGCATTGTGCAAAGGTCATTGGAAAGTCATAATTCCTCTCTGGAGCTCCAAACTGGTTTCCCACAGGGACCCATGTTCCATTTTTAACTGAGTTTATCAAACTCTAAATTCCTGATTAAAGCCTAGAACCTTGAGATACAAGGAGGTTAGCAGAATGACTGCTCCAACCTCTCCCATCACTCAGATATTTGTAGAACATACACAAGGACTTTGGACTCCTGAATCTAAGGCCATTATAATAAATTTGTAACTTAAGAAATGTGTTTTTCTATTTTAAAAGTTTTAATGTAAAAAAGAAAATCACTCTGATAGAAATGTTCTTTTTTTCTAAGTTCTTTGATGTTGTATTATCTTTATATGTTTTCAATGTAAGGAAATGATCCTATTGGCTGTCAGTGAATGAGGGAGTGGAATAGAGCTGAAGAAACAGAGCTAATATTCAGCGTAAATGCCTATAGTTCTGTTTGTTTGATGTGGTGGCTCTTGGGCCTACAGAAATACACCTTCTGTTTATGCTTCCAAGTGTTCCTTTTATCTTCAGATAAAAGTGTACAGGGGAAGTTGCCAAAATTATCCCACCTTTTGGGCCCAAGCCACGGTTAAACTTAGATGTAAAAGAGATCAAAGCATTTCCATTTGATCCAAATAGCTGCAGACCAGCAGTGTAGCTCCTGGTGGTATGGAAATGGCTGAACACTTTCTGATTTGGAACATGTAAGTGATACATTCTAGCCTGTGAGGCACAAAGAGAGGCAGCATGCATGTCTGGTTTTGAAATGACTGCCTGCCTTCTAGGACTTGATAAAGGAACACTTGTTTGGAGGTTGGTATCTAATCTAGTGAGAAGCTCCTAGTTACTTCTGAAAGTTGCCTCAGGGGGGCTCTATGGGTGGGATATTTTCTCTCCTTTCTCCCAGAATGAGTTTGCTCATGGTCCTTCTGTGCTTCTTTTAGGTGAAGCCAAGCTACTGAGAATTCCTCTTTGCAAGATGACAGTAACTCTCCTTTCCCCTCCTTTTTATATGCATTCTTTCAGGTTCTAAGATTGGTAAAGTATCAGACTGGTATCCCTTATAGACTGAAGACTCTTGGTCTCTGTAGGAGTTTGGTCACTAAATTATTTGTTATCCAAACCACTGTTGTGAGCGAAAGGGGCACTGTTAGTAACTAAACCTAGATAATTGGAGTAAACTGAGACTGTCTTGGCAAATTGGAGTGTATGGTCACCTGTTGTGTGGAATGTGTGACATCTGGTGTCTAGAACCTCAATTCTAATACTTCTTTACCTGTGCAAAACTGGACATTTTCTAGTTACTCCCTTAAATTATTATGTGATCATTTTCTGCTGTTGATAGCAGATATTTAGTAATAAGATAGTTAATTTCCATATAACTTAGAAGTTACTTAATAGCCCTCTTGTTAAGTAATATAGCTCTGGAATAGAATTTGTTGCAAAGCAAATATTCTATACAAATTCTTTAAAGAAGTCTTTCAAGTGTATCTCTCTCTCTCTTTTCTTTTTGGATGCCACCACCCGCTGTTTACAAAGAAAGTCTTTAAGGGAAGGAGCAGGCCCCTCAGGCCATTTCTAGCAAAGAGATGTACATTTAGTACCAAGAACACAAAAGCGCTGTTGTAACTACACACAAACTATTTTTTGTGTCCAATGTATTTTTGTCTTCAAATTGCAGTCAGATTGCAGTGTTTCCCTTCTGTTTGTTTTACCACTTCCCTTCTAAATATTTTGTATCATTCTGGAGATTTTCCCGAATGTGGTCTGCTCACTGGAGGGCCACATTCCTCTAACTCGTGGCATTAGTCTTGTCACCATGGCCAGGCTTGTTTATCATAAGGGAATACTTTAAGGGATGGCACCTCTCACAACAATTTCAACCTCTTTTCCTGTTCTCCCACATGCTCAGATAGTCTGAGACAGCAGCCCAGATATGGCTTTCTCTAATCATAAGCTGCATTCCTAGAGTGTGAACTTTTCTTTGCTCTGCTTTCAAGATAGGGAAATTTTTGGCTTTGTTTATTTCTTTCAAACTGGGCAGTGCCCTCTTGACTGTTATGACTAATTCACTTGTCAGAACTGGAATCTCCTAACAGTTCTCTCCAGGTAAATCCCATTGCTCAAACTTGGGGAAAAAATTGCCATAGAGGTCAAATGGTGATCCTGTGGTGGCCATAGGCTATCCACTGGACAGAGGTCTCTGCTGACCATNCTGTGGCTTAACACCTTGACTCCAGATCTACATCACTGATGGGAAAGTGCTTGAATTAAAAAAGATCTCTTAATAATTAGGACCTTACTCTCATTATTTACAGTTGATGGTAAATACCACTGCTGAATTCTCAGCATTTAACCAATATTATCCAGGCAAGAATATTGGAGTGGGTTGCCATTCCCTTCTCCAGAGGATCTTCCCTACTCAGGGAACAAACCCAGGTCTCCTCCATTGCAGGAAGATTCTTTACCATCTGCACCACCAAGGAAGCCCATATATTATCCAAAATGCTTTTAAGTTACGTTGTTGTTGTTTATTTGCTAAGTCTGATTCTTTTGCAATCCCATCGATTGTAGTTCACTAGGCTCCTCTGTCAAGAAGGCAATGGCAACCCACTCCAGTTCTCTTGCCTGGAGAATCCCAGGGATGGTGGAGCCTGGTANTTGCAGGAAGATTCTTTACCATCTGCACCACCAAGGAAGCCCATATATTATCCAAAATGCTTTTAAGTTACGTTGTTGTTGTTTATTTGCTAAGTCTGATTCTTTTGCAATCCCATCGATTGTAGTTCACTAGGCTCCTCTGTCAAGAAGGCAATGGCAACCCACTCCAGTTCTCTTGCCTGGAGAATCCCAGGGATGGTGGAGCCTGGTAGGCTGCCGTCTTTGGGGTCGCACAGAGTCAGACACGACTGAAGCGACTTAGCAGCAGCAGCAGCAGCAGCAGCAGGCTCCTCTGACCATGGGATTTCCCAGACACAAATATTGAAGTGGACTGCCATTTCTTTCTCCAGGGCATCCCCCCAACTCATCAATCCAACCTGCCTCTCCTGCATTGGCAGGCAGGTTCTTTACCACTGAGCTACCAAGGAAGTCCTTATAGTTAATACTGAAAGTAAAACTGTTAGTTGCTCTGACTTGTCTGACTCTTTACAACCTAATGAACTGTAGCCCACCAGGCTCCTCTGTCCATGAAATTTTCCAGGCAAGAATACTGGAGTGGGTAGCTATTCCTTTCTGTAGGAGATCTTCCCAACCCAGGGATAGAAACCAGGTTTCTTGCATTGTAGGAAGATCCTTCACCATCTGAGCCACCAGGAAAACCCATAGTTAATACTAAAATTCACTATTTCCTGTCACCAATAATGATTATAGACTATGACCATTAGGCTAGTCATGTATATAAAAGTGAAAGTGAAAGTTGCTCAGTTGTGTCCAACTCTTTGCAACCCCATGGACTGTCCATGAAATTCTCCAGGTCAGAATAGTGGAGTGGGTAGCCTTTCCCTTCTCCAGGGGATCTTCCCAACCCAGGGATCGAACCCAAGTCTCCAGCTGCAGGTGGATTCTTTACCAGCTGAGCCACAAAGGAAGCCCATGTATATAAACATGCAACTAAGTTTAAAATTTTGTTAAAAAAGAATTACTTTGGTAATAGAAGTAAAACATTGTCTCAAAATAACCAACCTTTGCCAAAGTATACAGAAGATAAAACAAGCTATAAGGATCCACTGATATGTAAAAAATAAACGTTTTTTAACAGAAACTGGCAAGCATTGCCTGTTCCTTTCTATCAGTGCTTTTCATTTGTTTATTTATTTATTTATTTTTGGTTGTTATTATGAGAGTGTTTCCCCTAGAATAGTGAGATAGAATGGAATGTATTTAAGCATTTAAAAAGCATTTATTTAGAAGTATTGAGCATTAGGATTTTTTTTTTAACATGCAGGAGAAACCAAGAAATAGAAGACCATTGAATTATTATGTCTGCCCTTTAATCAGGTTCATCCCCAGCAAGCTAAATTAATTTTCCTGGGTTCCTCTTCTAAACATAGGTGCCTTCTTTGGTGCATTTCTGCTTCTGTGGCTTTGCGCTTGCTCTTTCTCTCACCTGGAGTGAGCTCTCTTTTCCTCTCCATCTTCTAGATCCCAAGTCAGTTCCCACTTCATCTGTAAAGCTTCCCAGACCACTCCAGGACCCTTTACTTCCCATCTTACAGTTCTTACTGTTTTCATGAGAAAAAAGAAGGATGTTGAGGGTTCACAAATCATGTGGGAATCCAACTGGGACCCAGAAAATGAAGAGGAGGAAGAAGCATTTTTTTTTTTTTTTAATTGCAAGAAGCAGAGACTCACACAACTAGCCTAAAACAAGAAGGTATTATAAACCTTCGGGCGGGCCCTGCAGGGCATGCAGTGGAACCTGTCTGAAGGCTAAATGGCTCTCTCTCTTCTGTTACCAGGATCATATTACCCCTTTGACTTTTTCCCAGGAATATTTACTTTTCATGCTCTTCTCTTCTCCCTCTGCCAAATTTTCCTGCCTTATTTTAGGTTTTTTTTTTTTTTTTTTTTTTCAGCTCAGCTACCCGCAAATGGCTGAATTAGAGTTTGGGGATCTTAATTCCAAACTACCAGAGATTTAGTTTTCTTACCTTGAACTCTATATGCAGATCTTCATTTAATCAGTGTGGTAAGCAGGAGCAGCAGTGGTTTTTTTGGTATAGACAGTTGTCTAAGCCCATTCATGTGGTAGCTTATGGGTGACGTTTCAAGGAAGGGTGCAATGAGTAGGTAGCCATAAGATGTAGTGCATTGTTCCTTCAAGGCAAATTGCTTAGGGGCAAGGAAAGGTTTCTAGTTGCTTATTTCCATTACTGTGTTTAGCACAGTGCTATTCACCCACCACAGTGATTCATAAACCTGGCTGCACAGTAGAATCACCTTGGGGACTTTCAGAAGCATTTTCATGTCCAGTCCTCCCCCTTGCCACCACCAGAGATTCTGATTTCGTTTGTGGTGGGTATGGCCCAGACACCAGACATGGAACACTACTGCACTTTCCAGATGCCAGATTTATTTTATATTTATGGCTCTGAGGTCAGAGCCACAGAAAACTTTACTCCTATAGGTGAAAAAGTGATTACCCTCACAACTAAAACAAGACCTGTTAAATAGCTTAAAATTCTTGCTTGGCCTTAGCAGGAGGGTAATTATTTTTAACTATACACATGTTGTCTTAGGTAAGGCGAATAACAGTAATATTGGTGACTTTAGAAAGAGCATAGAAATTTTTGATTTTACAATTTTAATTTTTTCCCATTCATGTAACTGATTTCATTAAATCATCAGTAGTTATTTACACAAGACTTTTTGGTTATATAATTTAATATATCTACAAAATGCAGCCCTATTCATGGATTCATTGAAAAATAAGTCTCACCGTTGTCGTTCAGTCACCCAGTCATATCTGACTCTCTGTGACCCTCTGGACTACAGCACACCAGACCTCTCCGTCCCTCACCACCTCCCAGAGCTTGCCCAAGTTCATGTCCACTGGATTCCTCATTTAATAAGGAAATTTTAAGATTTAATAGTAACTTCTGAACTGCCGACAACTCATGGTGACACTTGGATAATAATTGTTTTTGTGGCAACTCTGAAATTGGCATTTGATTAATTTGGACTGGGAAAAGTTTGCCTCCAGGATAGTAAGGAGCTGTTTTATTGCAGACGCTATACAGAGATGTTCTTTCAGCATACTCTTGGTGGTATCTTTGGGGTTGCTAAGGTTTGCCTTGAGCTTTCAAACCATAGTTGTGGTGACTATTAATAGTTGGAGAATTCCTGGGGAATAGTTTCTGGAATTCTTCAGTATAATCAGTGAAACCAAGGGGGATAATGCAAGCTTTCAAGTAAATGAGCTCAATTACTATGTCCTGAAGAAATCACAATGTCTGGCAGTTGCCTCTGAGACCACCTTAGGATGTTGGCTAACAACTTCTAGAAAGTCAAACCATCTCAGTCTTATGAACACACTGGGCATTGATTTCTGTAGAGAATGTGATTCATGGATCTTCTCTTTTCCTACCCCGTTTTCCTTCTCTAACAGGGAGCCATTTTACCCAATGCATCTGAAGTACTCCTAAGGAAGACCTGGTAACATCCACCTCTTTGGCAGAGTCTAGAGAGAGAATACTGTGGAAGACATTGTTACCAAGTTTTGACTGAGCATAATCAGACTAGTTTCCTTTTTGTATCATGGCACAGACCAGTGCAGTCGAACACTTTGTTATCCATAGCATATTGTCTTGCCTGGACCCTCTGGGTATGAGGACCCCTTCATGGAGTTGCCACCACACATCCGACGGTCAGTAATGTAAATTGTGATGCTAGTTCTTAAACTTCCTTTGGGGGTGATGTGAATGGTTTACTCTTTATCTTGTAAGATATCAGGTTTGCTTGGAAAGGAGCAGAAATGCGCGCTCTTGCAGGATAAACAGGGGCTGGTGTGTCTGCGCTGAGGGACAGGTACTCTGGAGTACTATTGCTATGCAGCAGACCCCAGTGGCCAGCTCGGCAAGAAGGCTGTGCTTCGTTGAGGCTACAGGAGTTAACAAGAGCTTGTGTTCTTACTTACTGTTTACTTGTCTGTATCATTAAGTCTAGGGCCTTTGCATATGTCAGATTTGATCCCAGTCAGATGGTCCAAAAAGTAGTCATTAAAGGTTTCATTGTAAAATCCTTCTCTAAAACTATTGTGCTATACATTGTCAAAGTGGTCCCTTAAATTGTAGAACTTAGAACTATAAATATTTCTCTAGTTCTCCTTTAAAAAAATCTAAATTTGAAAAAAATTGACCGTCACTGATGAAAGCTGTATTCTATTCTCCCACAAAGCTGTCAGTTATGCTTATAAAGCAGGAACAAAATAGTTGAATATAAGTTATATTACAGGTTTCACAACTTTTCAGAGCAACATGCTTTTTCTTTTAAGGACTGATTTTGTTGCCTCAAGATTTGAATTCTTATCATCAGTGGTTCCCAGGGAGCAAATTTCTGAGCAGAAAACTTTCAATCTGCCCCCTGAATAGAATTTTAAGTGCAGGGCCTTAAGTGGAGGTTTGAGTCAGTTGTCTTCCAGAATTATTTGTTTTTCAGCTTAATTTTGAAGAAAAGCTCCCCAGTATTTCCTTCTTGGCCCCCTCCCTCACCCTCTCCCATCCTCTCTTCTATGCTTTCTTCATTTCCTGTCCTTCCTTCCCCCTTCCCTCTCTCTTACTTCATTTTTCTTTCACCAAAACTTTTTGAGTTATTTACATGATGATGGACTTTTTCTGAAGATATAAGTATTAAAATATGATCATGACCCTGAGAAAACTTTCTTCTTGGTGGGGAAGGAGTGGAAAAGTAAACATGAAGAGCATCCTGATAAGGTCTTGATATTTAAGGTGTTGTGGGGAAATGTAGTTGGATACCTAAGCCATTGGGCAATCTGAGATGGGAGAATTAAGATTAAGTAGGAGAAGGCAATGGCACCCCACTCCAGTACTCTTGCCTGGAAAATCCCATGGATGGAGGAGCCTGGTAGGCTGCAGCCCATGGGGTCGCTAAGAGTCAGATTTGACTGAGCGATTTCCCTTTCACTTTTCACTTTCATGCATTGGAGAAGGAAATAGCAACCCACTCCAGTGTTCTTGCCTGGAGAATCCCAGGGACGGGGGAGCCTGGTGGGCTGCTGTCTATGGGGTAACACAGAGTCAGACACGACTGAAGCGACTTAGCAACAGCAGCAGCAGCAGCAGCAGTGTTAGGACAGGTGTCCTGGAGGAGACAACTTTGAGTCTCTTTGGTAAGTGGAAGAAAACCTGTTTCAAGATGTAGAGGTGGAGAATAGAAGAAGACAAACAATTGGACATAAAGGCAAGAGAGTATGGGGCAGTGAGGGAGTGACAAATATTTCTGTGTTAGTGAAATGTAAGGTACACGGGGTGGGGGGTCAGAGAACAAGAAGTGACTCTAGTGAGGTCGGCAGAAACTAAAGCAAAATTAACACTGCATTTTTGTTAAGGATTTGGGATTTTCCTAAAGAAGTGTGGATACCTTAGAGAATTTTAATGATTAGATTTTCCTGTTACCTAGATCACTCTAGTGATATGTAGAACATAGACTGGAGGGTGGAGACTGAAGGTGAGTAGATCTGTTAGAAAGGTATTGCTATAGGCCAGGGAAGAAATGATGAAGGTCTGACATAAGGCAATGAGAGTGCAGTAGAGGCAAGGATATAGATTGAAATAATTTGAAACGGTACAATTGACAGGACTTAAATAGATTTTGTGAAAAAGAAAGCACAAAACCTTCATCAATGAGGTCCTTATGGCTGCAAAGACTATCTATTCCAAATATATCCGAAGTCACTGAAGAGTCAACCAGAGAAATTCAAACTGAAAAACTGCAACCAACATGACTGTTGAAGTTGTAATTCCTTGATACACATATCATGCACCCTCTGCTATGTTAGATGCTTGCTGAAGACCATGTTGGAGATTCCGTCAAGTTATCTTCTAGTTTTTCTCATGGAAATCCTCTCTAAACGACTCTTGTAGATATCACAATATATTTTTTTAGCATAGAGCCTCAGGGTTACCTTTCATACACTTTTCCTTCTATAGGTAATTTGTCCTCTTTCAAACTCTGTCATAAATTATGCTCCCCTGATGACTCAGCCGTAATGAATTCTCCTGCAAATGCAGGAGACATGGGTTCAATCCCTGGGTCAGGAAGATCCCCTGGAAAAGCAAATGGCAACCTACTCCAGTATTCTTGCCTGGGAAATCCCATGGACAGAGGACCTGGTGGGCTACAGTCCATGGGTTGCAAAGAGTCAGACTTGACTTAGTGACTAAACAACAACAACAAATCACAAACTGTAGGTATTCAATAATTATTTCCATAACGAAGACACCTGGCTAGTGAGTCATGACAGCCAGCATAATTTAAACTACAGACTTCCCTTTTTTGCAAGTTTTCCTTGTGGAAAGTGAATGGTGGTAGTGACTTATCCTCCCCACTCTAAAAACCCAAGTTGCAGCTGTCTAGAGAAATGGAATAATGAACCTGAGAAGGATTATGGCTTCTTGCTCATTTATTAAGAACTCAGAATTTGAACATTCTTACTTATTGGGTGTAAGAGAGAAAGGCTCCCACACATCAGAAGGACTACTGGGAAGCTCAGAGGCTAAGTTTAGGCCCTTGTGCTAAATTTTGCTGCCTTGAATCTAAGTTATCTTACATATAATTCTTAGACAGCTCAGTTATCTTTTTCCCAAGCCCAAAAAAGATTAGAAGCAAACTAAAGGCAGGCATTCTGGCAGAAGCAGACCGATTTGAGAACTAAGTGAGAGAAAGGCCTAAAAATTGAATGTAGGTACAAAGTTGTGTTTTGCATTATAGCATAGTGTTAAAAAAGATAAAATTATGGACCACTGCTATCAAGGAAATTAACTAGGACTTGTGTTTTTTATTTGGAACACAGGAAGATTGCCATCAAATTTTGTTAAAATAAACAGAGCTTAGAAATTCAAGATTTTCATTGCTTAAAGAATTAATGACATAAAACATCTTTCTCCTATAGTTTCTGCCATTAATCTTTCAGAAAACTCACAAAAAGACCATGGAAGTGAATGTCTCCCTTTTATGAGCATTCTCAAAACTGCCCATTTCATTTTTTAGTTGCAATCGTACTTTCTCTCTTACCTGCTCTCCTCATCTTTTTTCCTATAATTTGTACTTCATACTCTATATATTTCCTTAGCTCCTGTGTTGGTAGTTGAGAGCTTAATAGCTATGGTTTAAGTATCTGTGTCCTTAAAAAATTCATATGTTGAAATCCTAACCCCAAGGATGGTGGTATTGGATGTGGGACCCTTGGGAGTTGCTTAAATCATGAGAGTAGAAACAAATTCTTAAACATTTACAACTAACATGCTGAGAGATAATCAAGAGATTTGAATTTCAAGTGTTATAATTATTATTAATAACTTGGCAAACTAACTTTGCCAGAATAGATAAAGCTTCATTCTATATCAAAAAGCAACCCTCTCACCAATTCTCATAAATCACATCATTCCACTTTGTAGCAGGTGTTTCTACTATATATTTGTGGTTAAATGTTAAAGTTAATATATCCATTTACTCAGAAATCACAATTCTGTAGAAACAAAGCACTCAAAGTTGCAAATATACTCTTAAAATGACTCAACTGCTATGGAATGAATGTTTATATGTGTCACCCTTGTGTTGGAGATGCCTAGAGCAGAAGGACTGTGATTAATTTATATTGGTATCATGCTTTAATTGGGTTGAGTTCCTACTTAAAGGTCTGGGAAAAATCTCTTCACTGATCAGTCAGTCCAAAAAATTGTCATCAGCTTCCATATTTGGAGGTTTAACCAATGTGACAAAATATCAGAAGGAAGTCATATCAGAGAAAAGAAAGCTAACAAGTACTACAGTTAGTTACTGGCTATTCCCAAATGACATACTCAATTCCTTTTTCTGCAAGCTCTGTCCAAGGGGTTTTCTAACACTAATCCAGGGTTTCTCAGCTCAACATTATTTGTATTTTTGACTGAAAATTTTTTTGTATTGTGGGGGCTATCTTATGCATTTTAGGATGTTTAGCAACATTTCTGGCCTCTGCCCAAAGATGCCAGCAGCATCTTCTAATGTTAACAACCAAAAGTATCTTCCTACATTGACAAATGTTCTGTGTATGTGTGTGTGTGTGTGTGTGTGTATGTGCCTGTGTGTCTGGTGTGATACAAAGATAGAAGGGAAGACAAAGTGACCTCAGTTGAGAATCACTTCCTTTACCACAACTTTACCCCTTGAATTAACACCCTATTATTGCTCTTGAAACGTAATATCCAAGAAAAGTGTCTGTTGTTCATCGAGATAACAAAAGGGATACTGTTCTCTAAGCTGTTCTACTTGATTATAACTCCATTCATTCCCCGTAAGATATCCTGGTTGCATCAGACCCAAAGTACCCGGGAGGATATTTTATATCTCCTCACAGAATGGTATACTTCTCTTATTTCATTTTCTTTTCTTTGGACTAAAGTCTATTTGCAACTGATCCTACAGCTGTTAAGCTTACCTTTGTGGGGTGAGCATGCATCCTGGTTTATCCAGATCAGTCCTGAAGCATGCCTGTTAACCAGGCATCATTATTACTAGAACCCAGAGAAGACTATTGAGAGTCCCTTGCACAGCAAGGAAATCAAACCAGTCAATCCTAAAGGGAATCAATCCTGAATATTCACTGAAAGGACTGATGCTGGAGCTGAAGCTCCAATACTTTGGCCACCTGATATGAAGAGCTGACTCATTGGAAAAGATCTTGATGCTGGAAAGATTGAGAGCAGGAGGATAAGGGGGCAACAGAGGATGTGATGGTTGGATGCATCACTGACTCAATAGACATGAGTTTGAGCAAACTCCAGGAGATAGTGAAGGACAGGGAAACTTGGCATGCTGCAGTCTATGGTGTCACAGAGTCAGGCATGACTTAGGGACTGAGCAGTTCAGTCTGAAAGTGTCCTGGTTTGGATGATTAATCAAAGTTATCTTTTTATACTTCTCTGGAAAATTTTTCATTTTAATTTTACCAAAAAAATGTGTGAGATAAAATTCCATTTATAATAGAATGTATGAGAAAGTACATTTACTATGCCCACCCCCCCCACCACCACCACCATTTTCTTATTCCATTATCCTGAAGAGAAATCACTTAGGGTGGAAGGGTGCTCATGAATAGACCCAGCAGTTTGAATACATTCCAAGGCAGAAGCATCTAAATAGTTACTGATAGATGAATCAGAATGGAACTGGAATCGGGATACAACTGGCAGTAGAAAAGGAGGTTCCAGGCTATAGCTCTTCTTTCTGGCAAGCCTCTGTGGAGTTTTCATGTCCTTTCAGCAGCTGTTCTGCCAGGCAGAACTGAGAAAGGGAATTTATTGAAGGACTACCCATGGAACTGAGTTACAATTCTTGCCAAAAGTGGAATTTCTTTTTATGTGTACCATCTTTCCACTCTGACTATGTATTAATTACTTTTACCTTGATGAATGCTATATGTGTTTCATCAAATGTACAATAGATTCTGTTTAGAATGTGTATTTAATGCACTTAGTTATGACAACAAAGTATTTTTAGTATGCAAAAAATTAGCAGCTTTCAACCCATCTGTTACAGCCCCTTTCTAAATCAGAGGACTGATCTCCAAAGAGACTGACCAATCATCCCAAATCCTACAACTTCTAATATGGATTTTGGCACTTCAGAACAAAATGTGGGATGATGGGGAACCCAACTTGCATCACTTTCTCCCCCATTCCTTCCTAAGGTGTAGACATTGTACACTATAGAAAAACAGAAATCTGGAGAAACCCACACCAACTATATATGCTAATTTAGTTTTTTGTTAGCCAATATGAATAGCCAACTATGGGCCAAAAATTATTAAGGAAAATCTGTAAGGCAAAAAGCATAATACAAATGAACAAACAGAGTAATTGGCTTCAAAGGAAACAAGTAAAAAAAGTGAAATTATTTTTATCAGAAAGATCGGACTAGTTGCAGTAATAAAATAAGCTTAGGTTGCCATAGAGGATGAGCACTTAAGGAAAAAGCAAGAGATTTTGGAAATTGAAAAACAGTTACCCAAATGTAAAAAGTGAAATAGTAGAAGACAAAGTCAGTTAAATATCTCAGGATACAGAGCAAAAAAGATATAAAAGTTAAATATGAAGAGCCAATTTAGGACAGTGAGTACCTATTAGAAGTTCTAAAAAGAGTGGAAAATGGAGGAATTAAAACAATCAAGGATGTAATGGAGGAAAATTATCCAGAGTTGAAAAAAGACACAAGTCTGAAATTTGAAAAAGGCCACAAAGTGCTAAATGGGATTAACGAAAAAACCCAACCTGGACATATCCAAGTAAAATTTCAGAAATTTAAAAACTTGAAAAGAATATACAGAGAAAAAGCAGACTATTTACTTCTATAGTAAATAATACTGCTAAAAACATGATATTGTAAATGTTGCTTACTGCTTTTTACCTGTAATAAATCATTTATAGATAAGGCTTTAAAGATTAATTGTAGATATACAAGGATAACATTCAATATGATTAAGGCATCTATGTGAACCCACGTGGTTGTACACTGCCTAACTCTAGGAGGCAGCAGCTTAGCAGCATCGACTACTAACATCTTTGCTGATGGAAAGTAAAGATGCTACAGAGGATGAAGAGAGGGAGCAATGGAGAGCACAATGCTGAGACAATATGCAGGACCCGAAGCTGAAACAGGGCTTCCCCGGTGGCTCAGAGGTAAAGAATCCGCCTGCCAGTGCAGGAGACACGGGTTCAGTCCTTGGGTTGAGAAAATCCCCTGGAGAAGGAAATGGCAACCCACTCCAGTATTCTTGCCTGGAAAGAGTACTGAGAGCCTGGCGGGCCACAGTCCATGGTGCTGCAAAGAGTCAGACATGACTGAGCGACTGAACAACAACAAAGTTGAAACAAGCACTCATGGTTTGGTATATTATGTAACAATGATTAAACTGTAGAAGGGCTAAAAGAGCATGTGTGTGGGCGTGTTTATTTGTGTTTATCTTTGTGCATAAAACAAAACTCAGAAGAAAAGACAGATGGGAAGCAGTGTGTTTTCTGAATGTCTTCTATTGAGAATCCAATGATATTATCTAAACTTTATTAATCAGAAAGTGGAAGTATAAACATATCAGTCAGAGTGAAGAACCACCAGAACTAAAAATGGAAACTTAGGGAAGTAGGATAAATGGCAGCAGGTAGGCCAGGAAATGGAACTTTCTGTTTAATTCCATTTCAATTTTTCTANAAAAGTGAAATAGTAGAAGACAAAGTCAGTTAAATATCTCAGGATACAGAGCAAAAAAGATATAAAAGTTAAATATGAAGAGCCAATTTAGGACAGTGAGTACCTATTAGAAGTTCTAAAAAGAGTGGAAAATGGAGGAATTAAAACAATCAAGGATGTAATGGAGGAAAATTATCCAGAGTTGAAAAAAGACACAAGTCTGAAATTTGAAAAAGGCCACAAAGTGCTAAATGGGATTAACGAAAAAACCCAACCTGGACATATCCAAGTAAAATTTCAGAAATTTAAAAACTTGAAAAGAATATACAGAGAAAAAGCAGACTATTTACTTCTATAGTAAATAATACTGCTAAAAACATGATATTGTAAATGTTGCTTACTGCTTTTTACCTGTAATAAATCATTTATAGATAAGGCTTTAAAGATTAATTGTAGATATACAAGGATAACATTCAATATGATTAAGGCATCTATGTGAACCCACGTGGTTGTACACTGCCTAACTCTAGGAGGCAGCAGCTTAGCAGCATCGACTACTAACATCTTTGCTGATGGAAAGTAAAGATGCTACAGAGGATGAAGAGAGGGAGCAATGGAGAGCACAATGCTGAGACAATATGCAGGACCCGAAGCTGAAACAGGGCTTCCCCGGTGGCTCAGAGGTAAAGAATCCGCCTGCCAGTGCAGGAGACACGGGTTCAGTCCTTGGGTTGAGAAAATCCCCTGGAGAAGGAAATGGCAACCCACTCCAGTATTCTTGCCTGGAAAGAGTACTGAGAGCCTGGCGGGCCACAGTCCATGGTGCTGCAAAGAGTCAGACATGACTGAGCGACTGAACAACAACAAAGTTGAAACAAGCACTCATGGTTTGGTATATTATGTAACAATGATTAAACTGTAGAAGGGCTAAAAGAGCATGTGTGTGGGCGTGTTTATTTGTGTTTATCTTTGTGCATAAAACAAAACTCAGAAGAAAAGACAGATGGGAAGCAGTGTGTTTTCTGAATGTCTTCTATTGAGAATCCAATGATATTATCTAAACTTTATTAATCAGAAAGTGGAAGTATAAACATATCAGTCAGAGTGAAGAACCACCAGAACTAAAAATGGAAACTTAGGGAAGTAGGATAAATGGCAGCAGGTAGGCCAGGAAATGGAACTTTCTGTTTAATTCCATTTCAATTTTTCTATATATGTATGTTGTTAAATTAATTAAACAATGAGGCCATTAGACCTGAGATGGCTCTAATGCCATGGTGGCCTACATGCAACCCAAAATCTAAGCCAGTAAATGCCCTGAGGTGATGGAATCAAAATGCTTATGACAACCAATCACAACCAGCCAACTAGGATTTAAGTTACAGTCAAGCAACAGTATCCTTTCTTTGTTTCTACACTTTCTCTGTGTAAATCATTCCCTGGGTCCTGTCAGGCAGAGTGCTCTTAGACACTTCTAATCTGGCACTGTCCCATTGGAGTTTGTCTTCGCTCAAATAAAGCCTTAAAATATTTAACATGCTTTAGTTTATCGATGTATTATTTGATAATAATAATGTAGGGGGAGGAGGCGTCAGTCTGTTTTGTTTTTTTTTCCCACATCATCAGCAGTCACCCAATGACTTTGTAGAATGATGCTAGTCACTCAGTTGTGTCCAACTCTTTGTGACTCCATGGACTGTAGCCTGCCATGTAGGCTCCTCTGTTCATGGAATTCTCCAACAAGAATACTGGAGTGGGTAGCCATTTCCTTCTCCAGGTGATCTTCCTGACTCACGGATTGGACCTGGGTCTCCAGCATTGCAGGCAGATTCTTTACTATCTTAGCCATGGCATGTACAAATGTACAAAAATCAAACAGACCTCAAATCACTTCAGAATTACTATCCCTCATGTTTTTTTGGCCTTGATGAAATGGAGGCATGGGGTCTTATTTTTATAATTTTGTGAACAAATTATCAATGGGTCATACTCCTCATGGGGCATAGAACTCTTTTCTTTTTGGGTATTGATGAATTTGTCTGTTTCAAATATAACTTAGTACTAACACTTCAAGATCTTTATTATATATTGATTCCTCAAATATAAAATATATACATTTTATTTGAGCCTCATCAAAATTCTGTGACCATTGAAGACAGCCCTTACTATTTCCATTTTATTGATAAAGTTGAGTGAGGCTAAAAACTTGTCTTACGTCACTGAGATTGACGGGGAGAGAACCTGCAGTTAATCTGTCTCCCTTCCTCTGCACAACATGGTTTCTTAAGGAGAAGGGAAGATTGATAATATTAAAACAAAAAGGTAGCTTTTTAAAAATGTCAAAAACGTACTATCATAGAGCAAGAGCAATCAAAACCAGGAAATCCTGTTGGATGTCTCAGCTGTAATCTTTCTCACCCTGAACTGTTTTTGAAATTGAACAATATAGTAGTTAAAAATGTATCTTGCAAGACTTCCCTGGTGACCCAGTGGTAAAGAATTCACCTGCCAATGCAGGGGACATGGGTTCGATCTCTGGTCGAGGGAGATTCCACATGCCTCTGAGTAACTAAACCTGTGTGGCACCGCTACTGAGCCTGTGCTCCGGGGTCTGTGAACCACAACTACTGAAGCCTGCATGCTCTAGAGCTCATGCTCTGCAACAAAGAAAAGCCACTGCAACAAAGAGTAGCCCACGCACCAAACTAGAGAGTGGCCCTCGTTGGCCACAACTAGAGAAAATCCTTGCAGTGAATACCCAGTGCAGCCAAAAATAAATTAAATAAATAAACTGTTGTTTAGTCGCTAAGTCGTGTACAACTCTTTTGTGACCCCATGGGCTGTAACTTACCAGTCTTCTCTGTCATGGGATTTCCCAGGCAAGAATACTAGAGTGGATTGTCATTTCGTTTTCCAGGGGCTCTTCCTGACCCAGGGATTGAACCCATGTCTCCCGCATAGTCAGGTGGATTCTTTACTGCTGAGCCACCAGGGAAGCCCTAAATGAATAAACAAATAAAATGTATCTTGTAAAAAAAAAAGCTACTGAAAAATACTGTAAAAGTGAAGAGAAGTAAGTTAGAGGAAGAAAAGCAAAAAACTTTTCTTAAAATCTATACTCTTTTTAAATTTCTGTGCCAATCTCAGTACTTGCCTTTGTCTTATGAAGCATCATATGATTTAAAATTAAAATTTCGTTGTAATGGAGAAAAAAAAAAAAAAAAAACCAGGATAGGGTTAATCTACTCACCTCCCTTCCTACATTCCTTAACCTTTTCTTTCTTTGCTCAGTATCTATGAAAAAAAAAAAAAATGGGGATGAAGGAAGTGGGTAGGGGACTTGGGAAAAATAGGAGGTTATTGAATAGGAAGTGTAAATTATCTCACACATTTGAATTTGTTTAATATATGCAAGTATGGAGAGAAGAGATTAAACCATAGGTATGAGAGTACAGACACTGATGGATCCTTTTCCATAATGCTGTCTGATTTTTTTAAAGTTAAAATTTTATTAGAAGATCAAAAATCTAATTAGAAAATTTCAGGGAATATTCTGTTTCTATTTTTCTATTACAGATTTGAAGCTTTGCCTTCGTAATGCAGAACGTTTGACTTAAATTCAATATAAAGAAAAAAAAACTTAAAGCAGTTCAGTGCAGGAAAGTCACTTTTTTCTGTGTGAACCTTTGATGAACTTTATCCAAATTCGGTTTCTTCCCACATTGACTCAGTTTCTATCCAATAGAACAAGGTGACCTGTCAAAGTAGAATGGATGAAATTCAGTGACTCACAGAATTGTTTTTTCTTTTATTTCTAAACAAGTTAAGTGCAAAGGCCTTTGATAAGAGTGATTTTAACAATCTTGTTATCAGTTTGTAGTGAGGCAGTTCCTCTTCCTTCCTCCCCTCCCAGCCACCCCCAATAATAAAGCGCTCACCCAAAAGAAACATTCTACAAAATTTTTAAAGATATACTTGTTGCTTTGAGTGTAGATATTAATTCTTGGAATTACTTTGAATTTGGAGTGCTTAACTACATTGTTACTGAAGTATACTCTTTTTTCCTTGACAATTACCACTGCAAACAAGGCAAAATGATTCTTAAATTGGTACCCAGCCATAAAGAATTCAAGTGTAATTGAGCTTAAAGCCTTCACCGACTGCTTCAATCTCAATGTCATAAAGAGATGTGTTTGGATCAGGAAGTGATTTACATTACTGGTGTTTAATTGGCCTGATGAGATATGCATAATTAGGAATTATATAACCTCACTGTATCTACATTTATCAAATACAAGTGAAAATAATGAGGCTTATTTCTTCCATAGATTTCGGTGTCTTTGAAAAAAGTGGACTATCAGTTGCTGCTATAATAAAACAGCACAATGCTACTGTTTTCAAAACTCTAGAGTGATTAATAACATCAATTAAAAATAAATCTAAAGCACTCTTCCCTGGAGGAAGGCATGGCAACCCACTTCAGTATTCTTGCCTGGAGAATCCCATGGACAGAGAAGCCTGGCTGGCTATGGTCCATAGGGTCGCAGAGAGTTGGACATGACTGAAGCGACGGAGCACGCATGCAAAACCCTTTCAGTAAAGGCCAGGAGAGTATAAATTTTAAGACAAGGGGAAAGAAATATAGTTCAATATTTTTCTGTATCTAATATTCATTATGAATGCCACTCTCTTTCAGATTTTTTCTTCCCTAAATCGGCATTGATGACAAAGACTGAGTTGTGTATAGTCCACTAATAAAGACCTTTCCAATCACTTTTTGGAAAAGATTGAAGTTGTTTAATGAAGTATATTATTTTCTTCTTCCTTTAGTAACTATTTTCTCAGCACTCTGTATTACTCAGATGATGCTGGAATCTCCTACTGGTCAGAATTTTCAACACTGAAGATCAAGGCCTTTCAAAATGACATGCTTGTGTGACATGCAATTGCCTTTCACCTAGAAAGAGCAGATTATCAGATCCCATGAAGGATCTGGGTGTTACTTTACTTTCATGTTAACAAGTTACCCTGCCACAGTTTCATGATGCTGGCAGAAGACACAAGACTCCTGGTTCAGAGAAAGGACATTGTAACGGCATAGCAGGCAGCATGAGATTTATATTTGCATTGATTCTCCCTCTCCTGAGATTCCCATGGGTTTCATACAAAGATGGATTCTGTCTATGCAGTGGTGCTCGGTCACAACTGAGAAACTCCAACCTTAAGGAATTTAATTATTTTAATGAGATAACATTTGCCTGACTTTTGTTCTGGGAGAGAGACACTATCTTTTTTATAATAGACAATATGCAAAGGTGCTCTGTGATCCAGAGGAAGACCTATCTCCATATTCCAAAGCTATTAACTATACAAACATTCTTGAAAAGATAAAGTCAGTCAGTGCCACTGCTCACAAGACATTCAGAAAATTGAGAGACCGTAGAGAATTGCCCCCCAACACTGGTAACCAATGTGGTATGACTTCAGGGGACTGGCTGATATGTGAACCAGCTGATATACAAATATTTAGTGTAACTGATTTTATCTTAGTTTCGTCCTTTCAGCAGATAATTTTTACATACACCCCACATTTTCCTTGCAGCGCTCCTCATCTGTTATGTTACCTAGAGTTGGGTGTTGTCACTACCAGTGTCCCGTAAGTCACTGTTTCAGCCACCATGGTGGCTTGGCTTACTACAAATTTGTATTCTTACCTTATTTTTATTCCTATTTTCTTCATTCTTCAGAATATACTGCACAATGAACTTTATAAACACCTGGTACTTCCTTTAAGCTTTTCTTCTCTTTGATCATATAACTTGAGATACTTAAAGACATGAGGCATGTTAGCACTTATATTTCTTCTTTTATCTCTTTAAATAGTGATCTCTAGATTCATTTTATATTCTCCTCCTTCTGTATCAGAGTAAGTTACAATAGAGGAAATAAGATCTGAGAGCTGGAGGAGAAGACAGAGCTTAGGGTACAGGTACAAAAGTAGGAATCATGGAAGTAGGAAAACCCAATTCCACCTGTATTCTCTTCTTCTGATATTGGATTTTAATCTCTGTCTATAAACACACGCATCTATTGTTTTTCTCTTGTCTTACTGAGTATGCTTGATTACAAGTATAGCGGGAATTACATATGTTCCCTATAACCTGTATGTGCAAAATATTTTGTAACTTCCCTTATTTTACTTAGCTGATTTCATCCTGCTTACACGATTCAATTCCAGGAAAAGAGTCAGTTCCAAGTACAGCCTTTTCAAGTATAGATACCTCAGACTCTTTTAAGGAAATATAAATTGGGTTCTAAATTTTCAACAATTTAGAACCCAATTTTGACTGTACCTTCTGTTAGCAAATGCTCTCCCCTCCTCATCTTTCTTCCCAATGTGAAAGTGGAGATTGTACCTGTCTTCAGATGGCAAGATTTGGGACCACTGTTTTGTATATCATTTTTTTTTTGTCCTTTGCTATAGAAAGGTTGGTCTGGTCCCCAAGGGTTCAGTGCTAGTGTCCTCTGCAAATGTGGCTGGTTCTACCTGAACCTGTTGAATGTTTTTCTGGTACTAACTTCTGTCTTGGTTTCTGCCAGTTGCCTCAACTTGTGTGCCTATACTGTGTGGTCTCCTTTTCCCCATCCGGAGTCCCTTCTACATCCTTGTAGCATTTCTGCATTCCCTCACTGACCCACATAGGAGCTGCGGGGTCTCTGACAAGCCATGCAGAGGCTGAGGGAGGTCTGGTGCACCCTCTTGGATATGTCACAGTGTTGAATGTCTCCCTCTGCAACCCTACTATACAGCTCTTTGACCTATTTACAGAGAAGCAGAGCACCAACCTTTCATTTAACCTATTTCTGCTTTCTATGGACATTTTGAGTTTCCTTGTTCTCTCCCTTTGGTGGAGGCACAGGGAAGGCAGTGTGGCTGTTCTGGTTCTGACAGCCATCTCATCAGCTTAACTGCATTCCCTCTGAGAAGTGTGCTTTCCTTTCATGGCAAAGACTTTTTTCCTTTTCTCCTTTTCATATAGAATATATCCCTTGCATAATATACTTCATCATTTCACTACAGTTCTAATAAAACTTGAGGATTAACATCTATTAAGCCTATAACCTTATATAAGAATTGGAGTTTAGGGGATTTAGAAAAACCTTATCCCTTTAAACAAAGCCTTGGTTTCAAGAATATCACTGGGTTGAATTCCCTAGTGGTCCAATGGTTAGGACTTGGTGCTTTCACTGCCATGGCCCAGGTTCAATCCCTGGTCGGAGAACTAAGATCTTGCAAGTCACACATCACTGCCAAAAAATAAATGTGTGTATTCTACTAGGGATTCAAAAATCTAATTTTGGTCAAAAACTGGGTATGGTTACCTTTTCATCTTACATTCCTGTTTTAATTCCAAACTTGCCTAAGATAATGACCAAGGTTCCAGTAGCTGAAGAGGAGAGGGTATCAAATACAAGGAAATGTGAGAAAGAAAAGCACATATTAACATTTTGAAATAGTCCCACAAAACTGGCTCTGGCTAACTTAATCAAAAGCAACATTTTGGAAGGCCATTGAGTTCCCAGAAAACCAGAGGGAGGCTGAGGGATAAGTATGAGAATAAGCTGGATCCTAGGGTAATGCAGAGTACTGAGGTGTGGAAAGCATGAAGTACAGCTAGGATGCCGCAATTTAAGGGCCAAAGGACAGGCAGAGAGCTGAGTTTACATGGGAGTCTGCTCTCTGCCTTTGTTGGGATGGGAAGAGGGGTGTTTGTCAGGTTCAGCTTCCACAGTAAGTTGCGTGCACCTGGATTACCATCAA
Organism: Neotragus moschatus; assembly: GCA_006410615.1. Classification (NCBI taxonomy): domain Eukaryota; kingdom Metazoa; phylum Chordata; class Mammalia; order Artiodactyla; family Bovidae; genus Neotragus; species Neotragus moschatus. The sequence goes on along the minus strand of SJYA01000729.1, from coordinate 693,086 downwards.
AATCACTGCAGATGGTGAATGCAGCCATGAAATTGAAAGACGCTTACTCCTTGGAAGGAAAGTTATGACCAACCAGACAGCATGTTAAAAAGCAGAGACATTACTTTGCCAACAAAGGTCCATCTAGTCTAGGCTAGTTTTTCCAGTAGTCATGTATGGATGTGAGAGTTGGACTATAAAGAAAGCTGAGCCTTGAAGAATTGATGCTTTTGAACTGTGGTGTTGGAGAAGACTCTTGAGGGTCCCTTGGACTGCAAGGAGATCCAACCAGTCCATCCTAAAGGAGATAAGTCCTGGGTGTCATTGGTAGGACTGATGTTGAAGCTGAAACTCCAATACTTTGGCCACCTGATGTGAAGAGCTGACTCATTGGAAAAGACCCTGATGCTGGGAAAGATTGAGGGCAGGAGGAGAAGGGGACAACAGAGGATAAGATGGTTGGATGGCATCATCAACTCATTGGACATGGGTTTGGGTGAACTCTGGGAATTGGTGATGGACAGGGAGGCCTGGCGTGCTGCGGTTCATGGGGTCACAAAGAGTCGGACACAACTGAGCAACTGAACTGAACTGAACACAGCTGTTGCTGGTAGATCCTGGAGTCTTAGTTAGCCTCCAGGAAGGAAATTAGGGTACTATTAGGAAACCTTTCTCAGGAAGCCCTAATTGGCAATATATATAATACCTAAATGAAAACAAGAAAAGATAGGGAGGAAGGGCTAAAAAATAGAAGGTGGAGGTCTTCAAAAGTGAATGTATACTTTGGATTCCATCAAGGGTATTATCAAGAGCTCTGATGCATGGTCTTGACCCTAGCATGCCCTCAACACCGCTTCTACCCTCTGCTTTTCTCCGCTTCCTTCTTCTTCTCTGGAGGCTGCTTTCTCTCCTTCTCTGTGTAAGCGTCACATCTACAGCACAGAGTTCACAAGTCTTCTATTTAAGTGAAGTGCAGATTTACTCAGTTCAGTTCAGTTCAGTCTAGTCACTCAGTCATGTCTGACTCTTTGCAACTCCATAAACCACAGCATGCCAGGGCTCCTTGTCCATCACCAACTGCCGGAGTCTACCCAAACTCATGTCCATCGAGTCAGTGATGCCATCCAACCATCTCATCCTCTATCGTCCCCTTCCCCTCCTGCCCTCAATCTTTCCCAGCATCAGGGTCTTTTCAAATGAGTCAGCTTTCACATCAGGTGGCCAAAGTATTGGAGTTTTGGCTTCAACATCAGTCCCTCCAATGAACACCCAGGACTTATCTTCTTTAGGATGGACTGATTGGATCTCTTTGCAGTCCAAGGGACTCTCAAGAGTCTTCTCCAAAGAGGCTCATAATTCCAATTCTAAACTTTTAAGAGAACAAACCTGATTGGACGAGTTGGGTGTATCTACAGCTTATTAGCTATGGATACAGGAGGGAATCGGTAGGTACAAAGGGTTATGAAGCACAAATGCTCCTGTGGATGCTGTGAGGATGGCAGTGGTTCTGAGAGGAAAGAATGGGACATGGAGTGATAAGACAGGCTAAAATGTCTATTGCAGGTTAATAGTATGTTAACAAGTGACTATATCACAACTTATTTTAGTAACCCCTTATTGAATATTCTTTCATCTCAGGTTTATTCTATTATAAACAAACTATGGTAAGCTATACTCCAATATAAAATGTTTTGGGTTCTAGAAAATAAAAATAAAATTTAAACAAACTGTGATAAAAATACTCGGAGGGGTTTGGGGAGAATGGATACATGTATGTGTATGGCTGAGGCCCCATCAATATTCACCTCAAACTAGCACATCATTGTCAGCTATACCCTAATACAAAATTAAAAGTATCAAAACAAAAAAGATCTGCTACATATATACAATGGAATACTACTCAGTCATGAAAAAGGATGAAATAATGCTATTTGGAGCAACATAGATGCACCTAGAGACTATCATACTAAATGAAGTAAGTCAGAAAGAGAAAGACAAATATCATATGATATCATTTATGTGTGAATTCTAAAATATGACACACATGAACTTATATATGAAATAGAAACAGACTCATACATACAGAGAACAGTCTTTTGGTTGCCAAGAGGTAGGGGTGGTGGGGGAGGGACAGACTGGGAGTTTGTGATTAGCAGATACAAACTAGTATATATAGAATGGATAAACAAAAAGGTCCTACCATATAGCACAGGGAACTATATTAAATATCCTGTAATAAACCATAATGGAAAAGAATATGCAGAAAAGTATGTGTGCATATAATATGTATGTATGCATCACTTGGCTATATAGCAAAAATAAATACAACACTGTAAATCAACAAAAAAGTTAACTGAGCAAAATTTACTTGGAGCGAAGTCCCTTTTGATCCCCCTTAAGAGTAATTCCTAGAAATGGAATTGCTGGTGCAAAGAATCATTACATATTAGAATTTGTGACATATGTTGAGATTGTCTTCCAGAAAGTTTGTGCCAATTTATGCCACCTCCAGATATTTAAATGTACTAATTTTTCTGCATTCCTGCTTGGGTATGTTAATTTGGTTATTAGAATATATTAAAATAGTTCATTGCTTAAATTTGCATGACTTTAATTCCAAATAAATTTGACCCTTTTTAAATAAGCATATTAGTCATTGTATTTCTTCATATCTTTTATTTATTCACCTATTGTGTAAATCTTTACTGATTTTGAAGACTCTTTAGTTGTAAAAAAGTAGCTCCTGTGCCTTATATGTCTCAAGAATCTCCCCAAGTTATGATATGCTTTTTGAAATTTTATAACTAGATTTTTAAAATATAGCTTTGAATAGCTTTAAAAAACCCATGAGTGTGTTCTATAACTCAAAATTTAGGCAGGAGGAAATTCTTCTTTATAGAGTTTTTAATTTATTTTTTCCTTTGTGGAATATACTGATCTTTTGCTCTGTTTTCTGCCTTTAGGGAACAGAGTATCTGTTGGCCAAAGCCACCAGAAATGCTGTAACTTTATGCACAAGTGATGTTGCTGACTTGTTGATAGATTTTGTCACATAAATCCAAGATATAGATGATCTATGCTCATTTTATTTAGTCACTTAGGGACAGGAGAAGAAGGAAACAAAGAGAGTGGGTGGTAATGAAGCACTGATTTTTAGCATATTGCCTCTGTTTCTAAATCTCATTTCAATTTTCCAATGATATTCAAAGGTCAAGATTTTGCTGAGAGCTGACCAGAATTAACTTCTATGTGTCAAATGGAAATTGGCTCAGAAGCTATAGTGTAGTGGGAGGTATTACATCTTCTTCCAAGAGATGTTGGCTGAGAGGCTGCCTATTTATGTGCTATGGAGCTTTTCAGATTAGAAAATTAAATTATTTTATCTTTGGCTTTAAGGAATAAATGTGTATCTCCATGCTTTCTAGCCCTAAGTGACACCATACATACTTTCCTAAGTTACATTTTCACCACCGCCTAAAAAATATCATTTCATTTTTTGTTGTCACAGTAAGAATTAGTCCTCTTGATGTTATAGACATTTAGCATTCAAGTCTGGATAAGTCTGCAAGCAATAAATGCTGGAGAGGGTGTGGAGAAAAGGGAAATGTCTTACACTGTTGGTGGGAATGCAAACTAGTACAGCCACTATGGAGAACAGTGTGGAGATTCCTTTAAAAATTGCAAATAAAACTGCCTTATGACCCAGGAATCCCACTGCTGGGCATACACACTGAGGAAACCAGAATTGAAAGAGACACATGTACCCCAATGTTCATTGCAGCACTGTTTATAATAGCAAGGACATGGAAACAACCTAGATGTCCATCAGCAGATGAATGGATAAGAAAGCTGTGGTACATACACACAATGGAGTATTACTCAGCCATTAAAAAGAATACATTTGAATCAGTTCTAATGAGGTGGGTGAAACTGGAGCTGATTATACAGAGTGAAGTAAGCCAGAAAGAAAAGCACCAATACAGTATACTAACACATATATATAGAATTTAGAAAGATGGTAATGATAACCCTGTATGCAAGACAGCAAAAGAGACACAGATGTATAGAATGGACTTTTGGNACAAGCAATAAATGCTGGAGAGGGTGTGGAGAAAAGGGAACCCTCTTACACTGTTGGTGGGAATGCAAACTAGTACAGCCACTATGGAGAACAGTGTGGAGATTCCTTTAAAAATTGCAAATAAAACTGCCTTATGACCCAGGAATCCCACTGCTGGGCATACACACTGAGGAAACCAGAATTGAAAGAGACACATGTACCCCAATGTTCATTGCAGCACTGTTTATAATAGCAAGGACATGGAAACAACCTAGATGTCCATCAGCAGATGAATGGATAAGAAAGCTGTGGTACATACACACAATGGAGTATTACTCAGCCATTAAAAAGATTACATTTGAATCAGTTCTAATGAGGTGGGTGAAACTGGAGCTGATTATACAGAGTGAAGTAAGCCAGGAAGAAAAACACCAATACAGTATACTAACACATATATATGGAATTTAGAAAGATGGTAATGATAACCCTGTATGAGAGACAGCAAAAGAGACACAGATGTATAGAACGGACTTTTGGATTCTGAGGGACAGGAAGAGGGTGGGATGATTTGGGAGAATGGCATTGAAACATGTATACTATCATGTAAGAAACAAATCACCAGTCTATATTCGATACAGGATACAGGATGCTTGGGACTGGTGCACGGGGATGATCCAGAGAGATGATATGGGGAGGGAGGTGGGAGGGGAGTTCAGGATTGGGAACTCATGTACACCCGTGGTGGATTCATGTCAGTGTATGGCAAAACCAATACAGTATTGTAAAGTAAAATAAAGTTAAAAAAAAAAAAAGAGTATTATGAGAATGTAGTAGTTTAATTCAAATTGCTATGGAAAGTTCACTAAGGACAGAACTTTCTAGATGTACACTGTTTGCTGCTGCTGCTGCCGAGTCACTTCAGTTGTGTCCAACTCTGTGCGACCCCATAGACAGCAGCCCACCAGGCTCCCTCGTCCCTGGGATTCTCCAGGCAAGAACACTGGAGTGGGTTGCCATTTCCTTCTCCAGTGAACACTGTTTAGTGATGACCTTTTCACCAGATAGCTCCTATAACACCTCAAACACAGTGCATCTAAACTGTGGCAAATACACCATAAAATGACTTCCAGTAGGTCCTTCTCTCCTATTATCCTGTCTTTTGAACACTGGCAGAACTCGTGACTTGCTTCTAACCAATAAAATATGACAAAGGCAATGATATTTCACTCTTTTGATTAAGCTATATCATATGCCATGTTGTGCAAGATAGAGCTAGAGAATCTTCCATTAACTTTGAAGAAGTAAATGGCCATGTTTTGAACTTCCTATGGAGCGTGCCTTACGGCAGGGAACTCCCTCTAAGACCTGAAGAGACGCTAAGACTTCTAAGACTCTTTGAGACCCCACGGACTGCAGCACGCCAGGTCTCTCTGTCCCTCACAGTCTCCTAAAATTTGCCCAAGTTCGTGTCCATTCCATCAGTGATGCCATCCAGTCATCTCATCCTCTGAGGCCCTCTTCTCATCTGCCCTCAATCTTTCCCAGCATCAGGAACTTTTCCAATGAGTCAGCTCTTCACATCAGGTGACCAAAATACTAGAGTTTCAGCTTCAGCATCAATCTTTCCAATGACTATTCAGCGCTAGTTTCCCTTAAGATTAACTGATTTGATCTCCTTGTCATCCACGGGACTCTCAGGAGTCTTCTCCAGCACCATAGTTCAGAGGCATAAAATTCTTTGGCTGGGACCCTCAGTTATTTAGCCACCAAGAAACAAATTCTGTCAGAAACCTGAAAAAGCTTGGAAAAGTGGACCTTCCACAGGCAGGCTCCAGAGGAAAACACAGCCCGATCGACACCTCATTTATAGACTTGTGAGCTCCTGAGAAGAGAATCTATTTAAGTCATGTGCAGACTGCTGATCACAGAAACTGTGAGATAATAAAGATAAATTTCTTTAAACTACCAAGTTTATACAGACATACATACATACAGTACAACTTTATTTTCCCCATGAAATTCACTGTTGATTCCCAAAGTCAAACAGCTACCAAATCCTGCTGATTTTATATTTAAATTATTTAGTTTATAACTCTACTTGTTAATTTCCTCTTCTGTTTTTCTGATTTCTATCCTCTTTACTTCCTACCTAGACCACTGGAGATCTTTTCCTTCCCTGGGCCTTTACTGTATCTTTGTCCTGTGCAATGCTGGCACAGTACTCCACCCAAAACTGTGCTTCTCAATGCATCTTTTACAGATACCTGTTCCACGAAATTCCCACAGGAGTATTAACTCCAGGAGGGGAAGAAAGGAGGCTACTGGTTCACTACTATATATCCCATTTTAGGCTCTCTTTTTTACTCAAAGTCATCTTGATTGAGATAATTTGAAGTTAGTGGGTGGTGGATAAGGTGCTAATGTGTGAGAATACTAGCTCAGATAACCAGGTAGTTTTCATAATTCAAGGTTCCAGAACAACAAAGGAAATGAACTGGGAGGAAGTTTATAAACTTGTGAAGTTGAATATTCTTGATTTTTTGTTATTATTAAACCACTGCAGTTTGCCAAGTCCTTTCACCCTGATTGTAAATCTCAAAGGGAATCCAATCCCATGTGTTTCTGATTAGTTTGAAGTTGAATTATCCAAAAGTTTTGTAAGAACCACTTGAAGTACAAAAAACTTTATAAAATAAATCTTTTAAATTTAAATTTTTATTCATTTATTTTTGTTTGCTCGTGGTTTTAAGGGGAGAAAGAGTTAGCTGTTTACTGAAGAAGAGTATTGAAAAGGAATATTTTGAGTTAGAATCAGGCTCATGAAGAAATCTTAAAATCTCACAAAATGATCAAATTAATTCTTAAATCTGTTGTTCATATCAATATTGAGTGTGACACAGTAAAATTTCTTGATTTTTGGAAATTAACTTCTGCCTATAATTAAAATCCACATATTTTTAGTAAACATAGCATTTATATAGTATTAGCACAGAGTTGGACACGACTGAAGTGACTTAGCAGCAGCAGCAGATTTGAAAATATCTTTGTTTTCTTTCTAGATTAGAGATTACTTTAGATGCTTGGTTGTATATCATTGACTGTTAATGTGGTCTTTTCTTCATCAAACAAGTCATGAGAATGTCCAAGAGCAGAGAAAGCAAGGCAGTATTAAGCAAAATAGAGATTACCAAGTTTATCAATCTGTCTAAAGGACTTAAAAGTTAAATATAAAATTATAATATATGTATCTCAAATTGATATGATATATAATCAAATTGTGATATGTGTGTAGTAATATCATCTACTGAGTAAATTTGAAATTGAATGACTGTTTATAAAAATAAAATAAAAATTTGTAGAAGTGATACATTTAAAGTGAAAGTGAAAGTCATTCAGTCATGTCCGACTCTTTGCAGCCCCATGGACTGTACAATCCATGGAATCCTATGGGCCAAAATACTAGAGTGGGTAGCCTTTCCTTTCTCCAGGGGATCTTCCCAACCCAGGGATCAAATCCAGGTCTCCTGCATTGCAGGCAGATTCTTTACCAGCTGAGCCACCTGGCAGGCCCAATACATTTAAAGAAGCATTGCAAATATATTTTATCATGCAGAAAACACACAGACTAGTGAACTGTTCTCAAAAACTCCATTTATCCCATTTGTTTGCTAAGTTTCAGCATCTCCGATTCCTGACTGAGGGTGCTTAGTATGCCACTGTGCCTGGAACTTAGGGAGTGGTCATCTCACCCCATTGACTCTTTTTTTTTTTTTTTTTTTTTTTTTTTTTTTTTTTTTTTTTTCTTTTTTTTTNTGTTTCATAAGAATTCCATTTCATAATTTTAAGTTATTGTTCTCATTATACATGAAATCTGCCATTATATTTAGATACAATATGCAATGGTGTAAATCTGGACCAAATACATTCTATAACAAGAGTCAATGGAAAAAAAAAAATATATATATATTTTTTTTTTTCCATTGACTCTTGTTATAGAATGTATTTGGTCCAGATTTACACCATTGCATATTGTATCTAAATATAATGGCAGATTTCATGTATAATGAGAACAATAACTTAAAATTATGAAATGGAATTCTTATGAAACATTATTTCTTAATGTTCTGAATTTCATGCCAGTAAACATCCAGGATTGAAGCATACTTCTTAGTGCACGACTCTCTGTTCTTATTGTGAACCATCCCCTACTACATTCAATACCTTTTAATCTGGCACAAAGGATCTCAGTGCTATTATTAATTTTCTATGAAATTCATGCTTACCATATTCTATGAACAGATGAGGATTTTATAGAACATGTTTGATTCCTTTGGGAAACATGTTTATTTGGGGGTTTCTGAGCAGATACATTTCTGCAGTTGACTAGCAGTTTGCCAAGAAGTTTCTGAAACCTAGCTGTTTTTAAAAGGCCAAAAGAGTGGTGTAAATTTTTGACCATCTGTTAATGTTCTTATGAAGAAATTACTATCTTGGGTAGAGCAAAGTAGACAATGAATTGTTAGGTGCCATTTGGTTCTAGTATTCTATTATTCAAGCACCTCAGATTTACTTATTATTTCATGTAACTTATAGAAGTTTACTTTGGGACTAGCTATGCATAGATTTGTGTCTTTTGGGATACATAAATAGACTTCTCAAGGCTACTTCTCTACTTTCGCTAATATTTCTTACTAATATCTAATGATCAAATGTTTTTTCAAGAGTAGGAAGATAATACTTTTCATGTCATGTTAGGCTTACAATATAAATCCCTTAAGGAGAGAATATACACCAATTTAAATTTCCACTGAAGTAATGACTGAACCTGTTCAGTGAGCAGATTGTGATAGCAGTTGCTAGAAATCCCTGAAGGTGTGAGGAAGGACAGACACCTCACAGGGGAAGGGGAGCCACAGTGGAGAGAGTATGGGGAGCTTTTCTCTTTTAGAATTGGTCTGTCTAGTTTTATGCTTCCTACAGACAGAAAAGTATTACATTCCATCCACAACTTTAGACATCGATAGTTAAGTACTCTCAAAGTGTAGGAGAGTACCCTTAAGTGGATAGAGCACAATATTATTTGTCTCTACAAATGTTAACATTTTTTCATTATTTTCATTAGGTAAAAAAGGGTGATCAACCTACAGATATTTAAGTTTAGCAATGAACTGCTGCAAGAAATGTAAAGAAGTACAAAAGGTAACAGCAATTTTAAATAACATATAAGGAAAGGGAAAGCTCATCTTGGAAATAAATTGCCATTCTAGTGAATTAAAAACAAAATTATATTTTTTGCATCAAATTAAAAAAATGTTTTATCCAAATTAATTTGTCACAACATCTACCTTATTGACACAAATTAAGCTATTGTTTAATAAGAAAAAAATGATAGTAAATTCTGATTTTTCATGTACAGTAGTAATTTTATGGGCATAGGGACAAATTGGTTTCTGTTTATTTCAACAGGCCATTTATGACCCTATTAGGAGATGTTTTAAGGGCGTTTCTTAGCATTTTGAACAAAATATTTGTACTCCTACTGAAAATAGCTTAATATGAAGTCCCAAAGGAATTCTGTCTGCTTTATAAAGTTGCTTTTAGAGTTTTGAATTTCTGGCCTCCTCCTTCCAAATGCATAGTGGATATACATTCTAACTCCAAATTCAAGTTTTGGAGAAACAGTATATTTCCCTTCCTAAATATTTGCCCAACTCTTTTAATTGGTCAATTTGCTACATTGAAATGCGTTACCTCTTCATCCATAGTTTTTAAATGGTGAAATATAAATGAATTTCTTACTCTGGAATTCCTAATACAGTCTCCACAACTTCCCTTTTCATACATAAAGACACATGTACATTATTTTACCACTATCTATATACCAACCTGGGAGGCCATGCACTAAGTTGAAAGTGTAGCATCAAATTCTTGCTCTACAAGTTGCCAACTGTACAACCTTTCAGCAAATTACTTACCCATTATAACAACTCCAATTCCTGGTTTATAAAATTGTACCATAGTAGCAACCACCAGATACAGTTGCTGTGAGGACAGTTGTTATCAGCGAACTGTGAGACGGTGAACGTGAAGTTGGCAGCAGAGCCCCCTGTGCGTATAGCAAAATGCTCTAACTTTTAGAAAATTTTCCCCTAATATTAATTCATCCCTCTCATGGAGTTTGTTAACTACATCCTATTTTGCTAAAACAACCTCTCTGTTTGCTTAATAAAATATGATCTCACGCAAATATAAGAACTACACACTGAATGTCAATTTGTGACCAAGTATAGGATATACTGAGGCCACTATCTGGTGAATATAGTGTATATAGATAAAATAGCCAATCTAAACAATTTATTGAGATAAGAATAAATAAAATGAACCATTGGGGAAAGTGTGTTTAATATTTTTTTTGAAATCTAATACTATATAATGTCAGGCAAATCATAGATCCAAGTCTGCTACGTCACTTCAGTCGTGTCCAACTCTGTGTGACCCCATAGACGGCAGCCCACTAGGCTCCTCTGTCCCTGGGATTCTCCAGGCAAGAATACTAGAGTGGGTTGCCATTTCCTTCTCCAAGATCCAAGTCTAAATAACTTCTAAGATCTACCTTCTACAGTTCTCATATGATATACTTATTCCTCATTTTCTTTTTACTTTTACCTTTTTGTGTCTTTATAGTTAAAGGGGTTTCCTTTAGGCAGCAGACAGTCTGTCATTCTCTGCTTTTTATTTAGTGTGCTTTTATCATTTGCAATTAAGTCTACCTGGAGACCCGCTATATTCTGTACAAGGATCTTAACTGCAACGGGCATCATTGGAGAGTAGACAGCGACAAAAATTTTGCTAATGTGTTCTTCAATGGCAACATTTTACAGTGGAAAAAAGTCAGAGGCAGTAGTGAAGTCAAGGAGCTTTCTAGTAATCTTTCAAACTGGCATTGGGAAGCAAGCTCCTTTAGAAGTAAGTAATCTTGTGGAGTTCTTGGAAACATTTTGTTGATTAGAGAAAGTGTAAAGTCAGAATACAGCAATAGAGAGAGGATGTGGATTTTCAAAAGTGTAATACTAAACTTTCTGATTAGAGTGATTGAGGCTATTAAACTAGAGAAGTAAAATAGACATGACTATGCTTGTCTCTCAGAGAAGGCAATGGCACCCCACTCCAGTACACTTGCCTGGAAACTCCCATGGACGGAGCAGCCTGGTAGGCTGCAGTCCATGGGTTGCTAAGAGTCAGACACGACTGAGCAGCTTCACTTTCATTTTTCACTTTCATGTGTTGGAGAAGGAAATGGCAACCCACTCCAGTGTTCTTGCCTGGAGAATCCCAGGGACGGGGGAGCCTGGTGGGCTGCCTCCTATGGGGTCGCACAGAGTCAGACACGCCTGAAGTGACTTGGCAGCAGCAGCAGCATATTTGTCTCTATATAGGACTTATAGAATATACAGGATGTTTATCTTAAGTTTTGATGACAAAAATATAGCCATGCTGTGAGTATAGTTTTTAACTTATTTTTACTAATAAAATAAAGATACATGTTTCCCATTGAATTAAATAATTTTCTATAATGTAGGTTTCTATGGAGACATAATTGTCTATTGTATGATTATACCATGAAGTATAGAACAGTTTCTCTTTTGATGAACACTTAAGACTTTTTTTCTATTTAACAAAAAAATCCCTGTGATATATGTATATATGTGCATATGTAAATAACATATGCTGCTAAGTCACTTCAGTCGTGTCCGACCCTCAGCAACCTCATGGACTGTAGCCTTCTAGGCTCCTCCGTCCCTAGGATTTTCCAGGCAAGAGTACTAGAGTGGGGTGCCATTGCCTTCTCCAATATAAGATACAGTAATATATAAAACAAATATACATTTATGTCCTATGAATATATATATGTATGTGCACACAATATACATATATAAATTATATATCTAACATATATTTATGACAATATCTTTTGTATGCATTCAGGATTATTTCTTTAGGATAACTTTCTAGACATAAAACTTAAAGCTTCTGAAATATATATTGAATATAGGTTACTTTTATTTGAATGAGAAATCAGAAGAAATTAAATAAATTTAGTGTAAGAACTGTAGAAGGTAGATTTTAGAAGCTATTTAGACTTGAATAAATGATTTTCCTGACATTAGATAAATTTTTCTTTTCAAAATATATGATCCTAGACTCACAACTCTTCTGTTGTCTTTTTTTAAGTTCTCTTTGTCATAGATGAGTTTCTTTCTTTTTTTTTTTTCCTCCTGATAAGCATTCAAGCAATAAAGATCACTGCAACAGGGAAAAAAGAGTATCCTTTATCATCTCCATTACTAATTATTGTCCAGGAAGCTTTAGTCATTTTAATAAAGCAGAAAAGATAAACATGAGAGAAACAGAACCAGTAGGAGATTTTATATATATAATTATTTTAAGGAGTTGCTCACACAGTTGTAGAGGTGGTAAGTCCAAAATCTATAGAGCAGGTTAGCAGACTGGGGACTCATAAAGGAAGTGATGTCCTAATTTTGTGGCAGAATATCTTCCCCATGAAAACTTCATTTTTGCTCTTAAGGTCTTTCAACTGATTAGATGATGCCTATCCATTTTATAAGGGTGTTCTTTACTTAAAGTTAACTGGTGACACAAGCGACTTAGCAGCAGCAGCAGCAGGAGAAGGAAATGGCAACCTACTCCAGTGTTCTTGCCTGGAGAATCCCAGGGACGGCAGAGCCTGGTGGGCTGCCGTCTATGGGGTCACACAGAGTCGGACACGACTGAAGCAACTTAGCAGACTTAGCAGGTGACACATGATAAGCATGTCTTACCTTCATATCTTCATAGAAGTACCTAGATTAGTATTTAATTAAATAACTGGATACTCTAGCATACACACACACACACACACACACACACACACATATTTATTTTATATTCTTTATCTATTTTTTCTTCTCCCCTCAGAAGAGTTAATGATATTTAACTCTATATCTTAACTCTATATCTTGGTATTTAAAACAGATTTATCGAGGAAAGAATATAACTGAACAGGAGTAAACCTCACTCAGAGATGGGTAAATTGAAGGTTTTGTTTTCACTTTTATTAGTGAGAGTGAGCATATCTTTAGTTAGATATAATACTATTGTTATCTTTAATCAGAAGTTAACATGGGTAAAAGGTTAAGTGGAAACTGGGTTGACAATGGTGTGGATACCGCTCAGTTCTTAACTGTTGACTTTGCAGTAGTCCCATTTCGAAGGAATTAGATTTTCAGAAATCCCTTCCTTTAGTTTGTTGATCTCATGCAATGAGCTCATGTAAGTTTTGGATGATGTGATGGAGAAGGCATTATTCTAGGGATGTGTGGTGGCCAGATGTAGTGGCTTTGTAGATATTTCCATGAACTTCTCTTTGAGGTCATGGAGACCTGATGTGACAGCTTCATAGAATTTACTGTCAGCTAACATTTCATAGCTACATAGTGTCATAGTGACAGCCAGATGCAGCTTCTCAGACTTCCCTCCAAGCTCTAATTTCTCCAGTATGTTCTAAGCTGTTGGGCAGAAGTGATTAGTGATTGAGCCACCAATCCTTTGATTGTAGTCCTCAAACTACCTTCCACATTTGTGTAAGCCCTAATTCCTTTATTAAATTCCGTAGAGCATCTGTGTTTACTGATTTTGCCTAGACTGCTGCATAAACTGAAATTCAATAATTATTCAGTGGATTATTTATGCAAAAATGGTCAAGTTAACGGAGAAGGCAATGGCGACTCACTCCAATACTTTTGCCACGGGAAAATCATGTGGACGGAGGAGCCTGGTAGGCTGCAGTTCATGGGGTCGCTAAGAGTAGTTATAGTCACTATAACTGAGTGACTTCACTTTCACTTTTTGCTTTCATGCATTGGAGGAGGAAATGGCAACCCACTGCAGTATTCTTGCCTGGAGAATCCCAGGGACAGAGGAGCCTAGTGGGCTGCCGTCTATGGGATCACATAGAGTCAGACACGACTGAAGCAACCTAGCAGCAGCAGCAGCAGAGCAGTTTAAAGCTATAGAATAAACAATTCATGGTGGTTGTGGTTTAGTCACTAAGTCGTGTCTGACTCTTTGTGACCCCATGGATTATAGCCCACCAGGTTCTTCTGCCCATGGGATTTTCCAGGCAAGAATACTGCAGTGGGTTGCCATTTCCTTCTCTAAACAATTCATAAGTAACTCTTAATAGGTAAAAAAATTTAGTATATAGCAAAGCTAGCAATTCAAATTATAAAATAAAGGCAATATTATTTAATAAATGGTAATAGCCAAAGAATTGATGCTTTTGAACTGTGGTGTCGGAGAAGACTCTTGAGAGTCCCCTGGACTACAAGGGGATCCAACTAGTCCATTCTGAAGGAGATCAACCCTGGGATTTCTTTGGAAGGAATGATGCTGAAGCTGAAACTCCAGTACTTTGGCCACCTCATGTGAAGAGTTGACTCATTGGAAAAGTCTCTGATGCTGGGAAGGATTGGGGGTAGGAGGAGAAGGGGACAACAGAGAATGGGATAGCTGGATGGCATCACTGACTCGATGGATGAGAGTCTGAGTGAACTCCGGTAGTTGGTGATGGACAGGGAGGCCTGGCGTGCTGCGATAGGATATTTGAACAGAATATGATATTTGGTTAAATATTTGGAAAAGATGATGATACACATGTTGAAGTTTGGTTAAACATTTTTTCAATAAACTAAAGAGCTAAATTAAAAAATTCGGGTAGCAGAAATTAGAAATAAATATGTGTTGTTTGAGGAAAAGAAATGTTTTTATGGAGTCAAAGCAAAGGAAAATATTAATATATGTAGGAAAATTTTAACATAATAACTTTCAGTTCAGTTCAGTCCAGTTGCTCAGTCGTGTCTGACTCTTTGCAACCCCAAGAACCACAGCACACCAGGCCTCCCTGCCATCACGAACTCCTGGAATCCACCCAAACCCATGTCCATTGAGTCAGTGATGCCATCTAACCATCTCATCTTCTGTCATCCCCTTCTCCTCCTGCCCTCAATCTTTCCCAGGGTCTTTTCAAATGAGTCAGCTCTTCGTATCTGGTGGCCAAAGTATTGGACTTTCAGCTTCAACATCAGTCCTTCCAATGAACATCCAGGACTAATCTCCTTTAGGGTGGACTGGGTAGATCTCCTGGCAGTCCAAGGGACTCTCAAGAATCTTCTCCAACACCACAGTTCAAAAGCATCAGTTCTTTGTTGCTCAGCTTTTTTTATAGTCCAACTCTCACATCCATATGTGACCACTGGAAAAACCATGGACCTTTGCTGACAAAGTAATGTCTCTGCTTTTTAATATGCTGTCATAAAGTTGGTCATAACTTTTCTTCCAAGGAGTAAGCATCTTCTAATTTCATGGCTGCAATCACCATCCACAGTAATTTTGGAGCCCCCAAAAATAAAGTCTGACACTGTTTCGACTGTTTCCCCATCTATTTGCCATGAAGTGATGGGACTGGATGCCATGATCTTAGTTTTCTGAATGTTGAGTTTTAAGCCAACTTTTTCACTCTCCTCTTTCACTTTCATGAAGAGGCTCTTTAGTTCCTCTTCACTTTCTGCCATAAGGGTGGTGTCATCTGCATATCTGAGGTTATTGAGATTTCTCCTGGCAATCTTGATTCCAGCTTGTTCTTCCTCCAGTTCAGCTTTTCTCATGATGTACTCTGCATATAGGTTAAATAAGCTGACTATATACAGCCTTGACATACTCCTTTACCTATTTGGAACCAGTCTGTTAATATGAAATTTAAAAAATTTAAAGGTAAAAATATTCTAATTTTTGCCATGATATGGTTATAGTTTTGTACTCTACCTAAGGATCAACAAAGTCTTTCTGAAAGAGGCAAGTTAGTAAATATTTTAGGTTTTGTAGGACAAAAGGAGATTGCTGGATATTATGTAGGTAAATATGTAACAAGGGGGAGAACAAATTTCCACAAATATTTTACTGACAAAATTAAAAATATAATGATAATAATTGAGTATAATGATTTTTTGTACTACCAAGCCACTATGAGAATAACAGCATTCTCTTTCCACTAAATAACATTCTCTATCATCAAAATAGATCACTGTTAATGTTGGTCAGTACGGAGACGTTCATATATTTCACTCTGAAAAATGCCCTTTTTATATAGACAGGTATTAAAATGCTGACATTTATCCAAGAGCATATAATTTTAACTAAGCACAAGTATTATTTAGAAAGCATTTATAGAATGGTATTAATTGTCCTTCATACTTGGTTTTTAATATATCACTGCATTGCAGATTACTTCCAATTGAAGAAGTTTAGGTGGAAGCTATCAATTGAACAGTTAAATGGATTTTGAAATATGGAAATTTCCTTATTTGTATTTAATTCTGAAAAATGCTTCTGCAACTGTAGTTTGAGGTCAGTACATGCATCTGTTATAAAATTAAATTGGACTGGATCTCACTTCTTATTTTAACTTTTCAAAGAATAGCAGTATAACATTTTTTGTGATTCAAAACATTAGTTGTCATTGTCATTACTAAGTATAAATTTCACATATAAAATACTGGTTTTCCTTGTAATTTAAGGTTAAATTAACTAAGAAACATATTCTTTGGCAAAAGCCAATTTTTAAATTCAATAAAAAGCTAGTTTATAGTTCAGTTATAGAGGCTAAGAATGACTCTTTTTCAATCAGAAAAAATTCAACCTTAGCCCTGAGCGCAAAAATTTTCAATAAAAATTTATTACTGCTAAGCCATTGCACTCTGTATGGTAAGGCAAGTCAGATTTGTTTAGCTTCTGAAAGTGAAAGTGTTAGTCTCTCAGCCACGTCTGACTCTTTGTGACCCCATGTACCGTAGCCCACCAGTCTCCTTTGTCCATGGAATTCTCCAGGCAAGAGTGCTGGAATGAGTAGCCATTCCCTTCTCCAGGGGATCTTGCTGACCTAGGGATCAAATCCAGGTCTCCTGAATGGCTGGCAGATTTTTTACCATCCGAGCCACCAGGGAAGCCCTGTTTAGCTTCTATTTCTGACAAAAATTCACAGAAATGATGGTTAAATCCTTGAAAGTGAATGCAGTTCACCACTGATGCTACTAGATCCATGACAAATGATAGATTCAACTATTTTCTGCAAAGTATTTGCTGATGAATATACAATGAATTCACAGTTTCACAAGTTTTATAACATGTGTCCTATTTCATTCTTCATACATATTCTTACTACTGTCAGTTGTAACACATCTTTGCAGATTCCACTTCAGGTTTTATTGAATTAGTGTTTTCTCAACTTCTATGAAAATATTCTTATCTGTAGTTATTCTAATGCAGACTTTTTGGAACCACGAAGCTAATTCTTTAGCCACCTTAAACTTAGTGTTAAGTCTTAGTCATCAAAAATCAAGAAAAACCACTTGAAATTATTTGCCTTATTTCTCAGTTGACTATTGATTTTGCTTCTAATGTCCTCAACTCTTGAAGCAACTGGTCTTATGGAAAGGCTAACAGTTTTATTCAAGTTTATTTTCTCTGGACATTTCCTTTAGTTGTTACAATCAGATATGATTTTATTGACTCACCATTGATAAGTGGCTTTCTTTGTGTGGGTAACAAATGATCTGCTCAGAAAATTAATTCGGTTCCAACTTCATTCTTGACTTTTTAATTTTGTGTATAAGTTCTGCTATAATGAGATAGTCCATTTTAAGTTTTCTAATTTTTCTGACTGTTAATTTCTTATGAGTTGAGAATACTGCAATAAATTCTTAATCTCGGAATATTGACACATACTGTATTCTGTTAGCAAAGTGATGGTGTCATTGCATTGCAAACACAATGCTTTGCCATATAAATCAGTTTAAAAAAAATCCATACTCCACTGTGCATTAAAAATCCTGTCTGATATCCCAGACAGGTCCCCACCCACCAGTAAGACAACAACTACCACACTAGGCAGAGCATGCAACCAAGTGGGCCAGGGGACAGCCCCACTTAACAGCTGGCAGGCCCACACTAGTCATCCCCAACCACAACACAAGGGTCCATGCATTTCACATAGGAAACATCCTGGAGCATAGCTCTGGTGATCAGAAGGGAGCGTGCTGCTGGGCCCCACACAACATCTCCTAAATTAGACCACTTCTCCAACATCAGGAAACATAACAGACATGCCTAATACATAGGTATAAACACAGAGAATCAGGTAAAATGAATAGACAGATAAATATGTTCCAAATAAAGGAACAAGACAGAACTCCAGAAGAACTAAGTGAAAGAGAGATAAGCAATCTATCTGATAAAGAGTTCAAGGTAGTGATTATAAAGATCCTCAAACATAGTGAGTTTAACAAAGAGCTGCTGCTGCTGCTGCTGCTAAGTCACTTCAGTCGTGTCTGACTCTGTGTGACCCCATAGACGGCAGCCCACCAGGCACCCCCGTCCCTGGGATTCTCCAGGCAAGAACACTGGAGTGGGTTGCCATTTCCTTCTCCAATGCATGAAAGTGAAAAGTGAAAGTGAAGCCACTCAATCGTGTCTGACTCTTAGTGACCCCATGGACTGCAGCCTACCAGGCTCCTCCGTCCATGGGATTTTCCAGGCAAGAGTACTGGAGTGGGGTGTCATTTCCTTCTCCTAACAAAGAGCTAGAAAATATGAAAAAAAGAACCATATGGAGATGAAGAATACAATAACTTAAAGAATACACTAGAAGAAATTTTAAAAGTAGATGATACAGAGGAACAGATCAGCAAGCTAGAAGATTAAGTATTGGAAATAACCTAAGCTGAACAGAAAAAATAGTTTTAAAAACTGAGAATAGTTTAAAACACCTCTGGGACATCAAACATACTAACATTTGCATGATAGGGGTCCCAAAAGAAAGAGAGAAAAGGGGGAAGAGAAATGATGTGATGAAATAATAGCTTCACATAATAATAAAAATTATGTGAAGAAAAGTTCAGGCATCCAGGTCCAGGAAGCACAGAGAGTCCCAAACAAGGAATCAAAGGGATCCACACCAGGACACATTATAATTAAAAAGTCAAAAGTGAAAGATAAGAATCTTAAAAGCAGCAAGAGAAAAAGCAACTAGGTAAGTACAAGAGAACTCCCGTAAGACTATCAGCTAACTTTTCAGCAGAACTTTGTAGGCCAGAAGGGAGTGGCACCATATATTCAAAGTAACGAGAAGGGAAAGCCTACAACCTAAACCTAGAATACTCTCCCAGGCAGAAGTACCATTCAGTTTTGAAGGAGAGACAAAGAGTTTTAAAGATAAGCAAAAGCTAAAAGAGTTCAGCACCACGAAACCAGTTTTATAAGAAATGTTTGGAGGGACCTCCCAAGGTGGAACAGAAAAGACCACACAAAAAGAGAAAAGAATCCAAACATAACGAAACAAACAAACTCAGATATAGAGGATATACTGGAGGTTTCCAGAGAGAAGGGAGGTGGGATATGAGGGAAACAGGGGAGGGAGAATAAGAAGGACCAACTTCCAGTTTTAAAATAAATAAGTCACAGGGATATAGTATACATACGGAGAATATTGTCAATTGTAGTATAATAACTTCGTATGGTGGTTGATGATGATGGTGGTGGTTTAGTTGCTAGGTCCTGTCTGACTCTTGGGACCCCATAGACTGTAGCCCGCCAGACTCCTCTGTCTATGGGATTTCTCAGGCAAGAATACTGGAGTGTGTTGCCACTTCCTCCTCCAGAGGTCTTCTTGATCCAGGGATTGAACCCACATCACCTGCACTGCAGATGGGTTATTTACCACTGAGCCACCAGGGAAGCCCCAGTTGATCGTAAATAGACTTACTGTAGTGATCATTTTGTAATCTATACAATTATCAAATTGTGGTGTTGTACACCTGAAACTATTATATTGTGAATTGATATACTTTTAAAAGTATGGTCTAGGGTTTCCCTGATAGCTCAGTTGCTAAAGAATCCACCTGCAATGCAGGAGACCCAGGTTCGATTCCTGGGTCGAGAAGATCCTCTGGAGAAGGGAAAGGGTACCCACCCCAGTATTCTGGCCTGGAGAATTCCATAGACTATATAGAACATGGGGTTTCTAACAGTCAGACGTGACTGAGCAACTTTCACTTTCTATCTGAAGTCCATGTTTCTGTTCCTGTTTTAATATGGTAAGTATGCACTGGAAAGAAATAATAATGTTGCAACGTGGTGATATGCATGATACTCAAACACTGTCAAGTTCTAAGTGTTTCATTGTGATTTGTGGTATACTAGACAATGGAGAAGGAAATGGCAACCCACTCCAGTGTTCTTGCCTAGAGAATCCCAGGGATGGGGGAGCCTGGTGGGCTGCCGTCTATGGGGTCGCACAGAGTCAGACACGACTGAAGCGACTTAGCAGCAGCAGCAGACAGCACTGCGGAGAAGGCAATGGCAACCCAAACCAGTACTCTTGCCTGGAAAATCCCATGGATGGCAGAGCCTGCTGGGCTGCAGTCCATGGGGTCACTAAGAGTCAGACACGACTGAGCGACTTCACTTTCATTTTTCACTTTCATGCATTGGAGAAGGAAATGGCAACCCACTCCAGTGTTCTTGCCTGGAGAATCCCAGGGACGGGGGAGCCTGGTGGGCTGCAGTCTATGGGGTCACACAGAGTTGGACATGATTGATGTGACGTAGCAGCAGCAGCAGCAGACAACACTGCAATGCAAGGGGAATACCACATTCAGTCCTTGTCCTGACCGTTGTAGCAGGAGAACAGCCATAGGCAATATCTAAATGAATGAATATATTTCTGTTCCAATAAAACTTTATTTATGAACAATGAAATTTTAATTGTGTATAATTTTAATACAAAAATATAAGGTAATATTTTTGTTTTGATTTTTTAAAACCACTTAAAAATGCAAAAACACATTCTTAGATCATAGGCCATATAGAAATAGGAGGTAGGCCAGACGTGACTCACAGACCTTAGTTTGTGCCTCTTGCTCTACATGAGTCTAAGTATTTTTGTTTTTATACATCTCATGCAGTTTCTTTACTAGTTGCCTTTTTGGTTTATGCTGTCTCCTCTACCTGAAATTCCCTTCACTCACTGCCTATCTCACCCTCCCTCCACCTTTATAAGATTAACTGCCCCAAATCCTTTAAGATCAGCTTACTTACTTCTCCCTTTCCCAAATCTTTTCTTGATGTACTTCCCTCCATTAAGATTTCCTCCTTTGTTTCCATAATAACTAGTACAGAACTGTTACTGATCTTTTCTTACTATATTAGAATTCTGTTTATGTATTTTCTCTCCAACAGACTATACAATTGAAGACAAAAACCATATCATTTTTTAAAAATTCCATATTGTAGCTACCTATGCAAAGAAAACATAAGGCTTACATATATATATATGCATGTATATGATATACATAATTCATATATATGTGCACACATTTTCATATATGCATATTATATAAATTATTACATATTACATCTGTATATTATTTATACATTTATATTATTTATATCTGTATATATGTGAAAATCAGTTTGTTTTTATCATTTCCATAAAACAAAAATTTTCAGCATCAGAATTTAGTGAAGTCACTGCCCGTGCTTAACCTTATGAAATTTAGAAAACATTTGGAAAATATTTTTTTGAGCTCATGAAGTTGACTTTTGTAAGGAAAGCCAGGTTGAGAGCAGCAATGCTAATTCCACATTTTCTATGACTTAATTGAAAGTTTATGTGCAGATATTTGTCAAGGCAATTATGATTATTGGGCTATGTATATATTCATGAAAAAAGTGTCTAGTTTTATCCCATATTTATTTGTGTCTTTATTCGTATTTTCCTCTCTAAAAAACAGGCTATATTACTGGGTACATTTTAATACCACAATTAGTCATGGATGTGGTGATTCATCAGGTTGGCTTAAAAAGCGAAAGCAGCCTTGCCCTTCCTAAGCGTTGACTGTTGGCAACTCTCTTTTCCCCCTCTGAATCAGACATGTATTTGTTTGAGTAATCAAGAAAGAACTGTCTGTCTTATGACCTTAGAGGCTGGTGAAAGGGAGCAACTGAGTGTTTTTGGCATAGGAAAGTTAGCAGAACAATGCAAATCTGTAGAGCAGAGAGTGCTCTGCTTGGCTGCTTACTCTGGGCAGACTTGAATGTCACACAATCCTCAGATTGCCGGCAGGATTTTTACCCTCTGTAGAAAATGATTTCAATATAAGCAATATGGATTTCAAGTCTTATAAAAACAATTCTTAAACTCTCTCTGTGTGCATTTTACTGAATTCCCTACCATCTATTGAGACCTGCAGTCTTTCCAAAATGAGCACCCTGAATCCGACTGTGATAAAAGCCAGTAAGAGACAGTTATACACCATGGATGCCGTTGGGGAAAAATCACATCAAATAACGTTGCTGGGGAATGAATGAATCAGCCTAATGAAAATTTAGGTGAGGCAGTTGAACCACACAGAGGAAATTTATGTCCTGTGTCTTGAAATCTTTAAACTGCATATTCTTTTGCTTGCTATCAGTAGCCGAGCTGTGCTGGGTATATACCTTCTTTGATTCATGTTCCCAAGTCATCTTATTCCAAATATGATTTGGGGACAGTTATGTGTGCTGTTCTGACATCTTCCTAAAAGGAAATTATTTTGGAAGAAAAGTCACTGATAAAATCAATTCAGGAAAATGCACTTTGTAAATGAGCATTACTAAAGTTCATGTTATACAAATATCAATTATTTTAACTGGATAGCAGTTGCAATAGAATAATAGCATACCTTTAAAGGGAGAGTGAAAGGGCCCCAATTTGAAAAATATGAGACAGAAAAAGTTCTAAATCAATATATTTGAGGATTACCTGTATTGTAAAAGACAATTTTCTATATGAAATGAAACACAAAAGGCTAATATGAAGGGAACAATAGTTAACATTATCAAAGGAAACAAAGTTAAATCAGGTTTCTTTTCCAACATGGAAGAGTCTCCCTTTTTCCCTGGTCTCCTGTTTCTATGTGGAGAAACTTCCTTGAATGTGTCAGTCCCAGTTCTGGCTGCTCTGACTCACTTTTCCCCAGAAGGATGAGCAACTCAGGCCAGTCTCTGACCCTGTGGGGATGGCCTGGGAAAAGCCTGTGATTCTCCGGCTCTGCTTTGGACTCACAGGCTCTAATTTTCTCATTTAGGGACTAAGTATTGGAGGTCAGTAATGGCTCAGATGTAAAGCTAAGTTCTAAATCACCTCCTGTGAGGCCACTGGTATGACTCAGCCTCTCTCACTCAGTTGCTTATGAATTCAGTTCAGAAAGAGAAGAGTTCATTTGGGATCTTAATCAAGCTCCAATAGTTAAGAAACAAAATTATGCAAGACACAAAGTGTGTATATACGTATCAGTTAGAAAAAATAAATAAAATTTATCTTCCTGAGAAGCAAAAACCAAGAAAAAAAGAATACAAGCCAAATCGCTCCATTTTTATTTGTTTGTACCGATGTATGAGATCAGACAGGGAGATGTATGAGAGAGAATTAGCATAGAGGGTGCATGAGGTGCCACAATGATAAGTGTTAATTGACCACAGAAGAACTGGAACATCAAAAATCCTGAAAGAAGAAAACTGTTATGAATTTTACTGCTCCCTCTCCCTTCTAAATGAAAGGAATTGCAAATGTTTGAGAGGGGAAGCATGGTCATAGACGCTGTCAGACCATGGAGTAATATCAAATCCCAGAATAAGGGTAATTTATTTCAGGATTTCAACAAGAGTCAGTTACAATAGGGTACATGAGATATCATGAGGCTGTGCTTGAACTGCTCCACAATAGGACAGGGGAGGGAGTGTTCACTAAAGGAAGGAGACCACATCCCTTCATAACAAAAGAAAAAGAACTAAAATGGTAATTACAAGGCAGCTAGAGGCTGGAGGGAAAAAAGGGGAGTGGCATGTGGCCTTACCAAAGACAGGCAGAACAACCAAAATGTAGATGCTATTGTACTTAGACTAAGGAAGACAGTGGCAACTTCTTATACCTTGTCATACCTTGAGAACTTCTCATTGAAAACCCTGCTTTCAACACCAGAAAACTCAGTGAGGACTCTAGAATGACAGAATCTTTAAATAACCAGTGACTGAGATTCATTCTGTCCACAACTGCTTTCTCTGCCAAGCTTGTCTTCCTCTCTATCTCATACTCCTTCACCTCACACCTCTTCACCACCCAAACCCCCACCTCCAAACCTGCCACCTCCATTCTTCTTCCTCAGCTTTCTGCCTTTCATCCCTCCGCCACCCACCTCTCCACCTCCCATCCCTTCTACCACTTCACTTTCCATCCTTCCACTACCATCACTATTGAGTTGGCCAATACCTACTCATTCAATACTTCATTTGAAGAAAAATGAAATATAGGGCTTCCCAGGTGGTGCTGGTGGTAAAGAACCCACCTGCCAATGCAGGAGAAACATGAGATGTGGGTTTCAACTCTGGGTCAGGAATATGCCCTGGAGGAGAGCATTGCAACCCACTCCAGTACTCTTGCCTGGAGAATTCCATGGACAGAGGAGCCTGGCAAGCTACAGTCCATAGGGTTGCAAAGAGTCAGACATGANGAAGGGGACGACAGAGGAGGAGATGACTGGATGGCATCACTGACTTGATGGACATGAGTCTGAGTGAACTCCAGGAGTTGGTGATGGACAGGGAGGCCTGGCGTGCTGCAATTCATGGGGTCGCAAAGAGTTGGACACGACTGAGCAACTGAACTGAACTGAACTGAATGAATGACAGCTCAGTTGTATCACGTAGGTGGGTCACTCAGCCACAATGAAAATTGCAATTTAATAATTAAAATGTCCAGTCCAATGCAGTAACCAGAACTCCAAATTTCACTGAAGGTAAAGCTCTCTCCTTTTCTCTGGACATGGGGAAGGGAAGGTACTGGAGGGCTGGAGGTTACGCTGGGAGGAATGGTCTGCTTTCCATAGCCTTTCTCTTTGGGCTTCCTTTGCATTTCCAAGCCTTTGTCTTGAGCCTTTTAAAACTTCCCAAGTAGTTTAAAACTTCCCAAGCTCTCCCCCTCCCCCCACCACAGAAAACTACTTGCCTTTTGCGAAACTCAGGCATCCTTTCTTTGCCAAGGATACCTGTTCCCAGGGCTATGAAAAGATTAAAAAAAAAAAAAAAAAAGACAGCTCCAGCCATTAATAATCTCTAAGGAATCCTCAGACACGATTGCATCTAAAGGACATACTAACTAAGACTTGTGACAATTCCCTCAGAGCCCTTCTCACCAGACTGAGGTGATGGTAAAACTCTTCTTCATAGTTGGAGGAAGGAGTGGGGAAGTGTTGTGGGGACACAGAGATTTAAATACTTCTTCAACTTCTTTATTGATCAAATTTGTGGTTATTTGGTGTAAGGTGAGGGGATAAAAATGAACCTTCTGTAAACCCTTTGACACTTCATTTGACATTTGTTGCTGAAGGTGTGTATGGTCACCAGGGAATACTCTCCTTCTGTGGGGTCTGAAACTGCTATGGTTTTTCAGCGAAGTTAAAACAAAGGATACAAACAAATGCAAACAATACAAAATTAAGAAGTAATGTGAATGTTCAATAAAGTGAAAAAAAATCATAACTTATTACCAATTTTTAATTTTACAAACACCTTCAACCTCACAAAATAAACAGTAACATATTTTTTGACTAGCTGCCTGACACATCTCTAAAATACCTTAACATTTTTGACTGCATATTCTTCAATCTCCTTTTCATATGACAATGAGTTGGCAGTAGATATTTGGAAATAGATCCATTTCAATAGATATATTAGCAAGTCATTTCAGTTCTTTCTTAGCATGGTTAATTAAATTTATTTTTTGTTATAATTTTTAGTTTCTTCCACCTTTACAGTGTTTTATTGGAACTGCCATGTGAATGTTTGAAATTCTTAATTGGGAAAACCACTATAAAAATTCTTGCGCATATGAGCTATAAGATTTCAGAGTGTTTCCAGTATTCTGGTGTAGCAATTAATATTAAATACTTTTTAAAACAGGCATTTTTCATTAATAATGCAGTAAAGGAGAAAGGCTTGTGCATGTGAGGAGCCCCAGAAGCTTAATCTTCATTAATTTGCAGTAAATCCACCATGACCTGCTAATGTTGGAAGAACTGGTTTGGCTTGTATCACCTAGGTCATCCAACCCCTTGATTTCAGGTATAAGAATTCTCAGCACCTAATCTGTTGTTTTTAGCCTTTAAGAACTCAGTTGAAATAGAGACTTGAAGTGGTATTACCTAATAATGTTGAAGGAGGAAACAGTACAGGCCCCATCTTGGGCCAGACTGTGGACTTTGAGCTATATGCCCAGTGTCTATGGAAACCACATACCAACAGGAAAACCAGACCCCCCTGATGGAAGAACTTCAAGGCTCATACCTAGACTCTCTGTTGGCTAAAAGAATACCCTAATTATCTGTGTAACCGAATAGAATCATAAATTCTACTATGCTTATTGAGGTATGACCACAGGCCTATTGATAACTGTCCATTGTTAACTACCTACACTTAAGGCATATGACTCAAGGGTTAATTTTGATTGTACCTTTCTTTTCCTTTGTTCAGACTAGTTTCAGGGAGTTTGGGGAGGTGGGTTTGAACATGTTCACAAAAACTGGTCAGGGTCATTGGCTAAGAGGAGACTCTGCCTTGGGTCCGCTGGTGTAATAAACTGCACTCCACTATCTGCATTGTCTTTCTGAGTGAGTTTGTTTTCTGAAACGCATGGCTACAACAATGTGTGACATAGTAATGTATAGGATCTGAATAAGAGAATTATGTTAGTTTAAAAGACTAAATCAATCTCTGCAATCTATAGACAGATAATAAATATTTCACCTTTCAAAGGTGGAACTTATACGACTTTATAGTAAGGGTTATAGTCTCTGCCAATAAGGCAATAAACTTAGAAATTCATTATATAGTGATATTAGAAAAGATCCTCAATTTATACACTGAAAACTATTTTTCTCAATAAGTTTAAGGCCATGGAGAGAATAAAAATTTATAATTACTCAGGAAATAATGAAGGTATTATTGAAGTTACTACGTATAAAGGTCTATTGTAACTAAAAGCAAATTGAAAATATTTATACTTCTTATTAAATAAGAAGGATCAAACTAAACTATAATGAATTAATGTATTAAACAGTAATGACTATCTCTCACAAGGATTTGCTTTATTTTCTGAAAGAAAGGTGAAAAATAGCGAAAGGGTAACAGGCAGGAAGACCAGGGGTCTCCAAACGGAGGAAATAAACTGCTAGTGTCAGACATTTTTTATCTCTCTCTTAAGCTGCAGGAGGAAACAAACGATGTTAGATTTTTCCCCTCTTCTCAGATTTAAAGAGGTTTCTCTAAAAATTCTGTGTTGCCATAACAGACACCTGGCTCCACCTGAACTTAACTTTTCTCAAGCCTGGAGCTAATCAATGCATTTTTCTTATGGAAATGTTTGTCTTAAGCTATGTTAATGTACTGTGTATTTACCCTAGACTTAAAGACTCAGAACCAATTTGACAAACCAGTATACTTTACTCATACATTGTTCTCCTAATCTATGTTATTGAAACTATGTATTTGCTTGGAAATCTGCCTTTCTTCAAGACTCCTGTCAATTGTTTTATGGCCCGAGATGACTCACCTAGTGTCAATGTTATCTCAAAATGCATGTTGTGGGTGAGTGACCTGGTGCCATTCTCTGAGTTTTGAGACATTTCCTTTCTCTAATTAGCAGACTGCTAGTAGCTATTTAACATCTGGCTAAAGACTAGCAGCGGGGCACTCTTTCTGCCCCTCTTCTGATGTCTGTGTCAGAAGCTTTTTCTATCTCTTTTCAGTTCAGTTCAGTTCATTTCAGTCGCTCAGTTGTGTCTGACTCTTTGAGACCCCATGAATCGCAGCACGCCAGGCCTCCCTGTCCATCACCAACTCCCAGAGTTCACTCAGACTCGCGCCCATCAAGTCCGTGATGCCATCCAGCCATCTCATCCTCTGTCATCCCCTTCTCCTCCTGCCCCCAATCCCTCCCAGCATCAGAGTCTTTTCCAATGAGTCAACTCTTCACATGAGGTGGCCAAAGTACTGGAGTTTCAGCTTCAGCATCATTCCCTCCAAAGAAATCCCAGGGCTGATCTCCTTCAGAATGGACTGGTTGGATCTCCTTGCAGTCCAAGGACTCTCAAGAGTCTTCTCCAGCACCACAGTTCAAAAGCATCAATTCTTCGCTGCCCAGCTTTCTTTACAGTCCAACTCTCACATCCATACATGACCACAGGAAAAACCATAGCCTTGACTATACGGACCTTTATCTAGGTTGGTCATGACTTTCCTTCCAAGGAGTAAGCGTCTTTTAATTTCATGGCTGCAGTCACCATCTGCAGTGATTTTGGAGCCCCCCAAAATAAAGTCTGACACTGTTTCCCCATCTATTTCCCATGAAGTGATGGGACCAGATGACATGATCTTCATTTTCTGAATGTTGAACTTTAAGCCAACTTTTTCTCTCCTCTTTCATCAAGAGACTTTTTAGTTCCTCTTCACTATCTCTTTTACACTTTAATAAAACTTTATTACGCAAAACCTCTGAGCGATCAAGCCTCGTCACTGATCCCAGATTGAATTCTCCTCCGGAGGCCAAGAATCCTGGTGTCTTTCGTGGTTCAGCAACAGTCTTCCAGTAGTTGCTCAGTCGTGTTCAACTCTTTGCAGTCCCATGGACTGTAGCCCTGCAGGCTCCTCTGTCCATGGAATTCTCCAGGCAAGAGTATTGGAGTAGTTTGCCATTTCCTTCTCCAGGGGAACTGAACCCAGGAACTGAACTCCAGTCTGGCTGCAATGCAGGTAGATTCTTTACCATTTGAGCCACCAGGTGTAAGGAATAGTTTGGGCCGAGGCAGAAAAGAAGGAGAGACGACCTCAACGAAGTAGGTTACCTTTATTCAGGCAAAGAGAGGCGACAGTAGGCCTAACTACCAGGCTGAGCGCAAGAGGGATCAGGGAGGCTCCATATTGAAAGGGAGGTTAGTAGAAGCGATAAGGGAAACATCAGGTGGGATGTTTGGGTATTCTTTAGTTGAGACGGCATTTGTAGCTGGGCAGGGGGTGATAAGTCTCTGGCAGATGTAGGGGGTGGAAGGTTTCTGGACAGGGGGTGATAAGTACCAGATAGATGCAACAGACCTGGAGCATCAGGGTGGGACCTAAAGTTCAGTTTTGTTTTCTCGAAAGTTAGATGATTCTNTTGAGACGGCATTTGTAGCTGGGCAGGGGGTGATAAGTCTCTGGCAGATGTAGGGGGTGGAAGGTTTCTGGACAGGGGGTGATAAGTACCAGATAGATGCAACAGACCTGGAGCATCAGGGTGGGACCTAAAGTTCAGTTTTGTTTTCTCGAAAGTTAGATGATTCTGCAAGGGCCTTTGAGACTGTTGTTTTCTTTTCTAGGCCCAAAGACTCCTTCACCAGGGAAGCTTTGTCTTCTAAATACACATAAACTTTGATGTCTAGGCACTTTAAGAAATAATGTGATCAAGCATGAATTAGCCTGTTTATGTGGAAAAACTTGTTTAGACAGGAAGACTGAACAGAAAGTTAGGAAAAACTATCAGGGGAAGTGCTTGTATTTTGAACTTATTTTATTGGACAGCTCTTGTTCATGACTTGGTGAACCTGGTACACTCTTGTCTATTGTTATTGTTGCAGTTGCTCAGTCGTGTATGACTCTTTGTGACGCCATGGACTGCAGTACACCAGGCTTCCTTGTCCTTCACCGACTTGCTCAAACTCATGTCCATTGAATTGATGAGGCCATCCAACTATCTCATCCTCTGTCATCCCCTTCTCCTCCTGCCTTCAATTTTTCCCAGCATCAGAGTTTTTTCTAATGAGTCAGATCTTCGCATCAGGTGGCCAAAATATTGGAGCTTCAGGTTCAGCATCAATCCTTCCAATGAATATTCAGGATTGATTTCCTTTAGGATAGGCTGGTTTGATCTCCTGCAGTCCAAGGGACTCTCAAGTGTCTTCTCCAACACCACAGTTCAAAAGCATCAATTCTTTGGCTCTCAGCCTTCTTTATGGTCCAACTCTCACATTCAAACATGACTAATGGAAAAACCATAGGTTTGACCATACAGACCTTTATCAGTAAAGTAATGTGTCTGCTTATATCCTGTCTAGGTTGGTCATAGCTTTTCTTCCAAGGAGCAGATGTCTTTTAATTTCATGGCTGCAGTTAGAATCTGCAGTAATTTTGAAGCCCCAAATAAAGGAAATAAAGTCTGTCACTGTTTCCATTGTTTCCCCATCTATTTGGCATGAAGTCAAAGGACTGGATGCCATGATCTTGGCTTTTAGAATGCTGAGTTTTAGGCATTCACTCTCTTTCACTTTCATCAAGAGGCTCTTTAGTCCCTCTTTGCTTTCTACCAAAAGGATGTTGTCATCTGCATGTTTGAGATTATTGATTTCTCCTGGCAATCTTGATTCCAGCATGTGCTATCGATGACTGATACAATACATTCATAACTTCATTATGCTTGGCTTCAATCAGTTCAGTCAGTTCAGTGGCTCAGTCATGTCTGACTCTTTGTCACCCCATGAATCACAGCATGCCAGGCCTCCCTGTCCATCACCAACACCCAGAGTTCACTGAAAATCACATCCATCGAGTTGGTGACGCCATCCAGCCATCTCATCCTCTGTCGTCCCCTTCTCCNAATCAGTTCAGTCAGTTCAGTGGCTCAGTCGTGTCTGACTCTTTGTCACCCCATGAATCACAGCATGCCAGTCCTCCCTGTCCATCACCAACACCCAGAGTTCACTGAAAATCACATCCATCGAGTTGGTGACGCCATCCAGCCATCTCATCCTCTGTCGTCCCCTTCTCCTCCTGCCCCCAATATCTCCCAGCATCAGTCTTTTCCAGTGAGTCAACTCTTTGCATGAGCTGGCCAAAGTACTGGAGCTTCAGCTTTAGCATCAGTCCTTCCCCAGGGCTGATCTACTTTAGGATGGACTGGTTGGATCTCCTTGTGGTCCAAGGGACTCTCAAGAGTCTTCTCCAATACCACAGTTCAAAANCCAATCCCTCCCAGCATCACAGTCTTTTCCAATGAGTCAACTCTTCCCATGAGGTGGCCAAAGTACTAGAACTTCAGCTTTAGCATCCCTTCCAAAGAAATCCACAACGATACTTCCTGATAAATTCTACAGGGAAAGGATGTGCAATAGGAAGAGATTGTCCTAAAATTCTATTTCTTTATCTTTTTCTTTTTAAAGAAAGAAAAAGAAAAGAAAAGAAATAGAGTGTTTGGTTGCACTGGGTCTTAGCTGCAGCCTGGGCTTCTCTCTAGCTGTGGCACATGGGCTACTAAGCATGTGTGGGCTCAGCAGTCGTGGTGCATGGGCTTTAGTTAGCCTGTGGTTTGTGGGAACCTAATTTCCCAACCAGGGATGGAACCTGCATTTCCTGCATTGCAAGGTGGATTCTTAGTCACTGGACTACCAGGGATATCCTCCAAACCAACCTTTAAACACAGATCAAACAGAGATTTAAAGAAAAATTTAAAAATAGAAACTCAAGATGTATACATATAAATGTAGATATAGATACAGATATGCCTGTGGGCTTCCCTGGTAGCTCAGTTGGTAAAGAATCCACCTGCCATGCAGGAGACCTTGGTTCGATTCCAGGGTTGGGAAGATCCCCTGGAGAAGGGATAGGCTACCCACTCCAGTATTCATGAGCTTCCCAGTAGCTCAGATGGTAAAGAATCTGCTTGCAAATAGAAAGACCTGGGTTTNCAGACTTTTTGGTATTATCTTTATGATTAATAAGTGTGGTGATCTGAGAAACCAGCGGCAGCAGCGTCTGCTCCAACGAGCGAGTTTTGATCTCGAGTCGGGAGTCGAAGGCGAAGCCCGACGGGCCAGAGCCGTGCGCTGCCCCGGTGCCGCCACCGCCTGCGGGGCCCAGAGAGGCGGCCATAACCTTTATTCAGCCCGTCGCGCAGCCGGGACGCTGCGCCGCTGCGGGCCTGCCGCCTCCCGCCAGCTCTAGTATTTTTTGATGGCATCTTAATTAGCTATTTCTATTTTGGAGCATCCACATGACTCTTTAATTACTGGAATAATGGCCCTAGAAGGAAACTTTAATACATTATATTAATGATTTCATTCTAATTCAGAACTACTTTGCTCTCAATTTTTAAGGAACAGAAAGCAAAACTGAGCATCTAAATCCCAGTTTAGCACCAAGGTTCAGTTTTCTATAGCAAACTTGGTTAGGCAGATCTTCAGAGGATAAGATCACCATAGAACTGGCCAAAGGGGGAACCGAATCCCTAGCAATAAGGACAGAGGTGGGGGATGGCTCCTGTGTTGTGGGGAGTCTCACCATGATACTCAGAGGGAGTCTCCTCTGAGGAGAGCCTCAGAGGAGGAGTTCACTGAGGCTTAGAGGTGCTCCAGGATCAAGGACAAGCCAGGAGAAAGCTACACTCTATGAGTCATACTGAGTCAGAATTTTCAGCCAGTCAGAAAGCTATGCATAGAATGCTTATGGTATGAGATAAAGTCTTATTGGATCATCTAATAAAAATCTGTTCATTTTACTGATGAGGAAAATGAAGACCAGACATAAAAGCTACTCACATGTGGTGCAAACTTGATAAGAGTCCAGGATTCTGGTCTCCAAATCTAGTCAGTTGTCACCACTTCATGCCCTAGCTTCCTATTTGCACACAAACGCATCTTCCATTTTCTCCTAGTAATCAAGGGTTCCCCCTCCCCACCTTTTAAAATTGATTTCTTCATCTGTTGATTCCTTAGTTATGTAATCCTAAATCCCATCCACTGAGAAGTCAACTACATTGAATAAAAATATGGCCATAGGGACTCAGCAGGGGAAGAAGAGGGTGGGAGAAAATGAGAAAGAAGCAATGATACATATATATTACCATATGTAAAATGATACCAAATAGCTAGTGGGAGGTTATTGTATACACAGGGAGCTCAACTTGGTACTCTGAAACAACCCAGAGGGGTGGGATAAGGGGAAGTGAGGGAGGAGATTCAGGAGTGAGGGGATGTATGTGTACCTATGACTGACTCACGTTGTTGTAAGGCAGAAACCAAAACAACATTGTAAAGCAATCATCCTCCAGTTAAAATAAGTTTAAAAAATGCATTGCATATATATGTATGTATATATACAGCCATGGACTGATTGACCAAGTCTGCNGAGGAGATTCAGGAGTGAGGGGATGTATGTGTACCTATGACTGACTCACGTTGTTGTAAGGCAGAAACCAAAACAACATTGTAAAGCAATCATCCTCCAGTTAAAATAAGTTTAAAAAATGCATTGCATATATATGTATGTATATATACAGCCATGGACTGATTGACCAAGTCTGCTTTCACTTTCATGCATTGGAGAAGGCAATGGCAACCCACTCCAGTATTCTTGCCTGGGGAATCCCAGGGACGGGGGTGCCTGGTGGGCTGCCGTCTTTGGGGCTGCACAGAGTCGGACACGACTGACGCGACTTAGCAGCAGCAGCAGCAGCAGCTCTTACCCAAGCTTCCAAGGTGAATGACCTTGCTGGTTTACTCCCACTTTTTTCCAGGGAGAGCAGCAGCACCTCAGCTACTTCAAAGCAGATCTAACATTCCAGCTCAGGGAATGACTGTTTCTTCTGGGCGTGTTTCTGTGTGGACTGCTTGTTCTTTTCAGCGACCTCCCCCTGAGTTTCTTGGGTATGAAGACAGCTTTCTTCTGAACAAACCACTGGCCTACATATTTCTGTTCAAAAGCGGGGGAGGGGCACTGCTGCATCAAGCAACATAAAGTCCTGGACAATTTCATAGTTATCTTTCTGCCTGTACTTTATTTTCCTATCTAAACAGGGTGGTGCAATTTGTGAGCCAGCAAAATAAATGGAAGAAATTAACAAATAAATATATAAAAGAATAGGCATTAAACTATAAACTCAGTGCTTCGGTAATGGGCTCCTTTCTGCCATATAACTTTCTTCAAAAATATTCTTTTGAATATTTAACTACTTGCACTTCTGCATTTCTAACACTCACGCCTCCTCTTAAACACAGTCACACCCTGTTCTTTCTCTCCTTCCCCTCCTTCTCCCCATGGCCCACACTTTCTTCTTTAACCATTCAAATGAAAGAGCAATTTTAATCATTGAATCATACTGGTAGTGGGTTGCTATTAGTTAACAAGCTGTAAGCAACATTTAGGTCTAAATTTCATTTTGACTTTTTGTGCAAATTTACTCATGGTGGTAGATTTTTGTAATATTCAGAGTAAATGTGGAAAATAATGGATATGTGTATATATCTGTGAGAGAGAGAATCAGAAAGGCAAAGGGAGACAGAGAGACATCAACAGAAAGGGGCAGAAACAGAGGTTTCAGATGAATGTTATTTTACATTATTTGGCTATATTAAAAACAAAATAAAGCATAAAGGACATTAGCAAGATCAAAGCTGTGAAATACTTAAATGGAATTTGAAGAAAATAGCAAAAGATAATGAAAATAAACTTTAAAATCATATAACTACTCTATATAATAAGGATTTTTGTTTATACTGACCTTCCTAGTTACATTTTAATGTGAATAATAAGTGATTTCCCTAAATTTATTCCTACCCCATACTCAGTTTCTGTTTCATAAAGTCTTGTTTCCTCACTTGCTAGAAAGAGAGGTAGAAGAGTCAGGATGGTTTCAAAGTGACATGCCATTCCCACTCCCACCCATCTGTTATAACTGGTCATGTGATCCCGCTGGAACTCTAAGAGAGGCTGGGGGATGCAGGAACTGTCAGCAGCTTCTGCCACCCTTGAGCTAGTTGAAAACTTATGGGTCTTGGAGTCCAGAAAATCTGGATTCCAGTCTACTTCAAAGTCAACAGAGGGGATAGACTCTTCTTTGATCAAAAGTCATACTCTGCTGCTGCTGCTAAGTCGCTTCAGTTGTGTCCAACTCTGTGCAACCCCATAGATGGCAGCCCACCAGGCTCCCCTGTCCCTGGGATTCCCCAGGCAAAAACACTGGAGTGGGTTGCCATTTCCTTCTCCAGTGCATGAAAGTGAAAAGTGAAAGTGAAGTCACTTCAGTGTATCCAACTCTTAGCAACCCCATGGATTGCAGCCCATCAGGCTTCTCCATCCATGGGATTTTCCAGGCAAGGGTACTGGAGTGGGGTGCCATTGCCTTCTCTGAAAACATATTCTACTTCTCCATATTTCCAATCACATGTATAGTCATGCTGCTACACTGTTGGTTTTTAGTTGCTGAGTTGTATCAGACTCTTTTGGGATCCCATGATCTGTAGCCTGCCAGGTTCCTCTGTCCATGGGATTTCCCAGACAAGAATATTGGAATGGATTACCTTTTCCTTCTCCAGGGGATCTTCCCAACTCAGGGATCAGACTGTGTCTCCTGCATTGGCAGGTGGATTCTTTACCAATGAGCCATGAAGGAAGGCTCACTTGGCCTTTAAATAGACACTTGTTACTGAAGAACATATACGTCCTTGGTTTATTGTTTTTCTTTTCATTGAGAGCAATGACATTATATTCCAATGAATAACATTTCCACCAAAAAATAAGCAAATAGAAGTGAGAGTCAGAAATAAAGTTAGGAGAAACATTTATTTTACAGTTTACAATTTGTTGCAGTAAGCACATTGCAGGAGGTTTAACAGCATGTGTAGCCTCTATAGTCAAGGCTATGGTTTTTCCAGTAGTCACTACAGATGTGAGTTAGACCATAAAGAAGGCTGAGTGCCAAAGAATTGATGCTTTCGAACTGTGGTGCTGAAGAAGACTCTTGAGAGTCCCTTGAACTGCAAGGAGATCAAACCAGTCCATCCTAAAGGAAATCAGTCCTGAATATTCATTGGAAGGACTGGATGCTAAAGATGAAGCTGCAATACTTTGGCCACCTGATGTGAAGAACCAACTCATTGGAAAAACCCTGTGCTGTGAAAGATTGAAGGCAAAAGAAATAGCGGGCAGCAGAGGATGAGATGGTTGGATGGCATCACTGACTCAATGGCCATGAATTTGAGGAAACTCTGGGAGATAGTGGAGGACAGAGGAGCCTGGTATGCCACAGTCTATGGGGTCACAAAGAGTTGGACATGACTTCGTGACTAAACAACAACAACAATGATGATCAACTTTTGATAATCATCATTGATGAGACACTTTTTTTGCATACATGATAAATTAAAACCATTAAAATATTCAAACTTAAAATTTTATTTGAAAATTTTAGCAACCTCTTCCTTGTCTCTCAACTGTAACATTGAAATTTCCTTTGTTAGTGAGGATAGATGTTTTTAAACCAATAGATTTTTTTTCAGATCATGTGTCTTGAGATAATAGCAAAACTCTATTTTGGGACAGATCTTCTTCAGAACCTCAACAGAATAGTTTTCTGTTGTTTTAAGCCACCACGTTTGTGGTACTATGTACCTCAGCCACAAAAAACTAAAACAGGGCCCTTGCTCCATGTAGGCAGTAGGCACTTGGTAGCTGGCTGTTGAAGTTCACTGACTGCCATATCCTATCTGTGCTGAGTGGCAAGAATGGCTGCTGCACTTGCCCCCTGCATGGACCACCGCGAGACTTGAGCTGCCTTCCGAGGAGCTCTAGATGAGCCATGCTAGCCACCCCTGCCAGCTGCCCCAGTTATCAGGACTCAGGTAGGCAGGAGAGTGTGGCATGCCTACTCAGCCCCTCTTGACACACTGTCCTAGGCTGTCACACCAGGTTGCTAACTCATTTAACTCATCCTCTGGTTATGATGCGATATCTTCTCACTCAGGTTACTGACTCTCTGCAGTGGAAAAGGAAATTATCTTCTACCAAAATTATTCATAATTCTTAGGAGAAAAAATATGAGGTTATGGTTAATCAGAACCAGGAAAACAACCCATCAGAAAATATTTCCAATTTTCATTGTGATTTTCATTAAGGCATTCCTTGAGCGCAATACAATAGACACTGACAAACTGGTAGACAGTGGTAGAAATGCTTTGCTGCCTTCTACATTCGGGTTTAGAACTATCTGAAGTTCATGTGTTCATCTGTTTGCACTTTGTTTTTGTGAACTCTCTGACATATTGCTTTTTGAAAGGGAAAAATGCTTTGGGAAATTTTCTTTAACTCACTTCAGGTCACAATTTTCTCTTTTTAGTTCCTGTACCTAGACCTTTAGTCTGCCCTCCTCAAGTAGTAATTGCCCTGCCTCTTCCAATGGCCTTTGTGTTGTCTCTCCTGAACATTGCATTGGGATAAGGATATTTTCCCAGGATAGCTTATGAGTACAATTTAATTGAAAAAATTTTATTCTTAAAAAAAAAAAAACAGAATAGAGTGCTAGATAATTTAAAATTAGTGATTGGTTAGTTTTTGGAATTTTTAAACAGCAGTGACAGGCTTATAGAATTAGAGTTCTTGGGGCAGAGAGGTAAAGAGGGAAGTTGGTTTCTCTTCTAGATCAGAGCATAGTAATGTTCAACAAACACAGACAGAGCATGAGCAGCACCCAGTCACTTCTAGAAGCATCTTCAGATCAGGACAGGAGTGACAGCAGCCACAACAGCAGCACAGAGGGCATTTGTTTCTGGAATTGCTGTCATATAAATAGTGTTGGACAGTCCTCATGTCCCAAGAAAGTTGTCTAAACTGTAGTTGAGAAGTACTAATACTCCGCCTTTGGATGTAAGTGAGCAGCTCTGTAGCTTCTTGATGATGCTAGGGATGAGACCCTAGAGGAAGCTGGGACCTCTGTTCATCTAGGTTGGTTTTCATTTGTTGTTTAGTCCCTAAGTCATGTCCAGCTCTCTGTGACCCCTTAGACTGTAGCCTACCAGGCTCCTCTACCCCTGGGATTTCCCACACAAATGTATTAGAGTGGGTAGGCATTTCCTTCTCCATGGAACCTTCCCAACCCAGGGATTGAACCCACGTCTCCTGCACTGCAGATAGATTATTTACCGCTGAGCCACCATGGAAGCCCTTTTCATCTAGGGGTGTGTGTGTGTGTGTGTGTGTGTGTGTGTGTGTGTTAGTCACTCAGTCATGTCTGACTCTTTGCAACCCCATGGACTGTAGCTCACCAGGCTCCTCTATCCATGGAATCCTACAGGCAAGAATACTGGAGTGGGTTGTTATTGCCTTGTCCAGGGGAATCTTCCCAGCCTAAGGATCAAACCCAGGTCTCCTGCATTGCAGGAAGATTCTTTACCATCTGAACCACCAGGAAGCCCACTCATCTAGGTAGGTGGGATTAATTTTACTTTGGCTCATTTAAATGACATATACTATGACCAGGGTTTTGCAGATGGCTCTCGTAAAGAATCCACCTGCTAATGCAGGGGACACAGATTCAACTCCTGGGTTGGGAAAATCCCCTTGAGAAGGAAATGACAACCCAGTCCAGTATGGACGAGAAACCTGGCAGGCTACAGTCCATGGGGTCACAAAAGAGTCAGACACAACTCAGCTGCTAAACAACAACAGCAACAATACCATCACCAAAGCTCTAAGTACTGCCATTGCTCCATTTAATAGATGGAAAAACAAGGCACAAAGAGATTCAACATCCTGTTCAAGAGGACAGTTAATAGAGGCAAAGACAGAATTAAACCCAGGCAGTCTGGCTAGATATTCTGTCTGATGTGCTTTAAACAGCACTTACATCCAGTAAAGAGAGTGGAAGGATTACTCTGTTGCTATTCAAATAATTGTTCCAAGAGACAGAAGGAAATATTGCATGAGCTCTTTACATGTTTGGGTGAGTTGGTGTCCCAGTGTGACAGGTAGATATTTCTGGCATTTTACAACAGGCAAGAGTCATCAAGGATATCTTGCATTTAGTACCGGAAGAGTTGAAACTGCCTTATGTACACAAAATTGAGATAATATTTATTTCGGTAAAATACTTCAAGCCTGTTCACTTTTATATCCCGAGGTTTGGAAAAGCTGACATTTTCTTAGCCTGGCCAGTTTAATCTACATTAGCATTAGTGTTCCCAATTTCTAATGAAGTTAGAGGTTTAGGTTAGAAGGAAGTCTTTGTTAAAGTAAATGTTTTCACTGTAATGTTGTTTAACTTGAAACCAATATCCAAGTTGCTTCTGAAACACAGGATCTGTAGATTATGAAGTTTCAGTTCAGTTCAGTTCAGTCCCTCAGTCGTGTCCGACTCTTTGTGACTCCATGAATCACAGCACATCAAGCCTCCCTGTCCATCACCAACTACCGGAGTTCACTCAGACTCATGTCCATCGAGTCAGTGATGCCATCCAGCCAACTCATCCTCTGTTGTCCCCTTTTCCTCCTGCCCCCAGTCCCTCCCAGCATCAGGGTCTTTTCCAATGAGTCAACTCTTCCCATGAGGTGGCCAAAGTATTGGAGTTTCAGCTTTAGCATCAGCCCTTCCAATGAACACCCAGGACTGATCTTTAGGATGGACTGGTTGGATCTCCTTACAGTCCAAGGGACTCTCAAGAGTCTTCTCCAACACCACAGCTCAAAAGCATCAATTTTTCAGTGCTCAGCTTTCTTCACAGTCCAACTCTCACATCCATACATGACCACAGGAAAAACCATAACCTTGACTAGACAGATCTTTGTTGGCAAAGTAATGTCTCTGCTTTTGAATATGCTATCCAGGTTGCTCATAACTTTCCTTCCAAGGAGTAAGCGTCTTTTAATTTCATGGCTTCAGTCACCATCTGCCGTGATTTTGGAGCCCCCAAAAATAAAGTCTGACACTGTTTCGACTGTTTCCCCATCTATTTCCCATGAAGTGATGGGACCAGATGCTATGATCTTCATTTTCTGAATGTTGAGCTTTAAGCCAACTTTTTCACTCTCCTCTTTCACTTTCATCAAGAGGCTTTTGAGCCTCTTCACTTCCTGCCATAAGGGTGGTGTCATCTGCATATCTGAGGTGACTGATATTTGTCCTTGCAATCTTGATTCCAGCTTATGCTTCTTCCAGCCCAGTGTTTCTCACAATGTACTCTGCATATAAGTTAAATAAGCAGGGTGACAATATACAGCCTTGACGTACTCCTTTTCCTATTTGGAACCGGTCTGTTCTATGTCCAGTTCTCTGTTGCCTCCTGATCTGCATATAGGTTTCTCAAGAGGCAGGTCAGGTGGTCTGCTATTCCCATCTCTCTCAGAATTTTCCATAGTTTATTGTGATCCACACAGTCAAAGGCTTTGGCATAGTCAATAAAGCAGAAATAGATGTTTTTCTGGAACTCTCTTGCTTTTTCCATGATCCAGAGTATGTTGGCAATTTGATCTCTGGTTCCTCTGCCTTCTGTAAAACCAGCTTGAACATCAGGAAGTTCACAGTTCACATACTGCTTAAGCCTGGCTTGGAGAATTTTGAGCATTACTTTACTAGCCTGTGAGATGAGTGCAATTGTGTGGTAGTGTGAACATTCTTTGGCATTGCCTTTCTTTGAGGTTGGAATGAAAACTGACCTTTTCCAGTCCTGTGGCCACTGCTGAGTTTCCCAAGTTTGCTGGCATATTG
The DNA here is from genome assembly GCA_006410615.1 of Neotragus moschatus. Taxonomy (NCBI): domain Eukaryota; kingdom Metazoa; phylum Chordata; class Mammalia; order Artiodactyla; family Bovidae; genus Neotragus; species Neotragus moschatus. Next base: position 652,344 of record SJYA01000729.1, on the reverse strand, counting down.
AGTGCAACACTTTCACAGCATCATCTTTCAGGATTTAAAATAGGTCAACTGGAATTCCATCATCTCCATTAGCTTTGTTTGTAGTGATGCTTTCTAAGGCCCACTTCATTTCACATTCCAGGATGTCTGGGTCTAGTTTAGGACGTGGAAAATACCACGTGACTGGTATTTTTGAGTCAACTGAACTCTATCTCAACTAATATGTTATTATATTTTCAATCAACTTTTTGAGAACATGAACAAAATCTTAATTGCTGTTAATGTCTAGGAAGCCAGGTTGTGGCTGTTGATCCCTAACATCCATTGAGACTCAATTATTTAATATAATTTTAATTATAACCAAGTCATTTATGTCAGTATCTTTTTTGGGAGAGTCTAGCTCATCAAAAAGGTGGTAAAATTTCACATGTCATATTTAGGGATTAAAGATTAAGCCCAGACTAAAGTTGCAAATTTGCTCTGGCTCAACTAAAAGTTGTTTGAATGAAAAGAGAAACTGTCATTTAATTTAAAATATCAGCAGGTGGAGACCATCATATATGATCATGTCTTCAAAATTTTTGACTCATGTGCGCTATTTCCAGAACTTCAGGCACATGTTACCAGCCGTGTTTCCCTGGACATGATATTGTCTTTTTAATGAAACATGCCCCAAACAGAACTCCACCTTCCTCTCTCTGTCCTGCTCCTCCCTAGCTTGTATGGTCCATTCATCACTGATGCTAAGAACTGCAAAAACATCATTGACTTATATTTTGCACCTCTTGGTACTGCAAGTGAAATCGCTGAATTACTTTTTTTATGTTTTAGTTTGAAATAGTTTTAAATTTACACAAAAGTTGCCAAAAAGAACTAAAAATTTCCAAATGCCCTTCACCTAGATTGGTCACCAGTTTTTTAACATTTTTTCATATTCTTTCCCTCTCCATATCTCTATATGCATCCACATATTCATATAACTTTTTCTGTTCTTTTTGAGAGTGAATTACAGACCTCATTTACCCCCCTCCATATATTTCACTGTTGTTTTCTAAGAATAAGAATATTCTCCTAATAATCACAGTAAAAATGTTCAGAATCAAAAATTAACTGCTACAATGCTGTTATCTGATCCACAAGACCTACTCAAGTCACTTCAATTGCCTTTTTAATGTATTTTATAGCATATTTTTTGCTGGTCCAGGTTTTAGTCTCCCTTGATCTGATAAGGTTCTTCAGCTTTTCTTTGTCTTTTGTGATATTGACATTTTTAGAGAGATCATTCCATTGATTTTATGTCTATCAACTTGGGTTATATGATATTTTTTAAGATTAGTTTTAGGGACTTGCCTACAGGTTCAGTGGTTAAGACTTTTGGATCCCTGGTCAGGAAGCTAAAATGCCTTGTCCCTAAAAAACAAAACATAGAACATAAGCAATATAGTAACAAATTCAATAAAGACTTAAGAAAATTATTTTCAGGTTATATATTATTTGGAATATAATGTAGATGATACTGTATCCTTCTTAATACATTATATCAGTAAGAACATGGTGTCAGTCTGTCTCATTATAGATGATGTTACCCTGGACTACTTGGTTAAATTATTATTTATTTTTCCCTTCTCATTCACTTCTTTACTCTCCGTGTCCAACTAGTCCTTTGGTGCTGTCAGTTCTGAAAATTTCCCCAATTCAGACTTTTCCCTTCTTTTTCATGGCCTTTGCTTCCATTTTTCTCTTAGCTTCCTCACTCATCTTCCAACTCTGTCTCACTTCCAACCCATTTTCCCAAATCTTGCCAAAGTTGCATTTCTGAAATGCAGATTTGGCCACAAAATTCTCTGACCTTTAACAATTAAGACTTTCAATTCCACTGAACTCTTTATAGTATCATTTCCTAATTACCTTATGTGGAACACTGGTTCTTCAAAGTAACCTGTGCAAAATAAGATTCTTTGGTCAAATAAATGTGGGAAATTCTCTTTTCTACCCTTTTTTGTATAGCCATATGGATTAGCATACTGAAGACTGAGAACTTCTGCAGAAAAGAAATCCAGCATTTCTCAAACTTACTTGAATAAGAAGCTTTCAGTTTACTATAACCCAAGAAACAAGTGGTCTATGAAATTAATAGTTCATAAAACACCTTTTGGAAAATATTGCTGTGTAGTCCCTATTCCTTCAGTTCAGTTCAGTCACTCAGTCATGTCTGACTCTTTGCAACCCCATGGACTGTAGCACACTAGGCCTCCCAGTTCATCACCAACTCCCAGATCTTGCCATATTCCTTTGCAACCCTTGCAGTAAGACTCACACCTTGCCTTTCTTCTTTGCCAGCCTGAAGTCTGTCAGTGTCTCCACCAATATTCCCTCTCTTTATAATCAAATATACTACAACCTCATTTCATCCCACACTCATGTCTTGTTCCCACATAATGTCTTTTAAAAAAAAAGTTATTGGAGGATAGTTGATTTGCAACATTGTGTTAATTTCAGGTGAAGAGCAAAGTGAATCAGTTATATATATACATATATTCACTCTTTTTTAGATTATTTTCCCATATACGCCATTACAGAGTAGAGTTCCTGTGCTATACAGTGGGTCCTTCTTAGTTATTATTGTATATATATAACAGTATATATATGTCAATATCAATCTCCCAATTTATCCCTCTCCCCCTTATCTCCTGGTAACCATAAGTTTGTTTTCTACATCTGTAAGTCTATTTATGTTTTGTAGGTAAGTTCATTTTTACCATTTTTTAAAATTTAGATTTCACATGTAAGCAATATCACGACATTTGTCTTTCTTTGTCGGACTTCATTCAGTTTGACAATCTCTAGGTCCACCATGTTGCTGCAAATGGCATTATATGAATTGTCCTTTACTGCTCCATCTCTCTTCTGAAAAAACAAAAAGAAAGAAAGACCACATTCCTGTGTGTATGTGTGTTCCTTTTCCTGCTCACAGAGAACACTTCAGTGGCCAGATCTGTGTTTCCTTGCAATCACTGCACTACTTTACTTCTGGCATTTCTGATCACCAAATATGTGGTACTTTTCCCACACCAGACAATTTTGTGACAGCAATTGGGTATTCTACAGTTTAACTTAATTCTGATACTATCTACCTGGAGATGACATCAGATCCCACAAGTTAAGGGCCCAGACCCACAAAACTGCTTCCCCTTTACTTCAGATGCCAGTTACAAGTCCAGGTTGTTACCTGAGATCTGACCACTGGCTGTAATTTGGGGTCTCTAGAGCCTACTCCTCAGGTCAGTTAATTTTCTAGAGAGGCTCATAAAACTTGGGAACATAGTTTACTTACAAGAACACCAGTTTATTATAAAAGGTATAACTCAAGAACAGCAGAAGCATGAGAAGAACAGTTCCGTCTATTGACGGTTTAACGTGCAGTATACTAATTACTTGTTGGCTTGCTTCTTCCCCCATGGTGAGCTTCTTGAGCTTATGGACCTCTTTCACACCTTGTAAACATCACAAAATTTGGTAAGCCTTGAGAGGTTGAATAAATGAATAAATTGTTGAATAAATGAGTGAACACANTACAGAGTAGAGTTCCTGTGCTATACAGTGGGTCCTTCTTAGTTATTATTGTATATATATAACAGTATATATATGTCAATATCAATCTCCCAATTTATCCCTCTCCCCCTTATCTCCTGGTAACCATAAGTTTGTTTTCTACATCTGTAAGTCTATTTATGTTTTGTAGGTAAGTTCATTTTTACCATTTTTTAAAATTTAGATTTCACATGTAAGCAATATCACGACATTTGTCTTTCTTTGTCGGACTTCATTCAGTTTGACAATCTCTAGGTCCACCATGTTGCTGCAAATGGCATTATATGAATTGTCCTTTACTGCTCCATCTCTCTTCTGAAAAAACAAAAAGAAAGAAAGACCACATTCCTGTGTGTATGTGTGTTCCTTTTCCTGCTCACAGAGAACACTTCAGTGGCCAGATCTGTGTTTCCTTGCAATCACTGCACTACTTTACTTCTGGCATTTCTGATCACCAAATATGTGGTACTTTTCCCACACCAGACAATTTTGTGACAGCAATTGGGTATTCTACAGTTTAACTTAATTCTGATACTATCTACCTGGAGATGACATCAGATCCCACAAGTTAAGGGCCCAGACCCACAAAACTGCTTCCCCTTTACTTCAGATGCCAGTTACAAGTCCAGGTTGTTACCTGAGATCTGACCACTGGCTGTAATTTGGGGTCTCTAGAGCCTACTCCTCAGGTCAGTTAATTTTCTAGAGAGGCTCATAAAACTTGGGAACATAGTTTACTTACAAGAACACCAGTTTATTATAAAAGGTATAACTCAAGAACAGCAGAAGCATGAGAAGAACAGTTCCGTCTATTGACGGTTTAACGTGCAGTATACTAATTACTTGTTGGCTTGCTTCTTCCCCCATGGTGAGCTTCTTGAGCTTATGGACCTCTTTCACACCTTGTAAACATCACAAAATTTGGTAAGCCTTGAGAGGTTGAATAAATGAATAAATTGTTGAATAAATGAGTGAACACACGCTTGTTATTTTCTACATACTTATGAGATTGCTAACACCAGCCATATCCAGTGACTGTATCAGATAATTGATATGAAGGGAATTTTGCATCAAGTCAAAATTATGAGTATCCAAAAAAGGGTTACTTATTAATTTCTCTTTTCTCACATCATTCACCTTTACCAGGAAATACATGTTGCAAGGAATATGAGTAAAATAACTTGACTTATTTATCTGAATATTAATCAAAGATTCATGAGCTAAGAAGGTATAATCTTTTATTGCCTAGTAATCAACATGTTTTATCCTCTATAGTTTGAGAGAATATGTGAGCTTGATATAAGCTTTTAGGGCAAATTCTAAGCTTGTAGCCAAATATTTTCCAATTTTTCTGTTCATTCAAAATGCCTTTGTTGTTCAGTTGCTAAGCTGCGTCTGACTCTTTGCAGCTCTATGGACTACCTCACGCTAGGCCTGCCTATCCCTCACTATCTCCTGGAGTTGGTTCAAGTTCTTATCCATTGAATCAGCGATGCTACCCAACCATTTCATCCTCTGCCTCCCTCTTCTCCTTTTGCCTTCAGTCTTTCCTAGCATCAGGGTCTTTTCCATTAAGTCAGCTCATCACATCTGGTGGCCAAAGTATTGGAGATTCAGTATCAATCCTTCTGATGAGTATTCTGGGTACTTTTACTAGTTTTTTTTTTTTTTTCCTTTTCCATTTAAGATATTTGAGTGATTAATGCAGTCTAAGAAGAAAAAAAATTTGGTTCTTAACAGTTCTCCAGGCAAGAATACTGGAGTGGGTGCCATTTCCTTCTCCAGGGGATCTTCCCAACCCAGGAATTGAACCCGGGTTTCCCACGTTGGAGGCAGACGCTTTAACCTCTGAGCCACCAGGGAAGCCCTACAGTATATCTAGTTTCTTTAAAATGAAATTTAGAACTTGATAGCTAGTTGCAATTCATTTTGCCAGATAACATGCATATTGCTGATAAGTAAATTCATTTTCTTTATGTAATATAAACAGGTGATGACAAGTGGTGGGAAAGTGTTCCCACATCTCTTCTGACTTTTATAAACACACCTATCTCACAAAGTTCTTAGTCTTCTTGCAGTTAATGATGTGAGCCATCAGACTTCACATTTGTTCAATAGGACTGATGAAAACTATTATTTATGGCAACTCAGTTTTCTCAAACACACGCCTTTCCACTTCAGCACACCGAAGGACAGGATAAAAGCACATTAACTGACGAGGAAAGCTGGGTCATCTAAAAGGGTCAAGAAATGGACTCCTTCCTAATCAGAGCTCAGAGCCTGAAAGTGTGCAACTTTGCTCCTGTCCCTTTGGAGACAATGTTAATGGGAATAAACTTTTCCAAAGCAATAGAGACACAGTGCTTTTTTCCATATTGCACTCCAGTTATTTTTATTTTTATTTTTATAGTGTGCCTGAAGTCAGATGTTGAACAAAACTCTAGATTTGTCTTCTATTTCAAATACATTCCATACAGATTATGGCACAAGTGAGGGGTATACCACTCAGTCTCCCCACGCGCTGATTCATAAGGAAACCCCTTTTACTGACTGCCAACAAATCAAGAGCTTGGGAGAGCAGGGCTTGAGAGTGCTCAGATTCAGAGTGAGCTGGGGCTGGGCAGGAACACAGTGTGCATTCCAGGCTGGCAAAAGTTTGCAGTTTACAGTTACAAGGCAAGGCGGAGCTGCTGGTACTGAAGAAGTCAAAGAAGCTAATAAAATGAACAGTTCTCTCTCTCTTTATTTCTCTCTCATTTCTTCAATGTTTTCAAAACTGAGACATTAATTATAAATTTTCCAGAGTCCGTTATTCATTGTTAATGGGCAAACCACCATGTTATACTAAGCAATCTCTGCAGCTACACACTGATCATTCCTTAAAACTACAGCTAAGTTTATAATGCTGAGCAATGTGGTGGTTTGAATCGGTGTTACCATACAAGGCAGCTTCGAATTCCTCATGGTAATCTTTTGTTACTCTTTTCAAGTTTTCCCTAGCACTGCCAAATATCTTGAACTTTGTGGAATGAATATAAACTCTATAAACAAAACCTTTGATTCCACTTTGAAATCTGTTAAAGAATGCCAAAATTATATTAACAATGCACATTTAAAAACCAAAGACCTAGATTATTTTGGTTACTTTAACCCTAGAAAACATCTGTTGTTATCATTGGACAATAGATAACCGGGCATTGCAACAGCTGTTTTCAGAAAGAAGATTATACAACCAGAAGCAATGCTTGGGCTGCAAAGCTGGCCTGTTTCTGAGGTTGTTTGCAAATGTCTCAGATATTTAGAAAGCTGTCCCTTTAAAATCTCCAAAACATTTGTTAGAAACAGTTCATAACGTAAGTATGTTTCCCTTGGCACCTCGGCAGGGCAGTTCTTGTTTTCAGCTCAAAATATGAGGGATTTGGTTGAGAAACAGAAAGGATTTTGTCTTTAGCAGGCTGACACAGGGCTGCTGCTGGCTGTGTGGCCCATGATCAGTGTGATGTGGAGCAACTCTTTAAGGAGAGAAAAACTTCCTCTAAAGGATGAGCTAAATCTTTTGGAAGATGCAGAGGTGCATATAAGAAATCCCTGTGCAAAGGCAAAAAAAAAAAAATTTTTTTTTATGTGGTCTTGACATAGTTTATAGGAAAGGGAAGTTACATATACTTGCTATGGCAGTATAGTGAGGTGAATGAGAATTCAGACTTTGGGGCCAGATTGCCAGAATGTGAATTTCAGTTCTTCCCCTTCCTAGGTCTGTGACTTGGCCCAAATGACATAATTCCACTGTCCTCAGTTTTCTTATCTGTCGAAAGATTTAATAAAAATACCTACCTGAAAGTATTGTTATAAGGATTGAGTGAGTGTATATGCATAAAACATTTAGAACAGTGACTAATTCAGTTGTTCAAAAGACTCTAAAGGGAATTTTTAAAAGGGGAGCGTGACTAAGAATGAATTTTGTTTAAAGAAAATGTTTCAGCCCAAATTTTCTCTCGTTTAATCATGCTTGTCCCAACACACACAAGTAAGAAAGATGATTCTAAGGCTGTTAACTCTTCCTTTGGTAAAATCCACATTAAGTACTTTGAAAAAGGCTTTGTGATTATCCCCCAAAGATTTTTTTTGGCTGGAGATAAGTAATGGAAATTCATATGTTCATTTTATAAGTGAAGAAGCAAGAAATATTCTCAGCCTTCAATAGGATTGAGGAATTCTCCCTCTGGGACGAAACCCTTTATACCAACAGCTTTGCCTGTAGTGTTTGCTCTCTCTATATAAAAGCATAAATATATATTTATATATTAATATATAATTANCTCAAACTCAGTGTGTTCCAAAGCAAGCTCATCATTTTTTCTCTCAGCCTAGCTCCCCCATTAAGCAGCTTTCCCATTTCTCTGGATTTTACTGTCATCTTTTCAATTGGCAGGGCTGGGGCTTCAGAGCTTACTCCTTCCTGTCCTTCTATCCCACTGTGATAGGTCTTTTAAGACTATGTTTTTGCAGTATTTCTTCTATTTATCCATCCACCCACGTAAGAAAATTAAATATAACCTCTGCTATTAGAGAAGACATTTTAGTATCACAGTCACTCTGGGATCATTTTCATTGTCTTCTCTAGGAGACAGGTCTTCATTATTTTAATTTCCAATTTACCTGTCTCCTACGAGACTATGGAGAAGAGAGCAAGAGAAGAATGCAAGAAGCCCTGTCTTGTTCACCCCCAATTCCCCAGCATCCCAATATAACACACGACCAAGTCAAGGGATGTTTGTGGAATTAGAAAAAGGTCTGCTTTATTTATCGGTATTAGTTAGGAAAGGTTAATTCCTATGACAAACAAACCTAATCTCAGTGCTTGCAACAGTAAAAGCTTGTTTCTGGCTCACATATGTTCCAGTGTGAAACAGTTTATTTCTTGGCTCTACCATCTTCTGGGGGATTCTGATTTTTTTAAGGCCAAGCCTAGAAGGAAACTACTTATTTTTGTTCATATTCTATTGAACAAAATCACAAAGCCCTACACAGCTGTAACGGATGGTGGGAAATATAGTCCCACTGGAAACAGGCAATGTTTATCACACTGTTGGGCTTTCCCCATGGCTCAGGGTAAAGAATCTGTCTGCCCATGCAGGACGTGTGGGTTCAGTCTCAGGGTCAGGAAGATCCCCTGGAGAAGGAAATGGTACCCACTCCAGTATTCTTACCTGGGAAATCCCATTGACAGAGGAGCCTGGTACATGGGGTTGTAAAGAATCAGACACAACTTAGTGACTAAACAACATCACACTATCATTCTATCTACATGTTTGCAATTACAATAGTTATCTGGAGGAATATCTTTCTGCTCACAATGACTCCCTAAATAGCTGACCCTACCCCGCCCTTATTCTCACTGTTTCTCCCTCAAATCTCATTTAGGCAGATTTTTAACTGTTTACTTACATTGCACGAGTCTACCCTCTGGAATTAAACTATTTTGTCCAGTATGAAACAACTAGTATTAATTAGATTTTCTTTGGGGGAAATTTGGAATCAGAACCTAGAGACAGCCCATCAGTCTCTCATTGTGATTGAACCCAGAAATGTTAGGGCAGCCCTCTTTCACTGGACTGAGGACCGGAGAGAATGTGGCTACAGCAGAGAGAAAAATGGAGCAGATGTGCACGGGAGACCTGGAATGAGAGAAAGATGGGAAGAGATCTGATGGCTGCCCAGACTATTTCTGTTCTTTCTTTAGACCAATGACTTCCTGCCTGTACCTTTATGATGAGTAATCTTTTTGGCCATTTGGAAAAGAAACAAAAATAATGCTAACCAAAAAGATATGCTACCTAGTTCCACAAAGAATTTGAAGCAGGTCAAAGGGGGAACTCATATAATAATATAGTCTGGAAAAATAATAAAGATACTTGAGTCATAGTTGCTATGTTAGTGGAGGGTCAGATTTTGTTGAAAATTTCCTGGAAGTAAAATGAAAGGGAAAGTACAGTTATTTTTTTCACTCTCAATTTCAGAAACATGGAAATGAATGCCTTCCTTTGGAGAATGAAGCTCTATTAGTACTGACATCTAATAGTAATTTTCTTAGGCCGTGGGGTAAATAATCCATGTGAGAGAGTTCACAGCCTTCCCCCAGGCCACTCAAGAGTGTCAAAGAGGTTCCCAGTTCTCACATGTAAAGATAAAGGGCGATGTTTCGAATCATAGAATAATGTGGACCTCCATTTGTAGCTACTAGGTAGGTCCTTACTCTTTAATATTTTAATGGCTTTGACCTCCATTTGTTATTTGTATATATTCTGATTTTGAATCTTATTTTCCCCAGTTGGCCACATTTCCTTTTTTTGTATGAGAATTCTTTACTTCTCTTCTCTCTAGAACATAAAGCACCATAACAGCAGGGATCTTGTCTCACTTACTACTTTGCAAACTGCGGCCATTCCAGGCATATAGCAAATGCTCAATAAACATTAACTGAGTGAGTGAGTGAATGGATGAAGCACTGGAGAGAAATGGAAATGGCAGAGGCCGAGAGAGGAGAAGTCAGACAAGACTAGGGTTTGGGGGACTTGTGGACAGAGCAGATGGAGTTCCGAGGAAAACAGGCAGGACAGAAGAGGGAATTTTTTAAGTAAGTATTGCTGGAGCAATGTACTTTGATGCTTGTAGCAATATATTTTTTAAATATTTAAGTAAACCTTGATTTTTTTTTTTTTAGCTTGCAGCTCCTGAGCTGTTTCTTCTCCTGTTGTATTTTTTAGAAATGACCAAATGAATTCCATCAAACTTAGTAAAATTCTCACTTAGTTTTCATGGCTTATAGAGATCTCACTTAATTCATTTTGTTATTTACCATTTTAAGGCACAAATTAGATAGAATGAGATGGTGGTGGTGGTGAGGCAAGCCAAGCGCAATCTGGTAATGTCACCCTAAGGACTTCACAGTGTCTTTTGCTCTGACTCCACATAACCTCTAGTCATGTAAGTGACATCCTGCCTAAGAAAGATGCTGCCAAATGATGCCCCTGTCTCATCTCACAGGCCAACAGAAACCCCAACTTTCACAATAAACAATTGCCCGGCTAAAAGCCTCCGAGTTCTAAATGATTATTCATTTATGTGGTCTTTGTCATTCAACAACTCAATGGTCATTTCTTTTCTTCCTATATCAGAACACTGATTTTGCTCGGGATGGTCATGTGTGCAGTACTCAGAGTATGAATTATGATCAGTAAGTCAACTCTAGCTACTGTTTTTTTCTTCTCATGTGAAGGAGCATGTGAATTAGTTCTAGCTAATGAAATGGAAGGGTAGGTAGGTTCTGCCGAGGCCTCTGGGGAAAGATTTTTCTTCTTATTAAGAAAGTAAAATAACCTTTTGCCCTCTCTCTGCTCTGTATCTTGGATGCTATTATGTGAAGGAGTGGTGCTTGAATGGAAGGACAAACCTGAGAATGGAATGCAACACATACAGGACAGCAGAGCATAGAGATTAGAAACAGCTTGTTCTGAGCCAAATTTGGACTAGCCTATGTCTGTCTTTAAGTTAATCTTAGCTGTGTTTTTAGTTATTTAGAGCCAAAAGCTCATCCTTCACTAGCAATCTAAACTCGGTATGCCCCTCAGTCCAGTTTACCCCAGATATCTAGACCTTTCTGGCCTCATTTGGAAACTTGATATCCATTCTTCTTTGCGAATTTCCTAATTTGGCTCTTTTCCTTCCTACACTCCTTAACTTTACCTCTGGGCTCTCTCAAATTCAACTTCTATGAACTGCAAACTCCCTTGTACTCTTAAGAGCTTCATCTTGCTCCAACTGATCCCTGGTTATCCCTCAAAAGTCTTTCAAGCAGAGGCCAGCTACTTTTTCTCCCATACGGGAGTTCTGCAATGCCAGTGGAGTAGGTATCTTCCTCATTCCTCATTGTTATTTCTGATGCCAAAAGCTCAGCCTCTCTGTACACCAATGCAAAACTGGATCTCAGAGATAGAGTTTTGGGTAAAGAATAGCTTTATTGTTCAGCCATGCAAAGTGGGACAAGTGAGCTCCTGCCTTCGAAAGCTAGGTTTCACAACCTTGGGCAATCTGATGGAGTTTTATAGCAAAAATGGGGTTTATATGGGGTTGCCAGGAATGGCAACCTGGTGGAGCCTGGTGGACTGCTGTCTATGGGGTCGCACAGAGTCTGACATGACTGAAGTGACTTAGCAGCAGCAGCTGACAAGATTAGGGTATTTGCAGGGCCTCAGATGGTTGGTCTCCAATCTTTAAGAGCTTCTCTGGTCCCTTTAACGTTGCCTCACGTGGTTTCTCAGCTGCTTCTCCTCTGATTAGCAACTGTCCAAATCTGCCTTTTGGAACTCAGAGAAGACTGGAATCTTGCCTACAACAAATGGGGCATAAAAAGACTTCTGTGCCCAGGAGCCCTTCAAGATCCTTCTTGGTTTCATGTCAATTCCTTTTTGTTTCCTCAGTCACAGCTCTTTAAAATGTATCTAGTACATGGCTACAGACTTTACCACCTATTTCTATCCTTAGATGCCATGTTCTATCAAATCCAGCACACTCCTTCATTTTTTAACATGACTTTAGCCTCTGGTTCACTCTTCTCTCTGCTAATTTCCCTATTGTTATTCTCAGTGGTGATGGTGTTTAGTCGCTAAGGCTTGTCTGACTCTTTGAATCCCATGGACGGCAGCATGCCAGGCTTCCTGTCCTTCACTATTTCCCAGAGTTTACTCAAACTCATGTCCATTGAGTTGGTGGTGCCATCCAACCATCTCATCTTCTGTCACCCCCTTCTCCTCCTGCCCTCAATCTTTCCCAGCAACAGGGTCTTTTCCAGTGAGTCGGCTCTTCACATCTGGCCAAACTACTGGAGTTTCAGCTTCACCATCAGTCCTTCCAATGAATATTCTGGGTTGATTTCCTTTAGGATGGACTGGTTTGATCCCCTTGTAGTCCAAGGGACTCTCAAGAGTCTTCTCCAACACCACAGTTCCAAAGTATCAATTCTTTGGTTTGCAGCCTTGTCTATGGTCCAACTCTCACATTTGTACATTACTACTGGAAAAACCATGCTAAGTCACTTCAATTGTGTCTGACTCTTTGCAACCCTATGGACTGCCAGGCTCCTCTGTCCATGGGATTCTCCAGGCAAGAATACTAGAATGGGTGGCCATTTACTCCTCCAGAGCATCTTCCCAACCCAGGGATTGAACCTGCATCTCCTGCCACCCCTGCATTGCAGGCAGATTTTTACCACTGAGCCACCAGGGGAAGCCCATACCTTTAAGTATATCGACCTTTGTCAGCAAAGTGATGTCTCTGATTTTTACTATGCTCTCTAGGTTTGTCATTGCTTTTCTTCCAAGGAGCAAGTGTCTTTTAATTTTGTAGCTCCAGCCACCATCCACAGTGATTTTAGCACCCAAGAAAATAAAATCTGCCACTGTTTCTACTTTTTCCCCATCTATTTGCCATGAAATGATGGGACCAGATGCCATTTAAATGTTTTTTGAATATTGTTTTAAGCCAGGTTTTTCACTTCCCTCTTTCACCCTAATCAAGAGGCTGTTTAGTTCCTCTTCATTTTCTGCTATTAGGGTGATATCATCTGCATGTCTGGGTTTGTTCTCTCTCCCAGCGATCTTGATTCCAGCTTGTGATTCATCTAGCCTGGCATTTCACATGATGTACTCTGCATGTAAGTTAAAAAAAAAAAAAAAAGAGTGACAATATACAGCCTTGACGTACTCCTTTCCCAGTTTTGAAGTTATCGTTCTTGGTGACTTCAAAATATTTGTAGATGTCCAACCCACACTCAGGCCCCTAGACTCCTCAAATCCAACAATCTTTCCTCTGTTCTATTCAGTGTAACTGTGTGAGAGAATCGGATCAGTGGGACTTAGCCAGGTCTCTAGACTCCTAACCCCAGCCCTCCTTTGAACTATGCCATGATGCATTCAAAGTTAGTCACTACTTGGGAATGTCAATTCAAATGTTTCTGCATTCAATGGCTGGCTCTAGTAAAGATACTTGGGAACAAGTTGTTTGTGTTATTGTTTGAAGGTCAAGATATCCTGGGGAAAAGTTTCACTGAAGAAAAATCAATAGTCTCCTTTAAAAATGTCAGCATAAAATACCATTCAAAACAATATGAAAGGTTAATGATGTCTTGAGGGTTTCAAAATACATTATCAGATTAAATAGAAGCTACAGTGACATGTTGTCAGCCCACGAAGAGACAAAATACTTAGCTAAAGCTATTTAACAGAGAAGGCAATGGCACCCAACTCTAGTACTCTTGCCTGGAAAATCCCATGGATGGAGGAGCCTGGTGGGCTGCAGTCCATGGGGTCCCTAAGTCGGACATGAATGAGCAACTTCACTTTCACCTTTTGCTTTCATGCATTGGAGAAGGAAATGGCAACCAACTCCAGTGTTCTTGCCTGGAGAATCCCAGGGATGGGGGAGCCTGGTGGGCTGCCGTCTATGGGGTTGCACAGAGTTGGACACGACTGAAGTAACTTAGCAAAGCTATTTAAACATCTAGTAAATACATGAAAAAAAAATCTCATTAATCAAGCAAGAATGTGTTTTAGGTTGTTTGCTCAAAACACACCCATATACCCCAGTGAGTCCTTTCATGTATATCTAGTTCAATGTTAAGAGTTCTCACTGAACACTCGAATTGGGAGAGGTCAGGGAGGGGCAGGACATATCTAGCAAAAATGTGTGGTAAAGTGTTATTTTATGGAGACACTGATGGAGTCATAAGTTTTCTGAGGAATTAAGTGAACAGCCAGAAGACAAGTTCAGATATGCCAGGGCATCTTAAGACAAAGGTTTAATGCTCATCTTGGGCTGTGGTGTCTCTTTGGTAACCATGGTGAAGTTGGATGAGCTTAAACACTGCGTGTTGAAAATTCCTTAAGAATGAGTCAGTAATGAATCTCTTGACTTTGGTGAAATTGGGCTGAAATACTTCAAAGTCAGATTTGGAAATCTGTGCTTGAAGACTTCAGAGTCACAGAAGCTTCAGCTAGAGTTGATTAAAGGAAAAACAACCTTCAGCCCCTCATTTAAAAAAAAAAAGAAAAAATTTAAATAAAAAAGACACCATACCATAAAGTATGATGACTAGTCTCTTGAGCAACTTGTATTTCTTAAAGGGACTGGATAACAAAAACACACTGATTTCTTAAAATTACAACTGTATTCAAAAGTTAAGAGCAAAATCCCTCTGTTTAGGGATGAATACATGTGTGCTCAGTCGTGTCCAACCCTTTGAAACAATCTGGACTGCAGCCTGCCAGGCTCCTCTGTCCATGGGATTCTCCAGGCAAGATTATGGGAGTGGGTTGCCATTTCCTACTCCAGGGAATCTTTTCAACCTAGGGATCAAACCTGCATCTCCTGCATTGGTAGGAGGATTCTCTACCTTTGAGCCACCTGAGAAGCCCTTAAAAGATGAATAGGATATGCAAATTCTGTGAATGAGTTCATGATTACTCATTCTAATATGTCTGATTCTTCCAATAAGCATGATAAATGTATTACTTCAATATACTCCACAAACTGATGTGTCAAAAGCTTCTTCCGAACTTCCTGGGTCTCAGGAAAGAAATATCTCCCTTCTCTTTCTGCATCTAACATTGCTGTTCTCAAGTACTCACTGCTGTACAGGTGAATAAGAGGGGAAAAGGCATTTATTTTCTTACTGTCTGTGGTACCTTTATTGTGTGGTTCATATTCCAGTATCCTGTCCCTCCTGATCTAGTCTCTTTCAGGCGAAGGGTCTCTCAACTGCTAATTATCAATATACAGACATGTTAGTCAAATGCCTGCTATACTGAGTACAAAAAAGGGATAAGCTATATATTTGAAAAATATAACTTAAATGGGATTTGGATGATAGAAATTTCCATTTATTGACCCCATAGGAAGTTAAGTAGGCCAAAAGGTTATTCTTCCTATCTATTTTTGAAGGAAAAAATGCACACATTCAGATAGAAATATTAACTTCTTATCTTTTCCCCACTGCAAGGGAAGGATTTATTGCTGGCACCTGTATCAAGTAAGCCATTATTTAGAACTGAAGTCAATGCAGAATATAAAGTGATGACTATATAAAATAGGGTGACCATATCCTAAGTGCTAGAGGAAAAGAAAATCTTATAGAATCTAGTAACCATCTTACTCTCTTGTTAAGTGCTTAAAGGGCAAAGTATTTGAAAAACTTTTTTTTTTTTAAAGTGATAATGAAAATGGTGCACATTCTCTTGCATTACATTTCATTACAGTTCATTCCATTGTATTACAAGGCCAAAGTAAAACTAAGTCAGGGTAATGAATCAAAACAAAGATTCTGTATTCCTCAGGCAAAGTCGTTTCTTCTTCCAGGAAATATCTAATATTCATGCAATCAGTATCTCAGGTAGTGAGAGATGGATTTAACCAAATTTCTTGAGCCTCTCCATCTCCAAAACAGCCTGCTTCAGTCTCAGTTCCAGGAGAGGAGAGGGTGTGCAGGCAGACCTGTGAAGATTAGTTCTGTTAACATGCAGAGAAACTGTTCCAGTTTATTCTCACTTAGCCATGTTTGGGAAAATTAAGCTGTTAAACTTCACAGAAAAAATGCAATGGAAATATATCTTTTGCCATTTGAGACAAAGGTAAACTAGAGAAAGCATAAAGTGACACTTATAGACAATGATGAATATCTGTGACATTAGCATTTAAAATTATATGTAGGATTAGATTACTTCTTGGATAAGGTGACGTGTTCAACTCACTTCTTCATGGCTAAGGAAAGTATAATGCAGAGAGAGAATAGATGTGGAATGTTGGTATGTGAGTGAGTGTGGAGTTGGGATGGGTGGGGGTGTGGGGTATAAAATTTAGGAGAAACACTATTAGCCAAACAAATATGAGCTCAAAAATAATCAAGTTATCCTGGGTATGTGTCAGAGAAAAGTGCTACTTCTACTGTGACAAATACTTTAGATTGAGGGGGGGAAAAAAAAACACCTCATAACCTGCTAATATTAGGAAGAACAAACTATTCCACGTCTGCTTCCTTTTTCACAATAGGCTGCTGTGAAAAAATTCATAGAAATCCAGAGTTGCAATTTGAGTATGAGTTAATACTTGTTAGACTTACCTGAAAAGAACATAGCTTTCCCAACTTCAATTAAAATGACACTTTGTTTTTTCTTAAAGAGAAAACTCGTGCATGACTTGAAAACCAAATATTTAAATGCTTTCACTTATTATGAAGTTTCATAAAACTTAGCCCTTCAGCATAATGAAAAGTCTAGTTTCTGTTCTGTTTTGTCAGGAAGTAGCCCTTATATGTCAGGTTATTTTTTTATCCTTGGAAACACTGCCCCCTGCTGTAACAAACACTTAATTGCAGAAGGACTTTTTGGCTCTCAAATGAAAAAGATACAAAAAATAAAGGCATAATTATTAAAGTGAAAGAGACTTTATTTTGAATAATAATACATATATCATTCATTCCATTTAATTTTCATAGTGCATAGCTTTGTATGGAAGTAGAAAAGGAAAAATAAACATTAGAAATACCTAAGGAAGGAAGTATACAGGCAAAGAAGACATTTGTTATATATTCACGAACAGGCATCATATCATAGGACAGTATCCATTAGAAAAGAATGGAAACCGTGCAAAAAGTCTATTAAACCACACAGCCAAGTGCAAAGAGTACAAGTTATAGCTTCTTGGATACAAAAAAGTATTCATGTTCTTTGGATTGAAAATATAACATAAATGAGTGGCTTGCCAAAAATCATCTATAGAAGTAAAAAGTGTGGAAGCCACATATGACAATAAAATATTCAAGGCCACAAATGGAGGTCATCAGCTTACAAAGAGAATATTGAGAGGTAGAGCAGATTAAAAAAAAAATAGAGATATGCAGTAAAGCCATCTCTGCCTAAGTTAGGAAATAGCAAATGCATAGACATTAAAATGATAATGGTTCTTCATACTACGCTGCATTTCTATTTTCTCTGTCAAAAGAATTCACTGTGTATCACTATAAAATTCAGCGAATAAGATGAGGCAGTAAACGTACAGCCTTGGCTTTAGGGCAACTTTAATTTCCTTTTCATTTTATACAAGAAGGGAAAAAGAATATAGAACATGAAATGCTCATCTTTCCATTCAAACACTAACTTTTAAGTGTTTCATATATACTGTGTTTGGCACAAAGAAGGTAGGAATATGAAGACATTAAACTCAAGCTTCCAACTCAAAAGATTTTACATCTGGAAAGCCAAAGAAAGGTAAAATTCTTTACCATTTTAAAAATTAAATGCTTAAAGCAGATTTTAAAAATTGAGATGCAAAAATTTGGTTAGGAAAAACATCAAAGAAAGATACTGAACAAAATTTCCTGGTTTCCTTTATAGTTTCTTTTTTTTTCCTTTTATTTTTCCAAATTGCATTTTACAGTAGAAATGCAGACCACTCCGGATAGCTGGGCTCAATACTGCTTGGTGCTCTCCTTTTAGGACATCATCTTCTTACACTCCACTGAGCAGAAAACCATCCCTTCTACGGGCATGAACTTCTGCCCAATGAGACACTTGCTGCAGCAGGAACACAGAAAGCACTCTGTGGACGCATGCCAGCTAAAGTTGTTATAGGTCACCCGCTGCACTTCGGGATCAATGGCATTGTGGCATCCTTGACATACCTGTTAAGGCAGTTATACAAAGAAGAGAAGAGGATGGGAGATCAAACTGTGATGGTAACATTTTCACGTTAGAACAAACAGTGCATTTCTTTAGATGGCAAAATAAACCAAGAATGACAACCTCAAAGATACACAACTGAGAATGACCTTCTAGTTAACCTTCACAGTTATATGCAGAGCATGTGGGAAATAACAGGTGAAGTCCAAACAGCACTGGATGCTTCTAAGATAAGCCATGGGTGTTCAAGGCAGAAAGTCTTGAAGATCCAAAGCAGTGTGTTTGGTTCCAGTGTATCTATTAGATTGTATATCAGCAGTTATATATTTTTTTTAAGTTTTATGATTTTTCCTATATCACAAATGCTGTCAAGAACAACAGAAACTCTTACTCATTGCTGGTGGGAATGCAAAATGTTTCAACTCATGTGAAAAACAGTTTGGCAGTTTCTTATAATAAAGCTAAGCATACTTTAATAATATACTCCAGCAGTCATGCTCTTTGGTATTTATCTAAATGACTTGAAAACTTATATCCACAAAGAAACCTGAACATGATGCTTTAATTGTAATTGCCAAAATCTGGAAGCAACCAGGATGTCCATCAGTGGGTAAACGGATAAAGAAACGAATACATTCATACTCAAGTGAAGTTGCTCAGTCATGTTCGACTCTTTGCGACCCCATGGACTGTGGCCTGCCAGGCTCCTCTGTCCACGGGATTTTCCAGCCAAGAATACTGGAGTGGGTTTCCATTTCCTTCTCCAGGGGATCTTCCCAACCCAGGGATTAAACCTGGGTCTCTTGCATTGTAGGCAGACGCTTTCACCATCTGAGCCACCAGGAAGTCTCCACATTCATACTACTCAGAGCTAAAAAAACATGAGCTATCAAGCCATGGAGGAAATGTAAATGCACATTACTAAGTGAAAGAAGCTAATCTGGAAAAGCTATATACGCTGTATGATTCCAACTATATGACATTCTAGCAAAGGCAAAACTAGGGAGAAAATACAAAGATCACTGGTTGCTAGGGGCATGGAGTAGGAGACAGGCAGGCTGAAGAGATGACCAGGCAGAGCACAGAGGGCTTATAGGCCAGTAAAACCATTCTGTGTGATACTGCAGCGACGGATATATGCCACCTATCCAAACCGGAGAATACACACCACCACGAGTGAATTCTACGCTAAACTGTGGACTTCGGGCAATTATGATATGTCCATGCAGATTCATCCTTGTTTAAAAATGTACCGCTCTAGAGAGTGATGTTGATAATGCACAAGACAACGCATGTGTGGGAGTAGGGAATATACAGGAACATTTCTGTATTTCCCTCTTAATTTTGTTATAAACCTAACACTGCTCTAAAAACTAGTCTTTTTTAAAAAGATTTTTTCCTCATTCACTAAAGCTCTGAAGTGATAATTTTACCAGTCTTACCTATGACATGTGAGATGATTAACACTACTAATTTCTAGACAGCAGTAAGTGAAAATCTGGAGAAGTGAATGGCAACCCACTCAAGTATTCTTGCCTGGAGAATCCCATGAACAGAGGAGCCTGGTGGGCTATGGTCCATGGGGTCGCAAAGAGTCAGATATGACTGAAGGGACTTAGCACACACAAGTGAAAACTATGTTCAAAGTAATTCAGGACTCAATCAAAAATACTGACAGTGTTTGAGAATAATTAGTGTGCACTAAAAGTATCTCTCCTGTCATGTCATCATTTATGTAAAATCAAATATCATGGAATATTAGCACTTATATTCCATATGCCATTCAGTATATACGTGTGTTATGTAGATAAATATGAGATATACACATCCACACTCACAAACACACATAATTTACTTCTTTAGCTGAACATGTTTAGCAAGAAAATAAATGAATAACTGGCATTATTATAGCAGAAGACAAAACTACCCAACTGAGAGCTCCAAAACGTTAGATAGTTCATATGCCTTCTTGTTTGTGAAACTGCCTAATATTTTTCTTTTAAATATTTTATAACAAATGAAGAAAGCAGTAAGATTGCCCAGCATTACATATAGGTAGCTAATTTTCTGCACTCTTGGTCTCTTACTGTGATTGTCAGGAATTCCTGTGTGATGAAGGTGGATGGGTTGAGGAGGGTCACAGGTGTGTGACTGACACTCACTGGGTGAAATGATTTAGCATGTGGTGTGAGGCCTTGGTACAGATATCCATTTCACACCCGCAACATAGTAATACTTTATATATTTTTAGATAACGACCAGGTTTCTAATTACAGAGATTGTAACTCCTTATCTCACAGTTTGTGTCAACCCAGTCTTCCCTGAGAAGCAGGGGAGATCTTTGCATGATGGATCCTGAATACAATAAAAATGACTGTTTTGATTACAATGACTCCTAATCTGAAGCTACACCATGCAAGCAACTGCTTTTGTATAAATTCATTTTCATAGCTTTTAATTCATTTAGAATGTAGCCCTTTGTTGTTTTCACACTCAATTTTTTATTCCCCTGATTTTAGATCATGATCTATCATCTGTATCTCAGCCCTTTAATAATATTTTAAGATCATTTTATAATCTTTCAAAACTCATGTTTTCACTCCAATTTTTAAAAAGTGATAACTACTGTTCTATGTATAATTAAGGAAACTGTTTTGGTAAAAAAATTTAACATATAAATAGCAGTAACAGGCAAATTTGGTCTTGGAGTACAGAATGAAGCAGGGCAAAGGTTAATAGAGTTCTGCCAAGAGAATGCACTGGTCATACCAAATAGCCTCTTCCAACAACACAAGAGAAGACTCTATACATGGACATCACCAGATGGTCAACATCGAAATCAGATGGATTATATTCTTTGCAGCCAAAGATGAAGAAGCTCTATGCTGCTGCTGCTAAGTTGCTTCAGTCGTGTCCGACTCTGTGCAACCCCATAGACGGCAGCCCACCAGGCTCCCCTGTCCCNGAAAAGACCCTGATGCTGGAAAGACTGAAAGCAGGATAAGGGGATGACAGAGGATAAGATGGCTGGATGGCATCACTGACTCAATGGACATGAGTCTGAGTGAACTCCAGGAGTTGGTGATGGACAGGGAGGCCTGGCATGCTGCAGTTAATGGGGTTGCAAAGAGTCGGACATTACTGAACTACTGAACTGAACTGAAACAGCACAGAATGTAGGGTTTGTGGGCTTAGAAAATTTAGGTTTTTTAATAATTTGATTGCCATTCATCTCCAAATCTGACATGTCCCTAGGTAAAACCTACCGATCCCTATCCCTGCTGCTGCTGCTAAGTCACTTCAGTCATGTCTGAGTCTCTGTGACCCCACAGACAGCAGCCCACCCGGCTCCTCCGTCCCTGGGATTCTCCAGGCAAGAACACTGGAGTGGGTTGCCATTTCCTTCTCCAATGCATGAAGGTGAAAAGTGAAAGCAAGTTGCTCAGTTGTGTTCGCCTCTTTGCCACCCCATGGACTGCAGCCTATCAGGCTCCTCCCTCCATGGGATTTTGCAGGCAAGAGTACTGGAATGGGTTGCCATTGCTTTCTCCGGATCCCTATCCCTAATTCTTCATAAATCTGAAAGCTGCCCAGAAGTCAACTAAGGGTCTGGAGAGTCCAGGATCAGTAAAGGAGTTTATGGACTTCAGTCAACACTTTACGCTTGATATTTGATTATCCTGAATTCTTAATTAAACTGCTAATAATCTAATATGTTATTATTTCTTTCAATTCCTACTTCTTTTATTTATTTGTATATACATTATAAAATTAAAAAATTGATAATGAAGCTTGCTTTCTAGCAGGAGGGTCCTGTGAAATCTCAGAGATGTGAAATCTTGTGGCCATTTGAGACTGGAATTCCAGAGACCATGCAGAGACAAACTAAGTGTATTTCCCACTTTCCTCCTTCCAGGTTAATTTTTTCTTCAGAAAAGTCCTTGTTTGAATTGAGGTTTTAGCTTCAGGTCTAAAAATAATTTATATTCTCAGTCCTTTATTTTTTTTTTTTTAATTAAAAGATCTAAGCAGATCAATGCCCAGAACTAGACAATCTTCCAACTTTTATATCCTTTAGCATGCTGCTATCACCTAAGTTTTGTTCAGGTGATGAATGTTCATTTCAATATTAAGCACATGGCAACAGTGCATCTTGTTGAGAAAGTACACCTTCTAAAGTAAATCATGCTACACTATAAAGCTAAAGAGCTTAGGGTTCTTGCATTCTCTCTGTAGTTATTCCTCCCCAATAACTACTGCAACATAATGGAGAGAAGCTTGTATTAATAACAAAGCAGCTTCATCTGTTAAAAGCTTTACTCTATAAATATGAGTGCCTACTGTGTTGTTCTAGTGTTGAAAATAGAACAGAAAAGAAGCAGACAAAATCCCTGCCCTCATGGAGTTTACATTCTTCTAGTCCTTGAGGCCAAGGTAACACACCATATAGTGAACTGCTTATTATGGTAATCCTCTTCTGTAGAGAAACTGTTGCAACTACATTCAAAGCAGCATTTTTTTAAGCTAAATGATCTATTAGACTGCATAGTGATTCAACATCTTATCCTCAGTTATAATGAGGGTCCATGCTGACCCTCACAGAAAATGAGAAATGTTAAAACACAAGTCAGTCACTCAAACATTTCCTAAGTGCAGCCATTGAGGGTATGGAAATAGAGGGAAGCTCTATGCTCCAGCTATTTACAGTCTGGTGGAAGAGACAGATGAGTGATACTGACAACCACCCATGTGGGTAAGTACACAAAGAGCCCCAAGGGAGCAGAGACATCCTGCCTAGCCAGAGAAAGGGGTGGAACACGGGCAGGGAATTGAGAAAGGTGTTCTTAAAAAGTTAAGCTTAAACTGAGTCTGGAGGAGTGTGCAGGCATAATCAGGTAAAATAGGCAGGGGATCCTCTGGCAACCCAGTGGTTAGGACCTGGTGATTTTACTGCCAGGGGCCTGAGTTCGATTCCTGGTCAGAGAACTAAGATCCCACAAGCTACGTGGCACAGCCAAAAATAAATAAATAAATAAAAACAGAATAGGAAGATATACCAGACAAAGGAATGAGTGTTAGCAGAAGACAAAGAACAGTATAAACTATGAAATGCAGGTAACTTGGGAAATGGTATGATTTGGGTTAGATAACTAGTAGGGAAGCCTGGCCTGCTGCAGTCCACAGGATCACAAAGGGCTGGACTCGACTGAACAACAACTAGTAAAAGTGGCTGCATAGGTAAGAAGGGGCTGGATCTATTAAGTAAAGGCTTAATGATCAGGTTTTCATTTTAGAAAGATTATCTTCCATCATATGGAAGGTAGCTTTGAACAAGAAGAATGGAAGTGGGGAGGCCAAATTTGAGGTCACTATAATAATCAAAATGACAAAAAATAAAGCTCTGAAGTGGAATAGCTGTAACTGTGAGAACCTGAGATACACTGATGAGGCAGAGTTGATAGAAAATGACAGCTGACAGATTATATCTGAGGGCAATGGGTGAATGTTGAAAATTGGCACTGACATCAAAACTTAACCTTCTTTTCATATTAATAATATCACACTTCTAGAACCATATAAGTATGCCATTATATTCCTCAGCCAGGAGTCTCCTCTAGTTGACAGTTCAGGGAGATCTTTAGTACTTATTTGCTGCTGCTGCTAAGTCACTTCAGTCGTGTCTGACTCTGTGTGACCCCATAGATGGCAGCCCACCAGGCTCCCCTGTCCCTGGGATTCTCCAGGCAAGAACATTGGAGTGGGTTGCCATTTCCTTCTCCAATGCATGAAAGTGAAAAGTGAAAGTGAAGCTGCTCAGTCGTGTCTGACTCTTAGCGACCCCATGGACTGCAGCCTACCAGGCTCCTCCATCCATGGGATTTTCCAGGCAAGAGTACTGGAGTGGGGTGCCATTGCCTTCTCCGTAGTACTTATTTACCTGCATATAAAGTAAACACATATCCTTTTAATATTCCTGGATTATAAGTTTTACCATATATGGTCAACTCTATCTATCTCTGGGCCATCATGCAATAGAAGCTCTGTGTAAGCATGGTAGATTTTATACATATACATATATGTGTGTGTCTGTGTGTGTGTATACACACACATATATATACTTTCACATTAAATATTTGAATGTTTGGCTTATGCAAATAAACATGCAAGTCAAATTTTTTTTCTGAAATTTTGTTTCACATATATATTAATTCAGTGAGGGTTTAAGAAAGGCCACTGTACAATCTCCAGGTAGCAAAAACAAAGCCACAGTGCGTGATCTGGTAACATGAACAGAAATTTATAAACATTCAAATAGAGCTAAGCCATATGAACAGTCTCTAAAAACCTTAATTTAAGTGAAAGCTGATCTGTATGATGAGAATCAATCAATCTTACTCCCATTAAGGACTTTTTTTGGTGGAGATCTGGTTATCAAGTAGCACTTTATAGTACAAACCACATATACAGAATCTTGAGGTGGTTCATCCTAGTCAATGCATGTACTGTTTTTGAATTACCTGGATTTTAACACCCTATGGTAGAGTTCACCTGTTTCCTATTTGAAAGTAGTACTTTCTGTTTCTCCTTTGTAAGAGACCTAAATAAAGCAGGTCAAGGCTACTGAATCCCAAGGTGTCTCTTACCACAGCGTGGTTCTTCACATAACAGGGTTTGCACACAGGCTTGTCATTGACCATCACGTATATTTCCCCAGCTAGGATGTTGTCACAATCAAAGCAGCAGAAGTGTTTCAGATGCCAGTTTTGGTTTTCTGCCTGGGTATACTCGTTACTGAATATCAGCTAGGAAGAGGATAAAAATAACATCAATCATGTTTTTTCCTTTTTGCTTCAAATGAACAAGCTAGGTACTTTAGACAACAGATTTAGATCCACAAGGAACATCAGTCTACTTTCGGGGGTTTGAAGTCTGAAGATAACCTAAAGCTTGAACTTGGATGATGACTTGGTTTAGTTCAAATCAATGTTTTAGGTATCTGGATAGTTTTCATTCGTCAACACAATTAACATGGGCATTCAGAATGACTGAAATGTTTTTTTCATTCAACTTCTTTGGATGTAAATAAGGCACATGATACTGGCTTAATTCATTTCGCTTTCTTGCTAAGGGAGGCCTGGTTAGCATGGTAAGGGAACCACAGGAAGATGAAAAAGGGAGCCTGCACACGGGTGGCCCTAGAGAGCATACCTCATCACAGCCAGCACACCGGGGTTTCTCACTGTCACAGTAATGTCTGCCACAATACAGCTTGCCATTCTTCCAGAAATAAATCATGTCGACCAGGAGTTCATGGCAGGTACTGCAGACGAAACAAGCTGGGTGCCACAGTTTATCGTATCCGGCCCTTTCGGCATAGATGGCTGGGTCTCCTTCCTTCATACTCAGTTTGCAGCAGTAGCAGGACTGAAAGGGAAACCAGCCAAAACAATCTAGTCATCCAAGACCGGCGCTTCTCATCAACAGTTCCAGTAGGAATTAAGAGAAACCACTTCCAAGAGAAATAATTTCTACTGAAATTAGTAATTTGTTCATATAGGAGTATGGTGTTAGTATTTGTGAAAAGGCATCTCTTGGCTTTCTCCAGGTTCCCCAAATGTAATTCCTGCACCCAGTGTGTAACAGAGCACTGCTTACTGAATCAAAGTTGCTTATGGAAAAGGGCTAATAGTAATTTGCACTTCAGTTTTAAGTAGTTCTCTCAAAAGTGATTACCTTAAAACTTACTCTATCATTTTTTTTCTGTTTTAATACAGGACCAAGCCTGGTTGGTTGATGTGCTAACAGGATCTATGAGAAATACCTAACAGTAAGTTTAGTTCTTATTTTTGGTTCATCTATGTCATAATTTTCTTCTACTTTCAAGGCATAAAAATGACTTCAATTTCCCTGTCTTAGGAGACATTTTTAAAAAGTATGATTGACTATATACCCATATGTTTAAGTTTGAATTTTATGCATGTTCTCACAAGCAAAGCCAAATTAACCTAAGCATGTATTATTCTTATTTATGGGAAGAGAGAAACAATTAACAGCAAAATTATATTTAGAAACAGATTCTAGATTGTATGTTTTATTCCAGCATGACACCATGTTAACTGCTGTGTACACATAACACTTGTAATTATCTTTGGCAACAGATAATCAGAAAACTTGGCTTTAGATCAAGGTTTCAAACATGATACATGATAATTCTCTAAAATAAGCCTAAACTGAACTTATAATTCAATTTACTTCCCTCATCTACTCCCTTCTGGAAACAGAGGACTGCAACTTCCCCCACCAGTCTCCTACAATTCAAAGAGATGGAATAAACCTGTAAAATATACCAAATGGGCTAACATCATGACTGCTTTACTCACATACTGAGCTCTTTTGTGCTCCGCTGATTGGTCCTCCATGGCCCCCACTGCTGCTGTGGTGCTTCTGTCCCCTCCAGGAATGTACATTCTGTTGGGGCCTTGAGTGTTCACGTCACGGGGGAGTTTGACATCTCCTACGCCCAGAGCCTCGCTCTTGTATTTCTTCACAAACTGCTCCATCTCCTTCACCTCTTTGGGAGATAACTCGTGGCATTTTGAAGGGTCCTGGTCATGGGCAGGGAGTTGCTTTGCCAACTGCTTCTTCCGGTACTGTGCCCCCTCTGAGCCTGCCACTGGCTGCTTCTCTTTGGGCAGCATTTGCATGTACTGCCTGGCCTAGACCACAAAGGAGACCAGTGTTAACTGGGAGATGCCTTGGCCATCAGATAAACGATACTATATAACACTCATTAGAATCAAATTACTGAAGAATTCAGTTTTATCCATTAATAACAATTGATCTTCATAATACAAGTTATCTTGAGATGTTAACATATTAAAAAACACATTAAAAATGGTGCAATAAATAGATTTAGTCAGTAAAAATGAATACATTTTTTTCTTCATGAAGGTAAAGCTTTTTTTTCAGTTTGTAAAGACTTGGGTTACTAATGTTTACTTGTGCTAAAATCACTTTTCTATACACCTGAAACTAACACAACATTGTAAGTCAACTATACTCCAATAAAATTCATAAAAAAGACAAAGCCCCCCAAACAAACAAAAGTACAACTGTATAACTGCAAAAAAAAAAAATTTTTTTAAGTCACATCTTCAGAANATCACGGGGGAGTTTGACATCTCCTACGCCCAGAGCCTCGCTCTTGTATTTCTTCACAAACTGCTCCATCTCCTTCACCTCTTTGGGAGATAACTCGTGGCATTTTGAAGGGTCCTGGTCATGGGCAGGGAGTTGCTTTGCCAACTGCTTCTTCCGGTACTGTGCCCCCTCTGAGCCTGCCACTGGCTGCTTCTCTTTGGGCAGCATTTGCATGTACTGCCTGGCCTAGACCACAAAGGAGACCAGTGTTAACTGGGAGATGCCTTGGCCATCAGATAAACGATACTATATAACACTCATTAGAATCAAATTACTGAAGAATTCAGTTTTATCCATTAATAACAATTGATCTTCATAATACAAGTTATCTTGAGATGTTAACATATTAAAAAACACATTAAAAATGGTGCAATAAATAGATTTAGTCAGTAAAAATGAATACATTTTTTTCTTCATGAAGGTAAAGCTTTTTTTTCAGTTTGTAAAGACTTGGGTTACTAATGTTTACTTGTGCTAAAATCACTTTTCTATACACCTGAAACTAACACAACATTGTAAATCAACTATACTCCAAGAAAATTCATAAAAAAGACAAAGCCCCCCAAACAAACAAAAGTACAACTGTATAACTGCAAAAAAAAAAAATTTTTTTAAGTCACATCTTCAGAATGGCCTAAGGATCATCAGTATTCTATAAGAAAATGATATCACAAGATTCATTCTCATGATTTAACTAACCGTCTTAAAAGATTTCCAAATGTCTCATCTAGTTATTATATTAGTCGAAGGAGCCTGACACAAAATTGCTTTTTTTTTGCCTTATATATAAAAGAAATATAGTGTTGGCCACCTTTTGAGTTACAAAAAATTGAAATAAATTTTATTCTTTAGATTTTTTTAACCATCTTAAGAAAAATCTTCCCAAAAGTAACAAAGAAGTTACTAGCTTTATACAAAACATGTTTTTCATTTAATTACTGAAAATGTCATGCCATTTCTTTGAAAAGGTCAACACTGATTGTGTATGTAATGAGAAAAATTCTATGGGATATCTAATCTTACTTCCAAAAGTCCAACAGGAGTTGGAAGTCAAGGTAATGGGAACCCCCAAAAATAATAGACCTGAGGTCAATTAGATCACTAAAGGAACCGCCCTAAATAAGTAGCCTAGGAACTTTAATAACGGAACTTCCCTCCCCCTTATTTACCAGTGCCTGATTCTGGACAGGAGGAGCCCATTCGTAGGTAACTGTATTGATGGAGACATTCTTCTTGGCAGCAACTGGATTGGTCAGTATCATAACATTGCGTTTATACATGGGAATTCCATCTGATTTTAGCTTTGCAATCAGGGTGGTGTACTTGGTGTCTTCAAAAAGTTTCCCCACTTTTCGATCCTCTTCATTGCTCAAGAGGACATCATGCTCTTCTTGGCCACACTTGCAGTTACGACATATTTTTCTATAATTTTGGAGATAAGCAGGCAATGATTAATTATACTTAATCAATCATACATATATAGTTCATAATATATTTTTACAATATTCTTTATAATGGTATGCAAAGTCAAGAATTATGACAGGTGAGGGTGAGGGGATTACAAGTAGCTATACATAAGTTTAAGTAAGGAAACATAAAAATGCATCTTTGCTTTATAAGACTTTGAAAAAGGTTTTGATTAGATAGTGCATGCTCAAGGGAGTATGGCTGAGGGTAATCCCATGTGATAGTCCTCATTCTCTCAAATAAAACAAAATCACCAAAAAGTATCACAGCAAGCATTTTCATATTTTATTGCATGACAGCAGCCATTACCTATTTTTTTTTTCCCCTAAGTGAGAGACAAAGAAGTTGATATAACTTTTCTCATCAAGGACGGTAACCCAAGATTTATGTTTAGTTTTTTTCATTTTCTTTCCTGTCCCCTTTCCAATTTCCTTTTCTCTCTTTTCAACATGTTCCATTTCCTTTCTCCTTTCCCTTTCCTTTCCCCTTCTTTTATTTCTTCAAAACATTTAGTGACCACCTAACCTGTGCTCCCTTATGTATAAAAGACACAATCTCCCTTCCCCACTCTGGTGTGGTATGTAATCTTTCATTTATGCAACATATATGAGTGTCCACGTGCCAAGCAATGTACCTGATACTAGGACATAATGATGAAAATAATTAGGCCCAGTCTCTGACAGTCTAGATCTTATGCTTATCACCTGGTGAGGAGACAGACATTAAACAAATACACACACACACACACTTACATATACCTATAAATGCATTTGTGATAATCACAGACTACTTTGAGAGGATAAAATTTTGACTTGGAACTGGTGAGCAAAGGACTCAATAAGAACATTAATCCTAAGAAAGTGACATTTAGGTTGAAATCTGAAGGATGTGTAAAATGAATGTGAACTGTGTGTATGTGTTTGAGAAGAGGTAAAGACAGGAGAAGAAAAGCCTCCAGACAGTTTGGGTAGAAAGAGTATGTGTGGTCGTCCTGTATTAGGAGACTGCGCCCTTAAGCCCTATGATCAGAGAAGTCTGGTATGTATGACTACAGTGAGCTAAGTAACTTGGGTAATGACAAAGCTGGAAAGGTAGGCAAGCCTGAGATCATGCAAGGACTACTTGTAAGGCATGTTAAGAAGTCTGGCTTTCATTGTATGAGCAATCAGGAGGCCCTGAAGGCTTTTAAGTCATAGAATAACATGATTATACCTATCATTTAAAAAAACTGTAATACCTGCCATTTGAGAAGGATTTAGGGACAGATGTAACTTAAAGCAGGAAGACCAGTTAACACGTCAATGGTGCATCCAGTCTGCAAGGTCCTAAGGAACAGGGATTCTACTGCTGTTTCAAAAGTGGAACTTACATCTTGGATGGTTACTGTTTTGGCCTAGGTAAGATGTGTAATAGCTTGCACTGAAGTATTTGATAGTGGAGATAAAAAGAAAGGAACAAATTTAAGATATCCTTAATGTGAAACTGGTCTTCCCTTGTGGCTCAGTGGTAAAAAAATCTGCCTGCAATGCAGGTGACTCTCAGGAAACCTGGATTGGATCTCTGGATCATGAAGATCCCCTGGAGAAGGAAATGACAACCAACTCCAGTATTCTTGCCTGGGAAACCCATGGACAGAGGAACCTGGCAGGCTATAGTCCATGAGGTGCAAAGAGTTGGACAAGACTGAGTGGGCTAAACAAATAATGTAAAACGAATTAAGCCTTGTGAATACAATGAAGGGAAGACAGAATCAGTTAAAAAATGAACCCAGGTTTCTGGGATGAGTAAGATTGTGAAAGGAATGGAATTTATTAGATCATAAAAGCAAAATAAGAATAGTACTGAAGTATGGGATGAAAACGTTGGTGAAATCTATCCAAACTGAAATAATAAGTTTGAAATGCCTATAAAACAGGGTAGATTATAGGATATATAGATCTATTATTGGAAACTGTAGCCTGGTGGAAAATATCAATTCAGAAGTCAGGGAATAAGTTGAACAGAGCACTTTCACCTCCTGGGGGAAGAGCAGAGGGAGATGAGGCCTCGGGAGGGAGCCTGGTACAGGAGCAGAAGCTGGCAAAGATGACAGAGGAAAACAGAGAGTAGAAAGAATCTGTGGGATTAAAAATATAAGCTGGAACTAAAATACAGCACAATGTAGCATATAAGTTAGAGGGAGAAATCTGAGAGCTAAAAAAAAATTTTAATATCCTTACACTGTTCAGGAAGATACTGAAGATATAGATTAACACTGGATGTTGTTAACTATGTACGTTAAAATATCTATATAACTAAAAAAAGAAATGTAATTTCTAACTATGATAAAAAGGGATGAAAATATGAAAATGTAATCAGTCAAACAAGATTGGAGAAAAATAAACTTGGGAACTTAGGATATGTAGAAAGCAATTAGATGGTTGATAAAACCCAAGCATATCAACAGTCACAATAAATGGACTCGTTTCTCCAGTTAAAAGATGAAGGCTTTCAGAAGGATAATATAACAAAGTAGTTAAACTATATGCTGTTTAAGAAACACTTAAATTTTAACCACATAGAAAGGATGAAAAGTATGACAATGCAAAAATATAAACCCGGCAAATACCAGCAAAACGTTGTTATATATATTGAAAGTGAAAGTCGCTCAGTTGTGTCCAACTCTTTGTGACCCCATGGACTAAGTCCATGGAATTCTCCAGGCCAGAATACTGGAGTGGGTAGCCTTTCCCTTCTATAGAGGATCATCCAACCCAGGGATCAAACTCAGTTCTCTCACATTGCAGGCGGATTCCCGACCAACTGAGCCATGATACTAGGGAATACAATTAAGGCTTTTCCCTCAATGAGTGTCAGAGTCACTTCACAGTAACAAATATTTAAAAACACTTCTCTGCTATAACAATTAACTTAATACCACCTAGTGACCTAACTTCAACATATATAAGCAAAAGTAACAGAACTATAAGAAGCAAATGGACAAAGCCATCATTATGGTGAGATTTAAAAAAATTAGAGATAAACATTTGAATAACACAAGTATCAAGCCTGACCTAAGAGACACATTAAAGCATTATATCCAGTGACTGGAGAATATATATTCTTTTTACAACTATTTGAAACACTTTGAAAAACCGAACATCTATTATGCCATAGAGCAAGTCTCAAGGACAGAGCATCAACCAGATAAGATGAACAGAATGCAGTTATGTTAAAAATCATCAACAAAAATATTACAAAGTACTTTTTAAAAAAGACTTAAAAAATTAGATGTTGAAAGAAAAGAATTACAATATAAATTAAAACAAAAAATATTTTAGGAAAAAAGAAAGCAAAACTATTACTTCCTGAAACTTGTAAAATACAACTAAAGAGATGCTGAGGAGGAAAATTATAGTTAAGGTATGCTCAAATTAGAAAGAAGAATAAAAATTAATAAGCTAAGTGTTTAACTCAGGAGTTTAGGAAATATTCAGACAAAACCTAAAGTAAAAAGGAAAATAAAGACAGTAACAGAAACTGATAAAGGTTGGCTTCTCACTGGATACAGAAAACATTCAATGCATATCAACATTTCTTCTGATTGCATTTGAAGTAATTTTAGTTGTAGAAAGGAATTAGGACTTTAGAAAGGGTTTCTGGGGAAAAAGTCAGCAAGCACTCAGCATCCATCACACTTAGTGCATTCATTTTAGGATCTGAAGCAAGAAAGCAACCTTGCCATTGCCCCTTCATTCATTTTTCCTTGGGTACTAATCAGAGCAATAAGGAAGTTCAAAGAAATACAAGCAGTAAGGATTCATCAGAAAGGGAGAAGCTAAACTGTTAATTACACATGCTTGAATCAATCATATAAAAGTCATCACCATCATGAAAAGCTTATTAATAAGTCTTACATATTTAAAATTAATATAAATCATTGGATTTCTCTACATCAGAAAATTACCAAAAAAAAACCCCAAACACTTTGCCAAATAACAAATTATTAAATAATTATTTACTTTTATGTTCTGTTTTTCTTAAGGTGAGGTATGCAAACTGAAAATATTACACTGGACTTATACAGTCCCAGAAAGAGAGAGAAAGACAGTATGTCAAGAGATGTAGGGTAGGGAGGCAAAGTACTTCCCTTGTGTACACATCGGTCAGAATTCTTTATTTGGTAATAACTTGCTGAATAGTTTGCATATTCTAGTTCAGCTATAAAAGACTTACATCTGGTTATCTCATACTTTCATCTACTGGAAAGGAGCATACTATCCTACTACAGTATGTTCTCCATTCTTGTTCTTCAGTTAACAAAAACAATATAATTATTCATAAAACTATCACAGTGCTTGTGGATCAAGTTTAAAATGACACCTTCCTGAAGGGAAAGAGGTGGGCTGGGAATTTAGTTCTTATATAAAGAAAGTTCCTTATATGGCTGTGAACTATGGCATGCATCCTGGTATTAGCAAAGTGACTGACTAAAGAAGGAAGTAATAATGTTACAAGGATAGTGACAAATACTGGAGTTTCTTTAAAAATGTTTATTATCCAGGTGTACACCGGTATAACATGTATGCCATGAAAGAGAGCAAGATTCTAAAATCTGAAGGATTAATAGTAAAAGAGCAAGTGAAACAAAGCCTGTGGACTTTCTAAAGCATGAACTATACTATGAAAAGCTGTAGCATGGTTAAATAAACTACATTTACTATGAAAATGTTATATAAAAAAGTATATTAACCAATGACATACTAGCTGTCTCTATACTTCTTCTTATTAGCCTTGGTTAGTCTTTGAAGATTTACATTCTGAGAAAATCTATATTCCCTGTCTACCCATTTACCTATCCAATATAACTTTATTAAGCAAGTAAATTCAGGTTAAGACACCACACTGATAGCACAGTGATGAAGGAAGAAGTAGTAGCTAAAGGAGTCAGCCTAAGCCTGATTAACAGTTTCCTAAGTAGGGAAAATCTATGATTGATTCATGATCCCAATATACTATAAGCCTCATCTGCATCCTTACTCCAAAACTGTGACCTGCAATGACAGAACTGGCAAGAATGTGACTCAAGAAGGGTAGGATGATTCTTCTAGCCAGAGAGTTGTCATCAATGTAGTAGCTTGGAATGACCACATTCGTTCCAGACTCTGAAAACCAGAGCTCCATTTCTGCAATAAAAAGGGACAGCTACAATCCACTAGGCAAGAAAGAAACCCATAAAATCTGGGCCAGGTGCCAAGAGCTATCCTCGTGGAAATGTGAACTATCCACTACTTATCTAGGTTTTAAAAAATATTTTTGGGGGGTTTTAGTCTACAGTGTTTTATATTCTAATCTCCCATATTTAAATTAATTTAAAAAAATTTTTAGAAACATCTTTTAGGAAATTTCAAGTCATTTGGAAAATAGTCAATAAATTTATGAAACGGAAAATTTTGTTGAGAAATTAGGAAAGAGAAAGATACCGTTATTTTTTATCTAAGAGAAAGTCTGAGGATGAGTAGGACATTTAAGAAAACAAGGAACTTTAAAAAATTTGTTTTAGACCAACCTGAAACAAAATGAAAATGGCATAGGTGAGCAGAGTATCCATGTGCACGGGGCCATGTTTATAAGGTGTATGCAGTGTGTTTCTTCAGATGATTCGCATGTAACTTTTGATGATATGTGTAAGGGTTTAAAAGTTTATTTTTATTAAATTTATTTGAGCTATTCGTTTGAGGGGAGTATTTAAATCAGCTCCCATACTTAGCACAGCCATCATATCTCTAAATCTTCTAAACTGCCCTATAGCATTTCTGCCCAAATTTTCCATGGGAGGTTAACATTGTATGAAGGGGAAATGTAGGGGAGACTCTGAATTAAGTTAGTTTAAAACAGTCTTTTTTATATGACTTTCTAAAAAAGATTTGAGGGTAGACTGGTAGACCGGGAAGCTTTATGATGTAGGGTGAGGAGGGCTATTTGTCCTAAAAAGTTTAAAGCTGTTAACACGTACACATTCCAAGATTAATATGCATGACAAATCAGAACTGTACACTCACAATTTTATATTACAGCTTCAGAGTTCTTGAGTTAAGTTCAGGAGAGTACAAAACTTACCAAAAGCACTGCTCAGAAAAGTAGACAGATTTATAGTTTCAAGCTGAAAGCAGTCAAGAAACTATCCCTCATAGCTTCTCAAAGGAGAAGTTATTTTTGTATCACTATTTGTAAAAATTTTATTTTTCCAAGGCAAGTAGTAGCAACCGGAGTGCTCTGACATACCGCCAGCAGTCACAGTGATTTAACGGAATGGTTGTGACACTGCTATAAACGAATAATTTAAAAGGGTTGGAAGCTGCCCTTTTACAACAGAGATATACATATATGGACTTAAGAGTGGGCCTCTGTTATAGAATTCAACACAAGCATTAATCCATTTATGGTAGGGAATTTTCAGTTTTCAGCCAGCTCTAACCCAATCAGAAATTCTCTGGACAGATGTATGCTATATTCATTCAAATAACACTTTTCTTGTAAAATGCAACTGTTTTACTGAAACGATTTATCGAGGATTAAATAAAATAATAATTTTAATACTTATTCTATTACTTATATAATAAATGATCTATGGTTCTAATGCTATTACTTTCAATATGAAATAATTGGCTATAAACTTCATATCCTGAGTTTCTGTCTCACATTTCATAAATATTTGTTGTTTCTAAATATTACTTAAAAGTGTGCCCAGAAGATAGTAGTTTTTATATGATAAGTATTAATATCAAGTATCCTCAATCTTTTATTTTCCTCCAGCTTTGTAATTACTGGTACATTGCAAAAATGGTGAGCTCACAGTTACAATATTTTTGTCCACAACCATGTCTATGCTGCAAAAGTGCCACACTGGTAGGGCACACAGCCGGTGCAGTCCACAGTTCACTGGGCAGAAGAGTGTGAATGTGGGTTCAAGTTTTTGTTACGTCCTGTAGAAAAGTGGTGATAAGGAATGTTTTGGTAGGCTTTGGGTCCAAATTCCAGCTCTGCCACCTATAAGCCATGCCTTAGTAAGTTATTTAACTTTCCTTAAGTTTTTGACTTCTCAAATATAAAATAGGAATACTACCACTTATCTCAAAAGGTATTAAGAGGATGAGGTACAATCAAGTAAATAAAGTGCTATGATAAACAGAATTTTAAGACAGTCCCTATGACCTCCACCTTGGTATTACTCCTATTATGTTACTCTATATGGAAAAGGAGAGTTTATCCAGGTGTGCCAAATCTAATCACAAGAGCCCTTAAAAAATAATAGGTTCTCTGGCTGGGAGTGTAAGAGGAATTTGAAGAGATCAGAGGTGCAGAAAGGATTCTAAGCCAACTATGTTGGCTTGGAGGTTGCCATGTGAGTGGCTTCCAGAGGCTGAGAGTAGCCCCTGGCTAACTGCCAGCAAGGAAACAGGGACCTCAGATCTACAGAGAGAAATAAATTCTACCTACCTAAGGAGTGAGCCTGGAGGCAGATTCTTAGAGCTCAACCTGGCCAACACCCTGATTTCAGCCTTTTAGGAGCCTAAGCAGAGAATCCAGCTAAGCAGCCCAGACCTCTGACCTAAAGAGCAAATGGATGTTAAGTTAATTAACATCCAGTTATTGTTTTAACCTGCTAAATTTATAGAATTTGTTATGGAGCAACAGACAAGTGTTTATTGGTGTGCGACAAAGAAGATGTTCATATATTTCTTACTAAGAACCAACAGGCTCAAATAAGTCTTTTCTTAAAAACTCCTTTGGGTTTTAAGTTCGATCTGTAAAATGAGCTTTGGCTAGCTAACTTATGAATCCCACTCTAAACATTTATATGTCTAAGAGTTTGTTTTCAGCTTTTTACAACCTTTGAGACACACTTTGAACAGGTAGTCATGCCTGGATCTCTCCCACTCACTCTCTAGACCCACTCTGCACAGTACCCTGTGCAGTGCCTTAGCAGGCAGACACTTAAGGACTGTGGCAATGGGCCACCTTGCCCCACCAATGGAAAGCACCAGCAGGAGGTCCGAACAATGAAGAAAATGAAATCTGAGCATTTATTTCCTAAATTTCTACAAGTGTACAAGGTGCTAAAGGGGAAAATGATTTACTTTACTTGGGTGTGTGTGGACCAGGAAAAGAAGGTGCTATGGAATGAACAGGGTCCCTCCCCCAATTCATATCTTGAAGCTCTAACACCCGATGTGACTGTACTGGGAGAGCTTTTAGGAGGTAAAATTTAAATGAGATCATAAGGGTGGAGTTCTAATCTGAAAGGATTGGTGGCCATATAATAAGAGGAGAGAGACTTTCTCTCTCTGCATGTACACACAAAGAAAAGGGCATGTGAGGATACGGCCAGGAGGTGGCCATCTACAAACCAGGAAGTGGTTCCTCACCAGAACCCAACCATGCTCATGTTTTATTCTTGGGCTTCTAGCCTCCAGACGTGTAAGACAATACATTTCTGCTATTAAAAAACCAGTCTATGGTATTTTACTACAGAAGCTGAGCTGACTCATATAGGGAGCAAAGACGCCTTCTCAGAGACATTGCCTGGGCCAAGACTTGAAGAGAACAGGAAGGATTTTTTGTTTCCATGTGGTCAGATATCTTTTTAGTTTGACCATATAGGGTCTTTCCAGGCAAAGGGAACATGAGATAAGGCACAGAAACTTTAGGAAACAGCATGTGTCTAAGTAATTGAAGCACAGGGTACCTGAAATGGAAGACAGGTTGGAAGAGTAAGCAGAGGACAGAAATTGAGGTTTAACATCAAAGGACAAAGACTTTGTTCAAAGGATCAAGTCCAGTGGCAAAGCATTAAGATTCTTAAGCTATTGGTAAGTACACAATAGTCTCCATTTTCAAAAGACCATTCTTGTGGCTGCATAGAAAGTCAGACTGTTAAAAGTGAAGAATAACTAGGCTCTGATTTTCACAATGTGCCAAGAAGCCCTAAGGGTCTTAGAAGTCAAGGGTCACTATGAAGATGGAGGAGGAGGTTAAGTGGGCAGGAACTTGAGACCCCATGTCTACTTCAATCACAGCATTTCTGTGGCCCCAAACCGAATTTGGAATCTTTGTTACACTCAGGACAACCAGCCTTAGAAAGTCTGTAAAAGTCTTCAAAGACTGTACTGAAAATGGCTCGTCTGGAGGTCAAAGGGACTTACCCTTAAGCTTTCTAGCTGCGGTGAAAAGGTCAAGGAATCATAAAAAATTCTGAGAAATGTGTCTGGACTGATGCCAGGAAGACAGAACTACTAAATAACACCATCTGTACAGACTACATAAATCCAAGTTAGACTGGAAGCTGTGGCAAAGCCCTAGTCTTTTATGAATATGTGTGAACATGTATGTATATTCAGTCGTATCTGACTCCTTGTGACCCCATGGACTATAGCCCACCAGGCTCCTCTGTCCACGAGATTCTCCAGGCGAGAATGCTGGAGTGGGCTGCCATTTTCTACTCCAGGAGCTTCCTGACTCAGAGACTGGACCCTCGTCTCTTGTGTCTCCTGGATTGGTAGGTGGATTCTTTACCACTGAGCCAGTGGGGGAAGCCCTAGAACGTGTATCAGGAAGGAAAGAAACATGGTACGTTAATACAGAGCAATAACAGAATAAATCCACATAAATGGGGAAATAAGAGAAAACAAAAAAGCCTATCTGAAGAGAGTTAACATTTAAGCCATGGTCTGAGGGTTGAGCAGCTACCCAACAGGATAAAGAGGCCAATATCATTTGTGCAGACTATGTAAGGGAAAATGTAGGGGAAAAAAACTGGATTATGGGGGATAAATAACTTTTCAAATATTCTAGGGAACATAGAGAAACTAGCAAATCATAGGAATATCTACACTTTGGGTAAGATCAGGGACTTTTATCTTTCTTCAGTTCAGTTCAGTCACTCAGTTATGTCCGACTCTTTGCAACCTCATGAACCGCAGCACGCCAGGCCTCCCTGTCCATCACTGACTCCCAGAGTCCACCCAAACCGATGTCCATTTAGTCAGTGACACCATCCAACCATCTCATCCTCTGTCGTCCCCTTCTCCTCCTGCCCTCAATCTCTCCCAGCATCAGGGTCCTTTCAAATGAGTCAGCTCTTTGCATCAGGTGGCCAAAGTATTGGAGTTTGCACATGGCAAAATATCTAAATCATAACAGATGCCTGGTGAATGTGTGTGGAACAGCAAATAACTCAGCCTGAGTTCTGAGACCCTGGGAGATCAGGCAGCAACATGCTAATGAAAATACTACTAGGTAGTAGTCAGAGTTTGCTTCTTTTTACTTGCATATGGTTTTTCATAAGCAACCTGAGGCAATCAGAAAAACAAGACATTTGCAGGTCCCTAGATGGCACCCCACTCCAGTACTCTTGCCTGGAAAATCCAATGGACAGAGGAGCCTGGTGGGCTGTAGTCCATGGGATCGTGAAGATTTGGACATGACTGAGCAACTTCACTTTCACTTTTCATTTTCATGCATTAGAGAAGGAAATGGCAACCCACTCCAGTGTTCTTGCCTGGAGAATCCCAGGGATGGTGGAGCCTGGTGGGCTGCCGTCTATGGGGTCTCACGGAGTTGGACATGACTGAACGATTGAAGTGACTTAGCAGTAGCAGCAGTAGAGGGTAAAATTATTCAACAACTACCACCTCTAGGAAGAGTTTCAACTGATCTGACTTTTGTCAAGTGCCCATAAATGGACCAATCAGTGTGAACAAGGAAATGACGAACCATGACTGGGTCAGCTTACATCACATACCCAGCCCTGTGGTTAGTAACCAAAAGAAAAGTGAAAGTGAAGTCGCTCAGTCATGTCTGACTCTTTGCGACTCATGGACTGTAGCCCACCAGGCTTCTCCATCCATGGGGTTTTCCAGTCAAGAATACTGGAGTGGGTTGCCATTTCCTTCTCCAGGGGATCTTCCCCCCCAGGGGTCAAACCCAGGTCTCCCGCATTACAGGCAGATGCTTTACACTCTGAGCCACCAGGGAAGCCCAACCAGAAGAAGATGTAGTCTTTTATGGTACTTAACAGATTTTCATAAAATACTGAGGGTAAGGAGATGAGACTACATGAAAAAATGATAATAAATAAAGTGATTTTTATGTCACTGCTCTTATCTGACATTTTTATCTGAAAATATCAGATGATAGTTATCTACAATACAAAAATAATACAGAGCAAATAAGAACTACTATAAACTAACGCGCTTTAAATAAAAATCTCATTAGCAGTTTTGGCAAATGCAGTCACACTAAAAAGAGCACGATTTGAGACTGCAAAGCAAGAACTGTGCCCGGCAGAGGGCAGTGCAGCTCTCCACAAAACCCACTGAGTACAAAGAGCTGTGTTCTCAGGAGCTGAAATATTCTAATGCATGACATCTATTTTGTGTCTGGTGACTTTACCTTTCCAAAATATTACAGACATATTCACAAACTGCTATGTCCCTTGAAGAGGCAGCACAAAGAAGAGCCAGTAAAGTCTTGTAATTTTAAAATTCCCTGGGCCATTTTAGCTCCTTACACATAAAGAACTGTATCATCATTTGGGGGAAGGCTAAGGTTTCCTTTGCCTTCACTATTTAAAACAACTGTCCTTGTTTCCTAAAACTTATTATGTAAATGAGCTCTTAAAGAAACTTAATACCCTAAATTTTATTTTACATTCTTATTTAACTTATACTGTATACAACCCTATCGCCAATTACATTTTTTATTCTACAGTGTTTCCTATGGAAATATGCAGTGCAAGAGTGGTCCTCAAATGAGATTCATTCTAACAGTCAGTTGCCATCCTAATGATGTATGGTTGATCACTTTAATTTTTTTCTTCTAGCAATAATATGCTAATTCTAACTTTGAACACTTTTAAACTATCATTATGGTCTTGGCAGCCACTGATGAACGACATTTATGTTCTTTAAAAGAATGGATTTAAAATACCAATTTTAGGTTTATACGAAATAGAATAACGATTAAAAAAATGCAAATAAGAGCTATAAAAAATTCACATTTTTGATCCACTAACATTTGTCTTCCATAGGTAGGCACTTGATTCAAATCAAGACAATGGCAATGGATTATCATTTTTTTTTAAACTCAAGCTCTTCAAAGATTTTCAGTAGTAAATTTACAGCTGAAAGTTTTTCGGGGAAAAAAAAAAAAAAACTAGATTCAAGTCCATTTCCTGACAACTGGGACATGAATGCTCAATTCATCGTATTTATTGTTTAATCACAAATATACAGATGAGATGTGCATAGTTGTCCATTTTAATAAAAGAATATAGTTGTCCATTCTTAATAAAAGAATAACAATTAATAAATAGTCCTTCAGGATTACCATAAACTTATTTGCCACTCAAAGAAGAGACATATTCAATATTTTAGTCTCACAGGAAAACTGAAAACCAGCAAACAAATCAAACAAATAAATACAGTCACTATAGCCCAATAAGCTCAAATAATGATAAGAAGTCAGAATAGCTTTATTTCTTATTTCTTAGAAAAGGATACAATAGATCACAACTTATCAAACCATGCTGGAGAACTTGTAAGCAGTCTCCACTGTCTGAGGAAGCAGTGCCAAAAAGCAGAAATTACTAACGTGGTTTTAGTTTTCAAAACATTACCTCCAGAAGTGCAGTTCGAATCCCTCACATTTTTCTTTGCATTTTAAACAGGGGGCTCCAAATCCTTGCTCATGACCTAGACCCATCTGTTAAAGACAAAACAACATGGATTTATTATTATGTTTTTAAAAAATCTTAAAAAAAAAATCAATAGACCACAACTTTAATTCAGTTTACCACTCCTCTTGATATAACTTTCAAACAAATCTTTTATGAGTATCACATTGTTTAGTCAGTGATGACACCCAGGTATGCTATATGGCGATTCCAAGTGCATACACAACATACCCTGTATTCTTATTGCTTTTTTCATGAATTAAAAAAGCATTAGAATACAACAATATAGAAGACTATACATATTGCAAAAGTCACAAAAAGTCATGAATTTATCTTTTTGGCCACCACATGTTCAGTATATAATAGGTACAGGGAATAGTCAGAGGAGCCAGAGCTTGGAAAGCAAGCCTGGCCCCAAATGACATTTTTTGGCAAACAAGGAATATGCAAATGATTTGGGGAAATATTGTTTTAATTATTTAATTAAACATTGATTTAATATTATTTTATTTTTGATAAATATAATAATAATAGCAACAACAAACATACTGAATGACAGGGATAGAGATGAGCACTTATCTCATTGAAATTTTACAGAACCTCATAAAATACTTATAAAGTAGGCAATTCTATTCTCCATCTTAAGAGATGACAACTGAAACTCTGACAGGCCACAGAGCTTACTTAAGATCAATGTGTTAATAAATGGTGTACAAGAGATCTGACTCCAGGTCTGATTCCAAGGTCTGTGTTCTTATGCCCTAGATAGGGGTGCAGGGATTGTACTACTGCCCTTATATAGCAAACAATTTTTTTCCTTCTACCATATTAACAGTAATTCTCAGGAACTGCTGAGACATGACTTAATAAGCAAAAGAGGAGGGGTGCAGATGAGGGAAGGACACCAGAAGGCAATGAAAGCTCTGTACCCAACTATTGGTATTAGAGTGAAAAAGATCAACTAGCTTTGCTTCAGAGCATCAACAAATCACCAGTGCTTCGATTAGTCATATCACTGACTGCTGACAGATTTGTTACTGTTTAGTGTTTGAAGTGAGCATTACAAGTTAGACAAGAGATTTTTTTCAATGGCTCCCTTTTGTAGCTTTATCAAGTTGTGTTTGTCACTGCAATCAAAACCACAAAATTCTGTAAAGCAACTATTCTTCGAGTAAAAAATTTAAAACAAAACAAAACACATTGTAACTTGTTCCATGAAAGATCAGCTTGATCAGCCCATGAAGTTTAAATGAAGCCCTTCCTTTTTTCTTAAGAATTTTACCACATCCTTTTACATAACTAAGGGCATATTCAAAACCAGCTGGTCTACCCAGCTGCTTAGGAGAACCTACAATTTTTAAAGTTAGACCATTTCAAGAATATTTGCTAAACGTGATAAAAATATATCCAGCATTAACTACACTTTATTAGCTTTGCCATATCTCCATTACCATTGTCAAAAGATTAAAAATTCTCTAAACTGTATACTTTAACACTAGCTACTTTGTTTTCTTTTTGAAAG
Organism: Neotragus moschatus; assembly: GCA_006410615.1. Classification (NCBI taxonomy): domain Eukaryota; kingdom Metazoa; phylum Chordata; class Mammalia; order Artiodactyla; family Bovidae; genus Neotragus; species Neotragus moschatus. The sequence continues at coordinate 609,140 of SJYA01000729.1, read as the reverse complement.
AATCAAATTATTTTTTTGTCATTTATCATGATAGTTCACAGTACAGAAATAAAATGCGTTACCAAAAGACAGATTCTAGCTATTTTAGTTTACTGGTCTTTTGCGACGATAATTAAAGAGTTTCTTCTCCACTACAATACTCATAGTAAAATGAACAGCAAATCCAAAAAGGTCAATTATTTTTCCAGCCCTTCCTCGTTTTCCATTACAGGAGAGGTAACGATCCTGAATCTGTCTGGTATATGGATTTGCCTCATACTATGTTCCATGTATCTCCTGCTAAACTGAATCTCAGATGAAAATTAAGATTATATGGTTAAGGCTTAATCACACAGCTCAGCTTAAATCAGCTGCTTCTAAACTCACAGTAAGAAATACATTTTCAGGCGGTCCTGAGATGGTGGAGGAATAGGATGGGGAGACCACTTTCTCCCCCACAAATTCATTGAAAAAACATTTGAATGCTGAGTAAATTCCACAAAACAACTTCTGAATGCCGGCAGAGGACATCAGGCACCCAGNGCTTAAATCAGCTGCTTCTAAACTCACAGTAAGAAATACATTTTCAGGCGGTCCTGAGATGGTGGAGGAATAGGATGGGGAGACCACTTTCTCCCCCACAAATTCATTGAAAAAACATTTGAATGCTGAGTAAATTCCACAAAACAACTTCTGAATGCCGGCAGAGGACATCAGGCACCCAGAAAAGCAGCCCATTGTCTTTGAAAGGATGTAGGAAAAAATATAAAAGATAAAAAGAGAGACAAAAGAGGTAGGGACAGAGATCTGTCTGGGGAAGGGAGTCTTAAAAGAGAGAGAAGTTTCCAAACACCAGGAAACACTCTCACTGGCGAGTCTGTGGTGAGCCTTGGAATCTCAGAGGGCAACATAACAGGGAGGAAAAATAAATAAATAAATAAATAAAACCCACAGATTACAGGCCTAACAGTAACTCCCGCTGCATACGCCCGCAGATGCCCACATCCGCCACTAGCAAGCAGGGGCTGGGCAGGGAGGTGTGGGCTGCATTGCTTACAGTAAGGACTGGGCCTGAATGCCCCGAGGGCAATCTGAAGGAACTAACTTGAGATAGCAAACCAGATTGTGGGATAGCAATCCCAAGAAAAGCCCTAACCTAAGACACTGCCAGGCCCACTCATAGAACAAAGGACTGAGCAGAGCTAGCCAGCTGTGGACTGGACCATTTCCCGCCCGAGAGGCAGGCGAGGGCAGCCAGAGCTGGAAAGGGGCAATCACGGCCCCAGAGAGGCATCATCTACCAAACTGCAAGCAGGTTTCATTGCTAACCAAGACTTCTTGGGATTCTGGATGGTCGACATCCACCGGGAGGGTTGCAGACAGAGATCAGATCCCCAGAAGAGACACACGGCACACCTGAGAAGGTGCTCCTGTTGCACATCCAGAAAACCAAGCGGCAGGGACGGGGGGAGGTCATAAGTCGCAGCAACCGTGTTCGCCAAGGACCAGGTCACTTGAGCTGCTCAGATCTGGGAAGGGCACAAAACAGAGGCCCAACCGAGTCTGCACCTCTGCGGAGTATCTGAGTACCTGAACCTGAGTGGCTAAGACCTGGGAAGTGCATGGAACCCAGGGCCCACCTCAGACAGTTCCCAGCAGGGCAACATAGAGCCTAAGCAGTGTAGAGAGGGAAAGCACACACGCCGTTCAGTTCAGTTCAGTCGCTCAGTCGTGTCTGACTTTTTGCGACCCCATGAACTGCAGCATGCCAGGCCTCCCTGTCCATCACCAACTCCCAGAGTTCACTCAAACTCATGTCCATCGAGTTGGTGTTGCCATCCAGCCATCTCATCCTCTGTCATCCCCTTTTCCTCCTGCCCCCAAATCCCTCCCAGCATCAGAGTCTTTTCCAATGAGTCAACTCTTCCCATGAGGTGGCCAAAGTACTGGAGTCTCAGCTTTAGCATCATTCCTTCCAAAGATACCCAGGGCTGATCTCCTTTAGAATGGACTAGTTGGATTTCTTTGCAGTTCACGGGACTCTCAAGAATCTTCTCCAACACCACAGTTCAAAAGCATCAACTCTTCGGCACTCAGCTTTCTTCACAATCCAACTCTCACATCCATACATGACCACTGGAAAAACCACAGCACTGACTAGACGGACTTTTGTTGACAAAGTAATGTCTCTGCTTTTGAATATGCTATCTAGGTTGGTCATAACTTTTCTTCCAAGGAGTAAGTGTCTTTTGATTTCATGGCTGCAATCACCATCTGCAGTGATTTTGGAACCCCCAAAAATAAAGTCTGACACTGTTTCCACTGTTTCCTCATCTATTTGCCATGAAGTGATGGGACCAGATGCCATGATATTCATTTTCTGAAGGTTGAGCTTTAAGCCAACTTTTTCACTCTCCTCTTTCACTTTCATCAAGAGGCTTTTAGTTCCTCTTCAGTTCAGTTCAGTTCAGTTGCTCAGTTCAATAAGGCCTTGAGAGGGGCAAACCCAGTGTGGCTAAGACACTGCGAGCACACGCCAGTGTTATTTGTCTGCAGTGTCCCTCCCTTCCCCCACAGCACGACTGAACAAGTGAGCTTAAAAAAGTGCCCACCACCGCCCCCTTGTGTCAGGGTGGAAATTAGACTCTGAAGAGACCAGCAAACAGAAGAAGCTAAAACAAACAGAAAGAACTGCCTTGGAAGAGACAGGTACAATAGAATAAAACCCTGTAGTTAGCACTACATAGGAAGGGGCCTATAGATCTTGAGAAGTATAAGCCGGATCAAGGAACTATTTGAGAATGAACTGACCCCACACTGTCCACAACACCAGAGAAAGTCCAAGATATATTTTTACTATTCAGTTCAGTACAGTCACTCAGTCGTGTCCAACTCTTTGCGACCCCATGAATCGCAGCACGCCAGGCCTCCCTGTCCATCNTAACAATACAGTATAATAATGCATATATATGGAATTTAGAAAGATAGTAATGATACCCCTGTATGCAAGACAGCAAAAGAGACACAGACGTATAGATCACTCTTTTGGACTCTGTGGGAGAGGGCGAGGGTGGGATGATTTGGGAGAATGGCATTGAAATATGTATATTATCATACGTGAAACTAAGTGCCAGTCCAGGTTTGATGCATGAGATGGTACTCAGGGCTGGTGCACTGGGATGACCCAGAGGGATAGGATGGGGAGGGAGCGGGGAGGGAGGTTCAGGATGGGGAACACAGGTACACCTGGGGCAGATTCATGTCAATGTATGGCAAAAGCAATATAATATTGTAAAGTAATTAGCCTCCAATTAAATAAATTAAAAAGAAAATACATTTTATCTCATGAAAGAGAACATGCATGCACATACAAACTTATATGTTTGTAGGTGTGTATAAAATCCTGAAACAAAGGTTTACTGACTTATATAATATGGAGAACTAAGTATGACTCTGCATCTAAGTAAAATGGCCACCTAAACAAATTCTTGCCTGCCTTCAAATCTGAATCATCTGGTTTGAGCAATACTGGCCTAAAATACCAGAAACATACTAGACCAATACCACCTCATTCTGTATTTCTGAATGAAACTTGGAAGCTCAGCTAATATAACAAGAACCTTAATCAGTCAGCAGGTTTTATACTAAGAACTCAGTGTAGCTCATTGCTGATTTACAAAGTCAGGCTTCAGTCAGTTCAGTCTCTCAGTCCTGTCTAGCTCCTTTTCACAGTTCCAGATATTTAAAATTACTCAAGTAATTTAAATTTGGAAATTACAATTACCATTTAAAATTTTACTTTTACTCACTGCATCATGACTAACTACTATACCCCTACTGTGAATTCCTGGAAAAACTCCTGCAGCACTTGCTTACCCTGCAGTATTAATTACCATGTAACAGGTATGCTTATGTTTATGTACTTGTATAATTTGTTGATTGTAAATTTCAGAGAGTATTGACCATATAAGAGGGTTTCTCCTAAGTGTCTCACAGGGCTTGATACTTTACATAGAGTAGTTTTTTGAATAAACATGTGGCTGATATTTGGATGCTGGGAGAATTCAGTGCCAATCTGGAAAGGACATTAGATTGCAAGTGCCTTGAAGGCATCAGTTCAGTTCAGTCACTCAGTCATGTCCCACTTTTTGTAATCCTGTAGACTACAGCATGCCAAGCTTCCTTGTCCATCACCAATTCCTGGAGTCTACTCAAACTCATGTCCATCACGTTGGTGATGCCATCCAACCATCTCATCCTCTGCTGTCCTCCTCTCCTCCCACCTTCAATCTTTCCCACCATCAGGGTCTTTTCAAATGAGTTGGTTCTTTGCATCAGGTGGACAAAATATTGGAGTTTCAGCTTCAGCATCAGTCCTTCCAATGAATATTCAGATTGATTTCCTTTAGGATAGCCTGTTTGTATCTCCTTGCAGTCCAAAGGACTCTCAAGAATCTTCTCCAACACCACAGTTCAAAAGCATCAGTTCTTCAGTGTTCAGCTTTCTTTATAGTCCAACTCACACATCCATACATAACTACTGGAAAAACCAAAGTTTTGACTAGAATGACCTGTGTTGGTCAAGTAATGTCTCTGCTTTTTAATATGTTGTCTAGGTTGGTCATAGTTTTTCTCCCAAGGAGCAAGTGTCTTTTAATTTCGTGGCTGTAGTCACCATCTGCAGTGATTTTGGAGACCCCCAAAATAAAGTTTGTCACTGTTTCCATTGTTTCCCCATCTGTTTGCCATGAAGTGATGGGACCGGATGCCATGATCTTTGTTATTGAATATTGAGTTTTAAGCTAAGTTTTTCATTGTCCTCTTTCACCTTCATCAAGAGGCTCTTTAGTTCTTCTTTGCTTTCTGCCATAAAGGTTGTGTCATCTGTGTATCTGAGGGTATTGTTATTTCTCCTGGCAGTCTCGATTCCAGCTTGAGTGTCATCCAGTCCAGCATTTCTCATGATGTACTCTGCATATAAGTTTAATAAGCAGGGTGACAATATGTAGCCTTGACATGCTCCTTTTCCAATTTGAAACCAGTCTTTTGTTCCATGTCCAGTTCTAACTATTGCTTCTTGATTTGCATACAGATTTCTCAGGAGGCAGGTAAGGTGGTCTGGTATTTCCATCTCTCTCAGAATTTTCTACAGTTTGTGATGATCTGCACCGTCAAAGACTTTGGCATAGTCAGTGAAGCAGAAGTAGATGTTTTTCTGGAACGCTTTTGCTTTTTTGATGATCCAGTGGAAGCTGGCAATTTGATCTCTGGTTCCTCTGCCTTTTCTAAATCCAGCTGAACATCTGGGAGTTCACGGTTCACATACTGCTGAAGTCTGGCTTGGAGAATTTTGCTAGCATGTGAGATGAGTACAAATGTGTGGCAGTTTGAACATTCTTTGGCATTGCCTTTCTTTGGGACTGGAATGAAAACTGACCTTTTCCAGTCCTGTGGCCACTGCTGAGTTTTCCAAATTTGCTGGCATATTGAGTGCAGCACTTTCACATAATCATCTTTAAGGATTTGAAAGAGCTCAACTGGATTTCCATCACCTCCACTAGTTTTGTTCATAGTGATGCTTTCTAAGGCCCACTTGACTTTGCATTCCAGAATATCTGGCTTTAGGTGAGTGATTGCACCATTGTGGTTATCTGGGTCATGAAGATCTTTTTTTGTATAGTTCTTCTGTGTATTCTTGCCACCTCTTAATAGCTTCTGCTCTGTTAGGACCATACCATTTCTGTCCTTTATTGTGCTCATCTTTACATGAAATATTCCCTTGGTATCTCTAATTTTCTTGAAGAGATAGATCTCTAGAAGTTCCCATTCTATTGCTTTCCTCCATTTCTTTGCAATGATTGCTAAGGCTTTCTTATCTCTCCTTGCTAGTCTTTGGAACTCTGCACTGAAATGGGTATATCTTTTCTTTTCTCCTTTGCTTTTAGCTTCTCTTCTTTTCTCAGCTATTTGTAAGGTCTCGTCAGACAACCATTTTGCCTTTCTGCATTTCTTTTTCTTGGGGATGTCAGCCTTGGAAAGGGGCAATTTGTTTCTTTCCTACCTGTGTTTTAATATTCTTAAAATTATAATCCGTTTATTCATGACAGCTATTAGAACTAGTGGTGTTCCATGAACATCTACTCTTTTAAAATGCCCTACATATTTTTCTTGCTGGACAAGCCTAGACATCCTCCTTATATAAGAAATCAAGAAACCAAAATTTAGAGGAGATGATTTGCTGCTGGTTACATGGCCAGTCAACAACAAACTAACCTAAAACCCAGTGTCTGACTTCTGCTCTACTGTGCTGCTGGGGCAGATTCTGTAGGGTGTCCAGTTTCCAAAGAGATTCCCTGGCTCATTTCTGCTTCAAGGAAAAGGACTACAAGCCCCAAGCCTCCTGCATTGCCTCTCAATGGAGATGACTTTCAAACCTATATAAACAGATAGCATGAATCAGGCAGAGAAGATGGGAAAGCTCTTTTGAACAAGTGATACATGAAATAAGCTGGAAATGATGAACATCTTACTCAGTAAAGACGAGGAGGAAGTACATTCAAGGCAGAAGGGACACCGTATTTGAAGCCCATGACAGAAGAAGGATGGTTAGAGTTGAGGAACTCTTAGAGAACATGAGAGGTGATAGGGCCAGGCTTGTAGTGGCCAAGTGGGGCTTTCTATCCTTTTTTTTTTTTTTTTCTTTTTCTGAGGAACAAATAAATCTCCTGAAGCATTTGGCACCATGTCTTAGGTTACCAGGTTTAAAAAAGAGACATCCCCAGAGAGAAGATAAGACTCTATGGAGGATAGTCCTAGAGAAAAGGCATGCAGGTACAGGGTGGATGGGGAATGGGGAAGCAAGAGCCCCTCTTAAGTTCTGCTGGCCAAACCTCAGGAAGACCCTTAGGGAGACTAGGAGACCTAACTCTGAGAGAAGCAGTAATTTGAGGAAACAGTTCTGCAGTCTGCCCTGGAAAGCTCAGAAAGCACTGCTCCAGTGTTGTTCTACTCTCGCTGGCCTGCCTGGAAGATCAACTTCATCTTCTTTCCTGCAGTTTGGTTTTGTGTCCACCTGAAGAATGTGTCCCTTCCCACCTTCCCAAACACACACACATTCCTCTTCCCCTGGGGTCCATAAGGAGTGAGGAGACTCTCAAAATATCACAAAGAGACAAGTAAATGAAACAGAGTGGAATGAGGTCACAGCAATATGATACACAAACTCTCCTGTTACAACCCAATGTTTCTAATTAAAAAACAACACACAAGTGAAAAAAAGCACCTAGGTTTCAAAACCATTTTAGCAGCTAAAGTGATCAGAGTTTCAGACTGACAATAAACTTACTTTCTTTAGAGGAATTTCATTAAGAGAAATTTTATAGATATAAATGAAGCTATAAACTCAACCTCCTTAACACCCAGCACTGAAGGTCTCTAACTTACGCCACTTACTGGGACAGAAACTTCTTCCATAATCTCACCCTCTTTATCAAACTGTTAGGATACAAAAGCACAAACTCTGTACCATACTCAAACAAAGATATGTGAAAAACAGTGTTTTATAGATTGCCTACATTCAGACTAAGTAATAATCCAGAGTACAGTGTGTTCTCTAATCCTGCTCAACCCAATTTATGTGATAAAATTGCACCCCAGCAGACGTATCTCTACTGGTATGAGGCAACTTCCTTCTGCTTTTGTTCCTGCCCCAATTTAGGCATCTGCTATTCTCCCTTTAACAAGTTAAACATATAAAATGAAGTAAAATGTTCTAAGCCTACTTTGTAGTAAAATGAATTTCAGAGCCAGAGCTTCCCCAGGAGCATTCTCAAGACCTATTCCAAGACTCTTTTGGGCAGAGGTCACAGGAGTTTGGCTTCTCCAACTTTTCTTAGTCTCAGTTTGCAGGTCTGGAATACCATCTGTTCTAAGGGCTCAAGCAACTTCTCTTCCTCCTTAGTGTTCCGGATTCCCTTAAGTCTAGGACCCAGAATTCTTCTCTCTATACCTCGTGCTTCCCTTTACCCACAGTACAGACTGCGTTCTTTGGTCAGTCAGGGTCCTTCTCCTTTCCTCAAGAGTTACGGCGACTACTCTTAGACATCCAGATCTTATAGGTTAGTTTCTGCCCAGGCTTCTGGGCTGGAGAAGGTTTGGTGAGTGATGAGAACAAGGAAGTTGTTATTTAATGATACCCATGGTGTGTGGGAGGGGATGGTGGAGGAAGTATTAGTTCCTCACCTAAGGCAGCCTGGCTGTTTAGAAGAGGAAGGTCATATATTGGTGTTTTATATATGTGCTTATAATATATGTGCTTAGATGCGTACTTATATGTGGTTGTATGTAGTACGGATGAGAATTAACAATACCAGGGATTAATGATCAAGAATTACACGACTAAATGGTGAAAATGTAGAAAGAGCACTGGAAGAGTCAGGAAAACTGTCATGTGGTCCTAAGGAATTACAACCAAGTCCAGCGATTTTAGAGGTTACTCTTCTTCTCTAGGCTTCATCTAGGTAATGAAGGAATTGAACTAGATCAATTCTAAGACACTTTTCAATTCTAAAATTATGGCTGAAAATTGTGTTTCAGATTAACTTCATCTCAGTTGCTATTCAGCACGGTCACTTGCTTAACATTTAAATACTAAATAGAAAATAATTATTTGAGAAAGCTAATGTATTATTGGCTCTAACAGATCAGGTTCATCTGGAATTCAGCTTGGAAGAGTAGTTTAAAAACAACATAGGAAACACAAAATTTAAGTTCTGAGGGATAAGACACAGTTCTGTTATTCATAATTATTTCAGCAGCAAATGGGATGTAGCATTCCCTGCAGAGTCAACACTTGGTGCCTGAAAACACGTGTTTTTCATAAGCACACAAGTCCAAAAGTTGTCTACTTCATATAATTTTAGTAACATATTCTGGCCAGCATCAATACAAGGATATGACAGATTAATTTTTCTTCTTCAGTGTCCAAGAAAACAGGTCCTTTGGATTGACTATATTTGGAAAAACTACAGTCATGCTTTAGGAATACCTATCTAGGTCCTTTGAAAAAATAAAAATGACTGTATAATATTTATCCTGAAATACTAGTCATAGACAAATAAGACTTTTTAAATATCCTTAAATATAGGATCCAGATACTGAACATATAGCACTGCGATCCGTGCCTAAAATATCCCTAATCTCCTGCTTATTTCAGAGAGAGAAATGAGAATGGGATCAATTTCTCCATATTTATAATTTCAAGCAACCACATAGGTTGGCAATATTTCAGAAGAACCCTTCTGACCCAGGAAAGGGTATTACATATCAGATACTTTAAAGAAAAAGGAAAGTAGGGAACATCTGGTATTTCTAATACAGTCTGACTTGATTTGGATACAATTTAGGTCTGGAAGATATTATTCAGTATTCATAGTGAGATCATCTGATTCGTGCTGTTTTCATAACCAAATTTCCCTCTGGAGCAAAAAATCATATGTGGTTACTAAACACAAGTGTTACTAAGAATTCTTTAATCATCTTGGAATGAAGCTGACCAAGGTAGATTATATGAAATACATATATATGCTCTCTCTGTACATGTACACATCTATTCATCCACATATATATATATGTATGTATACACACAAATATTCATATTACACTCAGTTATTTTAGATCTTGTTCACATAAGTGAATATTCTGGACAAAGGAATTAAATATCTAAATAAATAATTCTTCTCAGCACATGGCTCTTCTAGAAACCTGGTATTATCTTTGAAGTTTCCCCTCAACCCAAGTTCAAATTGGTATGCTTTCATCAATATCTAACATAAGATTTTAAACTGTTTTAGTTTTTTAGCTCAATGCCTGTTTCCCAGTATCTACTAAGATTCTCAGTGACCACTCACCACCCAAAAAAAAAAAAGGTCAGGTTACAGAGAAAACCAGACTTAAACATAAAGAGAGGCACCTTCAACTTTCATATAGTTTGTCAAGTTTTTTAGGTGGGAATACAAAGAAATAACTTAATGTGATTAAGAGGTATGATTAATCATTCCTAGTAAACTTGCTGTTATTTTTTGCTTTGCTCATAAGAACAAAAACTTTCTATGTCTCACTTAATTCTGAAATACATGTGAAGAAGAAAGGAAAAAAAGTCATTACACTTATCTAGTTACCCAGACTTGGGCATGAGGGCCTCTTTATCCTTGTCAAAGTCATGTTTTTAACGTCCAAGTTTTGTTAAAAACTACACTTTGCTCTTTCATCTCCACTTCCCTGTTCATGTCCAAATGTCTATCACATCAACCTGGGATCACACTCTCCAAACTGATTACTCCCTTCATGTAATCTCATAGTGCTGCTCCCATAATTATTTTAATAAAACCCAAAGCTGATCATAATATTACCCTTGTTAGATACTTTTAGTGAGTTCAATGAATTCCACATGTCAGCCTGGCAGAGAAAGGCCTTTCAACTTGGCACCACCCTGGTTCCTGCAACTCCCTTCCTCGCAGCCCTCCCCTCCAGCCATGCTCTGCTTCTGGACAAGCTTTTCCCTTGCCTGGATCTCATTCCTCTTCTCCATCTGTACATACCCAACTCAAACAGCAGTTACTCTGTATCCTTCTTGAACCATCCTCAGCAGAGTTCTGAATTCCATTGGTCTTAGTTCAGGTTCTATTATTTAGTCCTTTTTTTTCTATACTATGATACTCATTTACCCCACTGGATTGAGTTTCTAGTTCATATTTGAATTCCTGATGCCTGCTGCAGTGCCGGAGATTTGTAGAAATGCCAGAAAGTGTTATCTAGTTATTTAATACTTGCTTTAATTTAATCAAATCATTTATGATATAGCACCAAGGAATTCCCACTGTTTTTCACAAAAAATAAATAAAGATTTTAAAAGGGCTCTGGCAGGGGTGGTGGTGATAATAACTGCAACGGCAAATAGTTATTGAGCAATTATATTGTCAGGAATGGCTATAAATTTTCACTTGGGTCATCTCATTTCATACTCATAACAATGCTATGAAACCTGTTAATTATTATCTGCATTTTCATCCAGGTGAAGAAACTAAAGCAGAAAACTACTGACAGGTCTAAGGTCAGCTGCACTGCAGAATGCCTGTTCTTAACCACTAGTGCCTAAGCACAGATTATGAACATGCAAAGACCTCGGGTCAGACAAATATTTAATATATTAATTCTTTTTAACTAGAAAGAAATGTAAATTTTAATTTGAGATCAAAATATTATACCAAGAATAAAATAATCAAGTAAGGGTCTTTAGTTGTCAGGACCAGTTATTCAGGAGCAAGTGGGAATAAAACTCTTCATAGCAGATTCTAAAATTCATTTTCACATCATTTCAGCTTTTCAGTGCATGAAGTACAAAGGCAGAGCCCTTCATGAAACTATATCATAAAATCCACTGTGAAACAAATGAACTGACACTTTTTTGTTCACACATAGTAGTAAATCATCACTGTGACAGGAAGGAAAAGAAAACAAGTGATCTTTCAGTCTAAATAGTTCATAATAAATTCTGTTCTGGAGGTACTGGGTCAATCTTCCTGGAACTTTAACAAATTAAACAGATAACTCCCACTCAGTCTTTCCCTACATTTCTTAAGGCAGTACCAGTATTAGGTAAGTGATATAGGGACGGTAACCAAGGCAATTTGTCTACTTTGGTCTGGGATATAATCAAATTGTAAATTACTTAAACATCTACACAACCTCAATAAATATAGTAACAGTTCTGACGAAGACCAGAAGTAGATCCTGATGCTTTTTTCTAGGAAACAATAATGAATTGCAGTTTTGTTAGGGTACCTTAAAGCAATTCTAATTATGCTTTTTCTTAATGACCACTGGTAGTTGTGAAGGTGGAAGTGGTAATAAAAATACCTCAATTACTGTTTGTTAGGGGCTTTCCTGGTAGCTCAGCTGGTAAGACATCTGCCTGGAGTACAGGAACCCAGGTTCAAGTCCTGGGTCGGGAAGATCCCCTGGAGTAGGAAATGGAAACCCACTCCAGTATTCTTGCCTGGAGAATCCCATGGACAGAGGAGCCTCGTGGGCTACAAGTCCACAGGGTCACAAAGAGTCAGACACAACTAAAGCAACTTAGTACACAGGTGCACCATTTGTTAAGATGTTAATACTTACCAAGCACGATACATACATCACCTGACTGAATTCTCAAGACAACTGCTGGGAAAGTGTTATTACTCCTATTTCACAAATAAAGACACTGAGACTTGGAGAGATTAAGTAATTTGTCTTGTGGGCAATCTGCAAAAAGCCTACAGAGCTGATCTGAATCTTGGCCTTTCTAACTCCAAATCCTGAGCTTAACTACAAAAATCACTATTTTTTCTTCTAAAATGAAACTCTGAAGATAATAATTTAAATGAGTCATATTCCTCATCTGTAACTTCTGTAGAATAATAGATATTCATCTGAAAGACTATTTGTCATCAGCCAGGAATTCCTCCTTCCTAGACAAACCTGAGACTAATTATAAGAAACCTGAGTGTCTGCAAACCACCTGAACTACACAGAAAGCCCCGAGGTGATCATTCACACATACAAGAGGACCCTCAAAAGTATGGGACATAAGTCAAGGAAATATCCAGGGTACTAATGCAAAATAGGTCTCTTACAATGTTTTAGGAAGAGGAAAAAAAATGGTTTAAAAAAACAAACGAAATGCAAGTGAACAAGTTAATTCTCAAAGTTGAAAAATCTTTATTCAAAACAAGTAGGTTTATCACTAGTACTGAAAATTATTAACTATATTATATAGATGATTCCATATATTTATGCAGTGTCAAGGGGTAATATAATGAAGCAAAAACTGCAATAATTCTTTTCTTTTTCAAATTCCTAGATGCCTAGTGGAAAACCTCTGGATTACTTTCTAATTACTCCAAAATTTTGGGGCTGAAAATAACGAACATTTATTATCTTATAGCTTTCTATGGGTCAGGCAGGTGGGAGTGGCTTATCTAGGTGGGCTGGCTCAGAGCCTCTTGCAAGGTTGCAGTTGAGTTTACTTCAGTTCAATCGCTCAGTCCTGTCCTACTCTTTGCGATCCCATGAATCGCAGCACGCCAGGCCTCCCTGTCCATCACCATCTCCCGGAGTTCACTCAGACTCACATTCATCGAGTCCGTGATGCCATCCAGCCATCTCATCCTCTGTCGGCCCCTTCTCCTCCTGCCCCTAATCCTTCCCAGCATCAGAGTCTTTTCCAATGAGTCAACATCGCATGAGGTGGCCAAAGTACTGGAGCTTCAGCTTTAGCATCATTCCGTCCAAAGAAATCCCAGGGTTGATCTCCTTCAGAATGGACTGGTTGGATCTCCTTGTGGTCCAAGGGACTCTCAAGAGTCTTCTCCAACACCACAGTTCAAAAGCATCAATTCTTCGTCTCTCAGCCTTCTTCACGGTGCAACTCTCACATCCATACGTGACTACTGGAAAAACCATAGCCTTGACTAGATGGAACTTAGTCGGCAAAGTAATGTCTCTGCTTTTGAATATGTTATCTAGGTTGGTCATAACTTTTCTTCCAAGGAGTAAGCATCTTTTAATTTCATGGCTGCAGTCACCATCTGCAGTGATTTTTGGAACCCCCAAAAATAAAGTCTGACACTGTTTTCACTGTTTCTCCATCTATTTCCCATGAAGTGATATGACCAGATGCCATGATCTTCGTTTTCTGAATGTTGAGCTTTAAGCCAACTTTTTCACTCTCCTCCTTCATTTTCATCGAGAGGCTTTTCAGTTTCTCTTCACTTTCTGCCATAAGGGTGGTGTCATCTGCATATCTGAGGTTATTGAGATTTCTCCTGGCAATCTTGATTCCAGCTTGTGTTTCTTCCAGTCC